>OZ025295.1:251779981-251877981 GCA_964019185.1 Maratus speculifer | reverse complement strand
CCGTTTTTTATGTTTATTTGAAACTTTCGACCCTATATTTTGATGGCGCATATCTCCTTCCGATAACGTTTGGGAACCTTAGTTTCCCATTTAATATTGTTTGTATATGTCAGATTTTGTGTTTGAAATTTCTTTTTTGAGTTCCTGAAAATAACTGAGAGGATGTAGTTAACATTGTATTTTCTCCTTCGACTCGGTTAGAACTTATCTCTTTAATTTAAATATAAATAAGACACATGTACACGCATACAAAGTATGATATGAATGATAAATTAATGATTCGAATACTATTGTCTTATTACAACTCGTAACGGTTTCCACAAAGAGTCATAAAAAACAGTAGAATTTGTTATATAACTTTATATTAGCGGCTGTTTGCGAACTGCAGGTTAGGTCGTTTAATATAAAACTAGTTACATGACATGTTTGTTATAGGAAATTTGTAAGGCGCCACTCACATTTTAGGCAATACTTTGAACAATATTAAAATTATGATTTTACTGTTAAATTTTCCGTAATTATGAAAATTAAAATTCCTTTGTATCTCAAATGATAAAAAAAAATTACTAAAATATTTTAAAAAATTTAAATATGAATGCATATGAAAAAATATATATACAGGGTGTTTCTAAATTCATGGTACAAACTTTACAGGGTGATAGTACACATCAAGACAAACAACATTAAATAGGAAACTAAGGGTCCCAAACGTATTCCGAAGAAGATATGCGCCATTAAAGTTTAGGGTCAAAAAATTCAAATGATTATAAAAAACAGATGAATTGGTCGATTCGTTTGCAGTTTTCATTAAAACTATTCTTTATGTCAGTATTGTCTTGAAAATAAATTTCAAAAAATGCCGATAGAGGGCGCTTTAGACTTTGGAGTAACAAACAACTATTTTTTACAGTTTTTTTTTTTTTTTTTTCATTTCATTAATTTTTTTAGAAGTTTAGACATAAACTTAAATTTTGAGCTCAAAATCTAAAATGTTGTGAGTGGTCAAGTAGCGCAAACTGAACTGAGGGGGGAGTTTCAAATGAATATAAAAAACGGAAAAATTCGTCAATTGATTTGCGATTTTCACTAAAATTATTCTTTATGTCTGTATTACCTTGAAAATAAATTATAAAGATAAAATTCAAAAAATGCCAGTAGAAAGCGCTTTAGACTTTGGAGTAAAGTACAACTATTTTTTCCGTTATTTTTTGCATCTCATAAATTTTTTTAGAAGCTTAGACATAAACTTAAATTTTGAGATGATAATCTGAATCGTGGGGAGTGGTTATGTAGCGCAAACTGAACTGTGTTCAATGGCGGTGGAGAGGTTCAAATTTCAAATGATTATAAAAAACGGAAAAATTGGTCGGTTTTTGCTAAAACTATTCTTTACTTCAATATTTTCTTGAAAATAAATTTTAAAGATATCTTTCAAAAAATTCCGTCACAGGGCGCCTTAAACTTTGGAGTAACCAACAACTATTTTTAACCTTTATTTTTTGTATCTAATTAAATGCTTGTACAAATTGAAGCTTAAATTTTTAGCTCAAAATCTGCATCGTTGTAAGTGATTAAGTAGCGGAAAATTGAACTGTGTTTAAGAGGTGGAGAGGGTAATATTGCAACTCCTGAACACAGAGCAGTTTGCGGTTATTAACCTCTCCCATCGATTTAAAATTTGATCTCAAAATTTAAGTCTAAGCTTTTGCAAGCATTTAATTGGATACAAAAAATAACGGTTATAAATAGTTGTTGGTTACTCTAAAGTTTAAGACGCCGCCTAACAGAAATTTTTGAAATTTATCTTTAAGATTTATTTTCAAGGAAATATTGACATAAAGAATAGTTTTAGCGAAAACTGACCAATTTTTCCGTTTTTTATAATTTTTTGAAATTTGAACCTTCCCACCCCCATTGAACACAGTTCAGTTTGCGCTACTTAACTATTTCCAACGATTCAGATTTTCATCTCAAAATTTAAGTTTATGTCTAAGCTTCTAAAAAAATTTATGAAATGCAAAAAATAACGGTAAAAAATAGTTGTTCCTTTCTTCAAAGTCTAAAACGCCCTCTATCGGCATTTTTTAAAAATTTATTCTTAAAATTTATTTTCAAGACAATACTGACATAAAGAATAGTTTTAGTGAAAACCGCAAACGAATCGACTAATTTTTCTGTTTTTTATAATCATTTGAATTTTTGGATCCTAAAATTTAATGGCTCCTATCTCCTTCGGAAGACGTTTGAGATCCTTTGTTTCCCATTTAATATTGTTTGTCTTGATGTGTACTATCACCCCTTAAAGTTTGTGCCATGAATTTAGAAACACCCTGTATATTAGAAGAACGCAAGTTTATATTGTATTTATTTTGTGTTATGAATTATGTATAGGTAAAGGAGAATGCAACAAATAGTTAAATATTCATGATATAGGGAGTGTTATTTTTCCTAATTTTTAATTTAAAAGAAAAAACATATTTTCTATTGACATACATAAAAAACTTTATAAAAATCTTCTTATAAGAATTTTAAAAAGTATTTTACTGCTGCTAAAATCTTTTTACCCTATACATTCAAAACTTGTAAATTAATCTTGTAATTTAATCTAAATACATAAATAAAATAAAGAATAATTATTAATTATCAAAAATAAAAGAAGAAAAAGAAACAAATGTCTAAATATACTTTTTTTATAAATAGAAAATGTAACATCTTATATTTCTTTCGTTTTTTATCTTTTATCTTTATTTCCTATTTTTCTTTTTCTTTTTTTTCCTTCAATCAATTCCATTTATTAAAAAAAATATTTATAAAAATAAAAATATCAAAATTTTTTTATTTTTACTATCACGAAAAGTAATTATGAAAACACTTTGAACCGTAACAAAAGCATATTATTTTTTAATTCAATTTCATCACATAAATTTCAAGAATCAAACTAACCGGTAGAACATTTTTTGTACTTTAAGTTCATTTTTTTGGTAGAATGTATAATTACTGTAATTATTTAAACATTTTTTGATGCATAAAATATATTGAAATAAATATTTCTATTCTGGGAAAAATTCATCATTTTTCATAAGATGAAATAAATTATTTCGCAAAATTAAATGAATTCAATATAATTCAATATATAAGTTTACTTATCTTTATATGGAATGTATGTTAATTTATGAGCATATAGAAAAATTGAAATTGCAGAATTAAAAAAAATGAGAAACATAGAAACGTATTTTAATATAAATTGGCCAATCCGCATTAAACCCCTATTTAAATAGTTATTAATATTTCATGCAAATAAAAATATGTGTAAGTACTTAATTTTCTGCATTTCAACTGTCAATCAGTTTTGAAACTAAGCATTTTGCGCATACACTGTAAACAGTAAATAATTTCAGAATCGGAACATGCCCCTACTTTCATTTAAAACACATTTATATTATAAACAAAGGTGTACCATTCTGCCACATATATTATAATGATATTTTAAAATATCCTAATTAAAATAGCACATATGTTTTTGCTTCATGTAATCGTTTATGCAAGATGTAACCAAAAAAGGAAAAAAACTTGCATTTCAGAAATTCTTTTAAAAATAAGAAATTTTCGCCATCGGAGTTCAGTTGGCAACATAAGTCTTTCTTTCTATCTAACCGATGACCATGCCCTACCTGCCGAATTCCCTCAGCTTAACGAGTTAGATACCTGAATCAGGGCGGGCAGCAGCCTAATCGCTGCATAGCGCCAATAAACCTGATTCATTCGTTTCGCACTTTATCATAACTGCAGTACTTACTTCTCATTTGTGCATACTTTTTTTTGTCGGTTGCTTAACGTTACATCATGTTTGTACTGTAAATGGCTACTCAAGTTGGTCTCGTAATTTAGAGCTTTGATTGGATGAAGAGACCTTCACCTGGCAAGGTATAATCCACAGGCAACTTGGAGGACTTTGCACCCTAACGAATTTTACATGCATCAGGCTTTAGGGTATATGTCGTTTTTTTTTTTTTTTTTTTTTTTTTTTTTTGTTCAATTATCAATAGTCCACATAAAAATCGTCCAAAATTGCTATAATACATGTTTCAATACGAAATTTCGGACAGTGCAAAGCATACTCAGATTAATTTGTGATTTTTCTTAAACTTTGCAACATAAACAGATAATGATAATATTTTTATATTTCTCATGTAAAATAACACATTTTAAAATATCTTACAGTGCAAACCACACTCCGATTATTTCTCTAATATTGGCACATAAAAGACTTTGCAAAGTTGCATGGCACTGCAATATCATTATTGCATTAAGCATTATTGTTGATAATCTTGAAAAATTCAGCAAACAGATGTCGTGATAAGCTGAGTTAAAATTAAAAATGTGAATTATTCGTATCATGTTGAATCAATATTAAAAATGTGACTTATTCGTATCATATTGAATCAAAATTAAAAATGTTAATCCATATTTTTAAGGTGAATATATTAGCGGTATAAACATTTTTTTGGTCACTAGGATTCTGTAAAAATCTGCTTGAAACATTGGCGTACAAAACATGTACAAAAAAGTGAAGAAATACTTAATTAATATGTTTCAATCTAAAAACGGCAGCCATATTAGATATATATGATCTTAATCAATTATAATAAATCTTAACAGATTGGAGAATGGACGTATTGAAATACCAACATAGTGTATTGCATAGTGTGAAAAATTCTCCAATCCATCCAATAAATGCTAATTATTATGGCCAATCAGGACAGTGAATTGGGTTTTAACATTCAGATGCTTGGGAGAAAAAATTTTGAACAAAAATACTTTTAAACTTGTATACTTTTATGCTAAAATACTTGTACAAGAAACATACTTGTTAAGATATAATAATACTCAATCAAAAGAAGTGTTCTATTAATAAGTCGCAAAAGACTAAAAATTAAGATAATTACGTTTATAACAACTGAATTAATTAAATAAAAAATTTTAAATACTGAATTACTCAAAGAATAAATTATACAACTTTGAAATGCATACTTTTAGCAATAAATATTTGGAAAAAACGTATATGAAATAAAAAACGCAAGCTAAAAGAGTTGGAACTTATAAGGTTTACCAACTTCATTTGGCAATAATAATTCATAAATTTATAATATTATCCGGTCTATTTGGATATCATTTGGTTATTTCTAATAATAACTGTTACTGTTAATTATAATCGATTATTCAAATTGGACGTAAGCATATACACATTTATAAATGGTTCATTTTTTGAGTTAAAATATTGTTTGATAATTTCATTAACAATATCGAAATCATATCAATGCATTTTATCAAATGTCCGACAGTCGTTTGTTGTTAAATGTATACAGACGACTATACTTTTGTATGAAAGTTTAAAATTTTCAAAAATACTTAAGAAAAAAAGTCTGTTTTTTTATATGTATTAGGTAAACTTTGCATAAAATAAATTTTATAATGTAAAAGAAGAAAATAATGTAAATAATTTGTTTCGTACATATGGAAGGAAGTAAATTCAATGTAATAAAAGAAGGAACGAGTAGAATAAAACAATTTCTCCTGGATGTGCTAATAAACAGAACAAAATTAGGATTTAGAATAAAATTATATAATAGAATTAATTCCGTTTGATTCCCTTTTTTCATATCCCTTCCCTTTCATAAAAGGACACAATATAGATGCAGGAAATTTTACTAGTTACACTTTTCTTTTTCATCATGCATTACACATACATTATTCAATTCACTTGAAACTTTTTTTCATTGTTAACAATAAAAAATTAGCATACAAGGAAATATAAAAGTATGTTTAATTAAATTAAATGCTTGCTACGTTTCAGTGTTTTGTCATTAATAATAATTGTATTCATCTCCTGTACAATATAACACAGGATAATCGCAATATAATTTAGAATAAACGCATTAAAATTCTTTTTCTTATTCACAATTCACACTTCCTACTTTCTTACTGCTTCTGAAAAATTAAATGACATGTGTTAGTAGAAGTATTTTGAGATCAATTGTTTTCATTACTTAGCTTTCAGCTTGAATCTTTAACAAGTAAACACGATGTATAGAAATATAATAATTTCTATAACAATAATATCATTTTTTGCATAATAAATAACAATTAGATATATATTTATTAAAATTGTAATAATTAATCTATAACTAAGGTTTAATTTTTTTGTTTGTGTGTTTATAAAATAAATCTTATAATGTCTACTAAGAAAATAATGTAAATATTTTTTTTCATGCATCTGAAAAGAAGTAAATTCAATTAATAAAAGGAAGAAAAACTTAATAATTTTTTTCCAATAAATGTGCTAATAAACAGAACAAAGTTAGGGTTTATAATACAAATATCTTCTAAAATTAATGAGTTTTCTTCATTCCCTTTCATAAAAGGAAACAAGAGAGATGCAGAAATTGTACTTGTTACACTTTTCTTTTTCAACATGCACTACACATATGTGATTAAATTAACTAGAACCATTTTTTCTTACTGTTAACAATAAAATGTTGGCGTACAAGAAATGGTAAAAAAAGTACTTTATTAAAATGAATTCTTGTTACATTTGAGTTTATCGTCATTAACAATTATTTTTTTATTTATCTTATATCCATTATAATTGAGGATAAATGATTATAAGTCATTTTCTATTCACGAATCAAAATTATTGTTCTGTTACTCCATCTGAAAAGATATGCTAGGTATGATCGTAGAAATATTTTGTGGTCAATGTTTTTCACTACTTACCCTTCAGCATGAATCATTAACAAAAGTATACCAATATAATCTTTACTCTACAACATAATATTATAATTTTCTTGTTTGTTTGTGTGTTGTGCATCGAACAATATCCGGCTGTGCTACTTAACTATTGATTAAATGCATAAATTATTCAATTCAGATGTAAAATACATTTCCGCTTTCTAAATAACAGTTAGAAATGCATTTATTAAGATTGTAATCATTACACTACAACATAAATTTATATTTTGTTTGGTTGTTTGTGTGTATAAATCGAAAATTATCAAAATATATTTCTGAGATTTTTTTAAATGCATATATTATTCAAATCAAATGTATTATTTTTTTCCCACATTCTAAATAACAATCAGAAATGTATTAAGACTGCAATCATTACTTTACATCAAAACTGTTTCAATTATGTTGATTAATTTATTTTATTCTTATTTATTTATTTAAAATATTGAGTACTTTCATGTTTTGAAATGATATTTATTAATATAGTTTATATGAATCTTATTTATCAAATGTTTGACATTTGTTTGCTGTTAAAAAGTTGTAAATGACAATAATTTTATATAAAGCGACTTTATAAATTTTCAAAAATTCATAGGTATAGCAGAAAAAATGTTATTTATTCTTTAATTCGCATAAAGTAATATATTCGTAAAATAAATCTTATAAAGTCAACTAAGAAAATAATGTAAATACTTTGTTTCACACATTTGAAAAGAAGTAAATTTATTTTAATAAAAGGAATAACGAGTACAATAAAACAATTTTCCAGAATGTGTTAATAAAAAAGAGAAAATAAGGGTTCATAATGAAATTATCTGCTAGAATTAATGAGTTTTCTTCCTTCCCTTTCATAAAAGGAGACAAGAGAGATGCAGGAAATCGTACTTGTTACACTTTTTTTTACAATACACAACACATATGAGATTTAATTAAGTCAAACCATTTTTTTCACTGTTAACAATAAAAAATTAGTGTACAAGAAAACATAAAAAAGTGTTTTATTAAAATGAATGCTTATTACATTTCAGTTCAGCGTCATTAACATTTTCTAATAACACTTTGCAACAAAGTTAAAAAGTGAGTATGCATTTGGTTTATCTGGCCGTCTGCCCGTGCTGTAACTCTCGTAAATATAGGGGAGACTGGGGTACAATGGACCACGGAGTACAATAGTCCACCCTCTATTTTTTGTATCAATTCTGTTTTTGAAACCTTCATATTTTAGTACATAGATGGTAGTACTGAATTATTAAAAATAAGTTTGAAACCATGTGCATAGCTGACATTTTAGCCATTTTATACTTGATAGTTGATGTGACACAGGAGGAGTAAGGCAGGAGTAAATATTTTCAGTGAGACATATCTTCATTTATCTATTACAGATTTGTAATTTGAAAGACAGTGCATGGTAAAATGAAAAGGTAAGACAATACATTATTATATTTATTGTATCTAAAACAATAGAATTCTAAATTTCTTTTTTTATCATCAAGTTTTTTTCAAACTTCCATATGGGGTACAATGGACCATCAGAAACTGGGGTACAATGGACCATGGTCCAGTGCATAACAGTTTTCTATTCCATGCTTTTAAAAGTTAAATATTATATGTGAAATTCAGAATTAATAGATTATTTTACTTCTGTGTGTAAATTAATTAATGATTCATGTTGTGTAATGCATTTTTTAAATATGTATCTGCATAATATATGCTTTCAAACTTATAAATTAGCCCAAATTAAGAATTAATAAATTATTTTATTTCTGGGTGTGAATTAATTAATAATTGATGTTATGAAATGCATTTTTGAAATATTTATCTACATAATATGTGCTTTCAAATTAAAAAATTAACCCAAATTGGACACCAAAAATTAGTAAACAAGATATTTTGAAAAGTGGTAATAAACTCAAAAGTGGTAAACTAAAAATATCACCATTTGAATTATGTCATTAACCAAACGCTTGCTTGTGAAAAATGCCAAATAAGCGAAAGAAAATATGTTACTTTAGTTAGAGGTAAAAAGTGAATAATAAAATGTGAATAAACAAATTATGATATAGTTTATCTTTCTTATTGTTAAAAATGAGCTATACTGATATATTTTTATTAAAATTACATGCGGTCCATAGAGCCCCATGGTGTGGACCATTGTTCCCCGGCACTGGGGTACAATGGTCCATTTTGCCACTTGCTATTTAAAAATATATTTTAAAAAAAGTATGCAAAATTTTTATTTTTGAGGGGATGCAATGTAAACTTTAATGTATAGATAACATGCATGCAATTGATCAAAAGAAAAAAATCAATACTTTAAGAGTAAATAGTCAAAATTTACAAAAGTGGACCATTGTACCCCAGTCTCCCCTACTCGGATTGCCATGAAATTTTTGGATGTTATTGACGTTTACCCAAGGGCGAACTCTATTGAAAATTGAGTTTCTAAAACATTTAATTTACTTCTCATGACCGGTCAAATTTTTTCAGTAACATTAGAGCCTATGGGGAAAATCGTTTCAAATAAATTGTAGTATATTCAAATAAATTTCAAACCTTATCAAACATATTAAAATTTATTTCATCTACGAAAGCACTAAAATTAGCATTCTGTAAAATATGCATTTAAAAGAATAGTTATTATTCATTTACAGGGACGCACAAAAGAATTCTAATGCATAATAATAAAGGAGGAAATTGTTTGCGACATATTTTAACGATGATAAACGGTTTCATGTGAATCAAATTAATATACGTCGTTGAGACTTAATATGAATTATTTTACGCATAAAGTGCATGCGAAGTGCATAGCAATTGCAGGGACACAGAAAGATTACAAAAAGCATATTCTGTCGGCAGTACTGCATATTATGGATGATGACTTTTTGATGGATGGAATGCATTTTTGATTATGATACGTGCTTTTAAGTTTCACTAAATGCATGCACATAATATGGTGCGTATAAATGCTAATAGTTACACAATTAAGATATACAGAGTTACACAAAAGAACACGGAAATGTTACTGAATGTGTGCGTAATTTACTTAAAGGTGTTTTTTAAATAAGTTTTGTGGATTTTTACGTTTTTTCGCATTCAGTTTATTGTGAAATATTTGTAGAATATAGATAAAATGATATACAAGAGCTCTCAAGGAATCGGATACAGGGTCGTCTATGGATAATGATATTTGGAAATATGATTTAAATAGTTTAAAGAATATTGTTGTTCGAACTAAATTTTAGCAAAATACTTTCGTGTAATAAAGGTACTAGGCACACTACGGGGCTGAACAAAAATATTGAAATATGTTTCCACATATTAGTATGAACTGCTTAAAGAAAATTTGCATCCATCTAGGCTTAACTATATCAACCGACATATCAAATGCAGGGCTGTTCAAAAGTATCGGAATACATATTTCGTTATGGGAAAAAACACATTCTTTCCCTGGATCACGATATTTTGTTAAAGAATTGCGGAAGTGCTGGAAAGAGTTTCATAATCTATGCTTAACGCATGATTTTCCTTACTCGTTTATCTTATATCTATTACACTTTACGATAAATGCATTTTAATTCTTTTTCTGATCACAAGTCACATTTATTGCTCTTTAAATTTTTCTGAAAAATTACACGATATATTATCATATAAATATTTTGTAGTCAATGTTTTGTATTACTTACCTTTCACCATAAATATTTAATAAGTAAATACTAGGTGAGAAAAAATAGTAATTTAGATTTTCATCATTACTCTATATCATACAACTATCAATTTATTTTTTGTGTTAGGAATTATATAACGTCAGGCTGTGCTTCTGAGATCTTTTCTAAATGTGTATACTATTCAATTTAGATGAAACATCCTTTTCTGCATTTTAAATAACAATTCGAAACACATTTATTAAGATTGTAATCATTACTATGTAACGTAAATTTATCAATTATTTTGTTTGTGTGTTATAAATCGATCCCTATCAGGCTATAGTAATGAGAGAATTTTTAAATCCATATGATATTCATTTAAGATGTAATAAGCTTATCTAAATAATAATTAGAAACACAATTATTAAGATTGTAATAATTAGTCTACAACATAATTTTTTTTATATTTTTTGTTGTTGTTTGTGTGTTATAAATCGAAAACTGTCGGATTACATTATTGAGATTTTTTTTTTTAAATGCACATATTATTCAATTCAAACGTAATATTATTTTCTATATCAAATATATAACAATTAGAAATAGCTTAATTACGAATGTAATCATTAATTTACAACATTAATTTATCAATTATGTTAATTAATTAGTTTTATTTTGATTAATTTATTTCAAATATTGAGTATTTTGATGTTTTAATAAGGATATTTATATATTTTATATGAATACTTTTAATCAAATGCTTGACATATATTTGTTCTTAAAAAAGTGTACATGAGAATATTTATATATGAAGCGAGTTTATACCTTTTTCAATCATTCTTAGATGTAAAAAAAAATATTTATTGTTTTTTTCTCCATAATGTAATATTTACCTAAAACAAATCTGATTATGTCAACTAAGAAAATAATGTAAATACTTTGTTTGAGGTAAATGGAAATATGTAAATTTAATTTAATAAAAAGGAGAACTAGTACAATAAAACAATTTTCCTCCAATGTGCTAATAAATAGAACCAAATTAGGGTTCATAATGAAATTATCTCCTAGAATTAATGAGTTTTCTTCCTTCTCTTTCATAAAAGGAGCCAAGACAGGTGTAGGAAATTGTACTAGTTGCACTTTTGTTTTTCAACACGCATTACACATATGTAATTTAATTAACCCGAAACAATGTACTTACTGCTAACAATAAAAAGTTGGCGTACAAGAAAATATAAAAGTATGTTTTATTAAAATGAATGCTTTTTACATTATAGTGTATCCCCATTAATAACTATTTCATTTATATTATGCCCATTATAATTCAGAATAAATGCATTATAATTGTTTTTCTATTTACGAGTCATAATTATGCTATCTTACTGGTTATGATAAATATTTGAGATATGGTAGTAGAAATATTCTGTGGTCAAAGTTTTTCATTTCTTACCTTTCAACATGAATGATTAACAAGTAAATTCTAGATGAAGTACACTGTAAAAAAAAATTCAAGAGGTTACTAAAAATTTTTTAGTAAATTTGTATTCCACAGAATTTTTTAGTAACCATTACAAACTTTTTTTTTGCAAGCGAAACAAGCATTTCTTTTGTAAACTGAACAAAAGAATTTTTTGTATAACTAACTTAAAAATTTTTAGTATGAGCCACCAAGCAAATTTTAGTAATAGCTCCAAAATTATTTTTAATAACCATTACGTGGGCTCGAAGGGCAGAGAGCTTCCTTCGAGCTGCATCCAGACTTCTGGAGCGGAAGATTTTCGGCAAAACTGCAATAGATGGCAGCACCAAACATTGCTACTGCTCCGTCTGGATATTCATAATTCCTTTATTAACGAGTACTTACACTGCATACATTCGGGGCGTATTTGGCAGTGGCCAGGATCGAACCCGGGACCTTGTAGCCTGGAGTTCGTTACTATAACCACTATGCTATCAAGGCCACACCAAGTGAGTTTTAGTAATAGCTATTAAAAATATAAAATTATTCACTCTATTCGTTGCTAACTTTTTTCTATTAATTCTTACAGATTTTCTTGTAACCGACTAAGATTACTAAAAAATTTTTAGTAATTACAAGGATCACTAACGTTTTTTTGTAGATCGACACTTTTTTTTTTTACAGTGTAATATAATAAATTAGATCTCAAACATTACTCTACAATATAAAATTAACAATGTTTATTTGTTTGTATTTGATTCGAACAATATCAGTCTGTGTTACAGAGATATTTTTAAATGCATATATTATTCAATTCAGAAATAATATTTTTTACGGATTTTAAATAAAATTTAGAAATACATTAATTAGGTTTGTAATCGTTAGTCTACAATATTAATTTATCAATTGTTTTCGTGTTGTACATCGAACAATGTAACACTCTATTACTGAGATATTTTTCAAAATAATTATTTATACAATTTAGATATTATATCCTTTTGAGCACTCTAAATTTCAACTAGAAATGCATTAATTAAGATTATATTTATTATTATACAACATGAATTTATCAATTGTTTTGTTTGAGTGTTCAGAATCTTTACTTAGAATAAATCTTATAAAGCCAACTCAGGAAAAAAATGTAAATACTTTCTTTGACGCATCTGAAAATAAGTTAATTTAATATAATAAAAGGAATAGCGAGTACAATAAAACAATTCCCCCTGAATGTGCTAATAAACAGCACAAAATTAGGGTTCATAATGGAATTATTTCCTAGAATTAATGAGTTTTCTTCCTTAGCTTTCATAAAACTAGACAAGAGAGATGCAGGAAATTGTACTTGTTACACTTTTCTTTTGCAACATGCACTACACATATGTGATTTAATTAACTCAAACCAGTTTTCTTACTATTAACAATAATGTATTGGTGCACAAGAAAAGGTACAAATATGTTTTATTAAAATGAATGCTTGTTACATTTCTGTGTAGCACCATCAATAATTATTTTACGTATCTTATATCCATTATAATTCACGATAAATACATTAAAAGTCTTTTTCTATTTACAATTTATAATTATTGTTCTCTTACTGGTTCTGATAAATAACATGAGATATAATCATAGAAATATTTTGTGGTCAATCGTTTTCATTGCTTACCTTTTAATATGAATCTTTAATAGGAAAATACTAGGTAAAAAAAAATATTTTGATTTAATCAGAATTCTACAAAATAAAATTATCAACTTGTTTATTTGCGTGTTATGAATCAAACAATGTTAGACTGCATCACTGAGATATTTTTTTATTGCATGCGTTATTCAATTTTGATGCAATATTTTTATCCGCGCTCTAAATAACAATTGGAAATACATTAATTAAGATTGTAATCATCTTTTGAAAGCATAAAATCATCAATTTTTTATGTTTTATTAATTGAACAATATCAGACTACAGTACTGAGATATTTTTTAAAAGCTAGCACTATTCAATATCGACTTCGCGTTTAAAATAACAATTAGGAATACAATAATTAATAATATAAACATTAAAATAAAACATAAAGTTATAAATTTTTTTGTGCCTTTTATGAATGAAATTATTCTAGACTGTATTATTGAGATACTTTTTGTATGCATTATTATTCAATTGAGATGTAATATCCATTTCCGAATTTCAAATAACAATAAGAAATAGATTAATAAAGACTGTAATCATTACTCTACAACATAAATTTATCAAATGTCTTGTTTATTTGTTATTAATCGAACAATATCAAACTATTGCTCGATTAAAGTATTTTATAAATGCATATATTATTCAATTCAAATGCAAATTCTTCTTTCACATTTTAAATAACAATTAGAAAAGCATTAATTAAGATTGTAATCATTAGTCTACAACATAAATTTATCAATTGTTTTGTTTGTGATTTAGGAATCGAATGGTAACAGACTATATTGGTGAGATATTTTTTAAAACCATTTATTATTCAATTCATTGGTAATAATCCTTTTCCGCATACTAAAATTAAAACTGTATTTTAATCTGATTAGTGTAATATTTATGTAAGGCATTTTGTACACTGTAAAAAAAAAAAATCTGTAAAGGTACTACACTTTATCTAGAAAACTGGGATTCCAAGAACTTTTCCTGTAACGGTAACAACATAAACTTAAGTTTTAGAATCGGTTACGTGGATATTTCCTGTTATTGTTACATGAAAAGTTCTTGGAATCCCAGTTTCCTAGAAAATGTTTAGTACCTTTTCAGATTTTTTTTTTTTATAGTGTAGTTCGTGTACTTAAAAGTTATGATTAGGAAATTTTACACGCCCAAATTCGATAGAAAAATTTATTTGAAAACGTTTAACTGTATTTAAATTAAATCTTAAAATATAATACAATCGAAAATCAGTATTCATTTGAATTTTTAAAAAATTCCAACATCCGATTTTTGGCGAATGCTTTTGCTTCGGATATCCTTTTGCACTTTTTTCGATTTTCGCCAGATAGCTGTATCTCAAAAACGATTTCACTGAATTTATTTATATTTGATATTCTGTTACAGTTTGGTATTAATTGATCATTATTATACTTGTGTGTATACTGCAAAACAATTGTCGCATACTCTTGTGGATGGGAATTTCTATTGTGCACATATGGAAATACAATATTTGTTTTTATTTAATACGATATTTATATCTACTTTTACTTATCCATCATGCGTAGTACAGGGTAAGTCTTGTAAACATTTTGAAAATCTAAAAATAAATGACGGATTTACACGTTTCAGACATGGAGAATCCAAAACATATATTTTTAGAAAAAAAAAAGCCATCTGTTTGTCTGTCTGTGTGACTATAAACGATCTATCTCCCGAACAATTTGAGATAGAAACGTTACATTTCGTATGTACTTAGTATGTAAGAATGGGTAGAAGCCTATTTAATATCAGTAACTTCAATTATCCGGAACTATTTTTTCAAACTCTCGAAATATTCGTTCAGGTGAAAGGTATATATTAATTTTCGATTTTTATTTTATTTGAAGCAGAGAATATAAAAGACCATAAAAAAGCATAAAGAATGAAGTCGATCGGATATTTAGTTATCTAGATATTTGTAAATCATATTTTCTACATTTTTCGATTTTTCATGACTCTATATTTCAATTAAATATCAATGACATTCAAATACATTTTTTAATTGAAAGTAAGACGCTAGTTCTAACGCAGTAAAATGTTAGTTAATATAGTTATTATTTTCGGAGTTATAAGAATGCTTCTTTTACGCAATTAGTTATTACTTCATTATTCCTTCGATGAAAGAAAAAATTGCCAAACATCAAATAGTATCCACAATTCCACAATAGAGCATTACTAAAAATATTTCATTATGTGTTAAAATTTTATTATGGAATTGCGATGAATTTTATAAATAGTTCTCACTTGCTTTATTTTCATATTTTATAGTATGCATATCCATGTTATGTAAATTTTACGGTGGTCTCAAACGACTAGTTTAAATACACTTTATTCAAGAAACCTCTACCATCCTCATGATAGGTATTGTCATTTAGTTTTGGTACTATGATAAAAAATTTTGAAGTATGTTTTGTAGTTTTCATGTCCGTCTTATTTATAACACTTTCCAACAAAGTTAAAAAGTGATTATAAATTCGGTTTTCCTGGCTGTCTGTCAACGCTCTAACTCCCGTAAATATACTCGGATTTTCGTGCAGTTTTCGTGTAAACCTTATTTAAGATCCCCTAGATATATTTGATACTGTTTATGAAGTATGTGGGTTAGTTGTAAAGTAAGAAGTAAGGGAGTCTAAATCATTTACAGGGTTACCCATAAGAATTCCATTACATTATAGTTTTAGAGAAAAATCGTTTGCAAGGTATTGTAATAACATTACTCTATTTCATTTGTATAGAAACTGATGTAAATCGCTAAATATCACTAATATTGCGTTTGAAAAAACCCTTCATACCATTTTAAATCGATTTACAGAGAATCGCAAAAGAAATAGGTTGCAAAACTGTATTTGAGTAACGATTGAGGGAAATGCAATTTCATCCTCTACATGCACTTTTAAATTTACCTCTGTCTTAATGTGCCCGTAATTATATAATAAATAAGTAGCACATATATTTGCATCTGATATGTCCACTTGTTTGTCTGTCTACCTGTTTGCGTACATAAAACAGAACAGAACTACTCAACCGAATCTTTACAAATTTTACATGTATTTTTGTTGTATATTTCATGTTTCAGAATACCAGTTGCTCAGATTTCTGAAATTGCAGTAAAATCGGATATATAGTTCAAATTTTCGGGGATAGTCAAATTTATACCATTACATTACGGAGATGGGCTAAAGGCAAGTGCTTTTGAATTTCTTTTTAATGATATTATATTCATCAAAACACAATGAAAATTGATATGCATTTATGAACAGCACTAAAATATAGATTTGTAGATTATACCACAAAAAGAATATTTATTATTCAAGTATATGGCCTCACAAATTAGTTCCGTCACATAATGTATAGGGAAGAGGACATTATTTGTGGAATATTTTAATTATGTAAAACTATTTCACATACAGTAAAATTGATATATGTTTCTTAGATTTACTATAAGTTACTTCCTGTGTAACGGAAAATGTATTTCCATATTTTTGATTTAGATATGATACTTCATTTAATTTAAATATAATATTTAACGGTGCATCTTTTTTTTTACATTATTCTGGATGTCTTGGAAAGTCTTTCAGAATCTATGCTTGATACATGATTTTTTCATCCTTCTTTAAATGGTCAAATAGGAACCTTTTAACAAATTTATCTTAACCAATATTCTAACAATCTCTATAAGATTAAACATCAGTGAAATTCGACTTTCTGTAAAATTTAAAATGCTCTTGAAACTTATAAGGAAAAAATGGATGCAATATGAGATTCTTTAACGAACATTCTAGTAAGAAAGAAAATAAGAATAAATTTGATATATAATTTTTTAAAGAAATAACTATTCAATCAGAAACAATACAAACAGGTTCAAGAATAAAACTTCAGTTACTAATATTGCCAACTTTAACAGCTTATTTTCTTTTAATTGTCATATTTTTTCAGTTTGTTGTTTTTTTCAGAAGGATGGCTTAGAATAAGGGAAATTATGTGTATCACCTGTTAAAAAAATTGCTTTACGCTCTAAAAAAAAATAATAATAAAATATTTAAAAAAAAATAGAACGATTGAAAATTAGCACTTTCATGAAGTAGGATTTCTAACATACTTCAGTATCTAACATACATCAGTACCTCTGAAATAAGATTTCTAACGAGTTCTCGTATCGAGCTATATGGTTGCGCAGAAGCAAGTGTCAATAATGGTGAAATATAAGATCGCCGTGGAGCTCGACCACTTCAATGTGCCTATGAATTATCAATGAAATTTGGATAAAATAATTCCTTCTACAGTTCAGTCCCGCTATTCCGAATATCCGTCCAATCGGAGAAGATTTCAGAAAAATACCAATTTTTTAAACTTAATAAAAAAAGAAAAGAAAACGTGTATTTATTGCTGTATAAAGAAGTTTAATAGAGGCGTATGTCGAATCGAATTTTGATGAAAACACCTGAAAGCAAATTGTAATAAAAGCTGGTTACTTACAGTACATTTATAACTCCATTCATAAACATCTGACAGTATGGTAATAGTAAAATTTTTTTGAACGTACGGCTTTGCCAAATTGTTTAATAATAATCAAAATGGTAGAATACAAAATTTTGTCTAAGTTTTGTTTTGTTACAGTTATATGTATATAAATTTAGCTTGACCCATAGTTAACCACTAAATGAATAGAGACTAATAGTCGAATACGTAGTCGAATAAGATTAAATAAAACAAAATAGTCAAAATCCATTGAGACGCATTTTTAAACATATAATTAGCTTTACCCATATACCGAAATTTTTAGAACCTGTAATCGAGTCCAATGATGTTTCCTGCCCAAAAATATTAAGAGAAAAGTATCCTTAAAGCTTTTACTTATATGAAATTATTTTGAACCGCAGTGTCACAGGAATGACGTAATAATCAAATCTTTTCGAACATGTCATTGACTTTAATGCTCTTCTCGTGTCCTAAAACGGTCAAATACAAAATTTACTCAAAATCGTTAAAGCCGTATTTAAGAAAATACATGCCCACACAACTTTCTTTACAATCCTTTTCTCAAAGTTTAATAAAAATACGAAAATGATGAGTTAGACATTATGAAAGTAACGACACTTACATACATTGTTATTTCTCTTACAGTGAGATGATTTTGTTCCAGCAATCATAATTGAATAAATAAATAAATAATATAAAAATAACACACATCTATCCTATTTTCATGTGTCCCTTGTTTTCTCTATTTACATTATTATTTTTTTTCTTTAAGATAATGTGGACCCTTACATTGAAAATACTTTCAATTATTTGATATTACTTTCAAAAATACTTTTATAACTCTTGTTTTAGACATTAGTTTATTACGACATTATTTATTGCCAAAAACATATAAAAATACGTTTAAATACTTTCCATAAGTCACAACCGAAAAATTAAATTCTGATTCATAAATCTTATATACATAAAAAAAAAAATATTTCAATTATTTATGTGTTGTGATAATTTTGTATTTTAAAATTTATGTTTCTCAATACCTACACAGATGATGTAATCTTTATATTTTAGTGCTAGTATGCACACTTGTATAAAATCTAATCATAGTCTGATAACTTTGCATGGCAGTCAATACACACACATACAATTATATATATACCGAGTGTTCCAAAAATGACTGATGGATTTTAAAATTCAATAATTTTCAAACGGTGACAGCTGTTTAAAATTTTTTGTAGGAGGGTTATGTATAATGTCAGGAGTTTTTTTTTTTACCGTAATTTTTTATTTTAGTTCGCATCTCAAACAATAGGTGGCGCTGACGGCGATTGAAGGCCAGGTCGACGTTTCACTCAGCATTGATCACCTGGTTTTCAATCGCCGTCAGAGCCATCTATTGACAGAAATGCGAACTAAAATAAAAAAGTACGGTAAAAAAAACTCCTGACATTATACATAACTCTCCTGCAAAAAGTTTTTTAATAGCTGTCACCGTTTTCAAGTTATTGAATTTTAAAATCCATCAGTAATTTTTGGGACACCCGGTATATAGAAAAAACAGTCTTTAAGTAGCGAGATTGTACGCGAAAAATATTTAAAATAAAAAAGAAATGTAATTCATTTTATAAAAACCGGTCAATATATTTCTTTAAGAACAGCATTTATGCATCGATAAATTCTGCTTTTTTCATGAAATGTAGTATAATTAGAAAAAAAGTACTTAACCATAATTAGAGGATCGATGTTAAAATCTAGGATATAAAGATTGACTAATTACTTACAATTGCATAAGATATATTATAAATAGTATATTCTATTTACTTTATTGTTATTTTTCTTTCATTGTATTCTATCAACAGACGATGGTCATAAAAAACGGATCAACTTTTTTTTGTTGGCAATTATGAGCATTAATTAAGTAAACGCCTTGAAGCATAATAAATGTAAATGTACGTTTTATTAATTTTTTCATGTTAAAATGGTAGTATCAAAACAAATATGATTTTTTTTTAAATCTTATTTGCGTCTTAAATTTTTTCTCTCTCCAATACAATATTTTTTTAATTAATTTTATAATAATTCCATAAATATACGCAAATATATTATGTATATTAGTATAATAGTATCAAATATACATAATATTTGATACATATCAAATATTATGTATATTTGATATATATCAAATATACATATACATAATATCAAATATGCATATATAGTTATAATAGTATCAAAACAAATATGATTTTTTTTAATCTTATTTGCGTCTTAAATTTTTTCTCTCTCCAATACAATAATTTTTTAATTAATTTTATATTAATTCTATAAATATACGCAAATATATTATGAAATGGATTTTTATATTGAGAGAATTTATTTTATTTGAAATGATAGAGTAATTTAAAAATTACGTATAGTTGTGTATTTATGATTTTTTAATTAGAATAAGTGAGTTGTTTAATTAGAATAATAATTAGATAGAATAAGTTAAAAATGCATTATTCCCAAAATGAAGCAAAAAGAGGAGGGGCTGTATCCATTTATCCATTTATTAGTGTTAATATAGTATACAGTAGTTCACGTACTAGTATATTTGAATACAATCCCTTATTTTCTTGTTTCCCAACAACGTACTTTGAGTTTATTTTATCGAGATCACGTTTAGAATTTTCAAGCTATGTTTTTGAGACTTTCCCAAAAATTTCATTATACATTTAGCTAACAAAATATGAAATTGAAATTTTGATAGCGTTCACACATGTAAAATAAAAAAGTATTTAGTAAACCTGTTCAAGATTCATACAATTTTTATTATATTTTAATTCTGATTACAAAGTTTTGTGTACAATGTTACTTATCATGCTTTCGGAAAAGAACATTATTATGTATTCAGAACACTGCAAATTATAAGCAAAAAACTTGGAAACATTTGGGAGTGTTTTTAGAAAAAATCTCAATTTTTCTATGAGTATACATGCTATCCGCACAACAATGTACACAGTTTATTAAAATAAGTTACTTAATTATAATCTATATTTTGAAAGGTTTTGCTACATTAGTATTGACAAGTTCATTCAAAAGATATTCGTTTTGTTTTTCAATTTGTTGACAGTTCCCAATGAAGTTTCGGGTAAAAATCTTCATGGAAATTTATGATTTTTACTACTATATTTACCGACTTACAGTTTCAGTTTAGTTCTCCATGTATTTTTCAAGGTATTTAACAAAATGTATAAAATGGCAATTGACCGGTCATCTTTGGCCATCTAGTCTATACAGGGTGGGTCATAATGTTCGTAACAATATCCTATCTCCTTAAATATTGCTCCAAAGACCCATACTTACCAACTGCAAAAACTTATTTAAAAAATATGCGAAATTTGATGGCATATGTTGCGACACTATGGGGATTCTGTTCGAAGAAATATGAACATTAATTTTTTATGCAGCCTCTGTACGGTAAAAATTCCAATTAGGAAAGTTTTCTTTGTCCATTCCTGAATTAAACAAAACAAATCGCATCTTCATATCTGCAAAATTCACAGAGTTGTGTCCGTTTAAATGAGGTTTTAAGGGATTCGACACAAATTGCATTGCGTACAATTGAAAAATGACATGAAAAACTGACATGACAACATGAAAAAAATATATTTATTGAGTTAGAATTCTAATTATTTTTCTTTGTTGTGATGTTTAACCATAGAATTTGCAAACAAAACCACATCCTAACATTTCTCATAAAGTTTAATTGTTTTAAACTCATTGTTATTTAAAAATGTACAGTAATTTAGAATCGGTATAAGTCGAAATATTAACCATTAGATTTTTTTTCGTATAATTAAAGAGGAAAATGTAATTTTAGTTTTGTTTCTGGATGTGTTTAAAAATATTAATTTTGAAAATACTAACAATATTTATTTTTAAAAAAAAAGTGTAACACATTTTTTTTCACAAATCTTATGTTCAAAAGTAAATATTTTTTTTTTCATATTTATCGAAACAAATTAATGTAAAAGATATGAAAGAATTTAATGTAATTCCAAGTTTGCTCCTTATTATTTTCACGTTTCTCGAGTTAGTTCACATTTCTATGGGTCGGTTCGGAATCGGACTTAAATATTTCGATCCATGCCGATATCAAATGCAGACCACCAGTATATTTTGAAAGAAGATTTAGCGTAAAACCTCTACGCTGCTTTTTTGTGTCCAAATGAGAATCATTGTCTTAAATCGGCATTTAATAACGGACAGTTTGTGTACGATCACTATCTTGCTTTCAAAAATCAAAATTCTTGCTTTTCTCATTTTTCAAAATGAGTCAAAGTCTGGTTAAGTGATGTGAGTTACGAAATTTAGATGATTTTGGATTTTACTTTTTTTTGTAAAATTTTACGATATGGAGAATTTTTTTCTTTATTCAGAAAATGATAAGAAAAATTTTCTTTATTGAGAATTTTGATCTACGGGGGCCGTAAAAATTTATTTTTCGTATTTTTTTAAACAGACCCCACTCCCCATGGAATTGATATTTATATCATTAAATTTGCACTTTTTTAATGAAACTTTGCAATTGGAAATATGTGCCTACACTGAAAAAAATCTGTAAACCTACAAAACTAGCTTTTGCAATGCTACAGAAATCTGCAAGTTTACTAAAATTGTATCTGTAACCGGGGTATTATATTTACCAGCGAATAGTACAAATACATGAAATATCTTAGTTTCACCTGTCAGCCAATCAGAAAGGGCTTCAGTAGTGACGTGTCATTGTTTACGCGGCCACAAGAGCGTAAAAGACTTCCATCTTGAATCGGTTATTGAGAAGGATATCTAGTTAAAAAGTAAGTAAATATTTATTCTTAATGTGTTAAATTTTGTTTTAACCTCTTCAGTCCTCACTTTGCCCCCAGGAGACACTAATGAACACTCTTTAAATTAATTAAAATGCTTCAAGAATTGTTCAGGTTACTTTTAGACTTCTTAAAATCAATGCGTGCGTATTATAAGTATCGATATATTGACTGATACATATTTAGAGATTTTTTATAAAAATTTTAAAATGGTTTTTGTAATCCTTCGTAACATTTGGCTCAGGACCGAGGAGGATATTTCCGTTCTTCTTAAATCGCAATAACTAAAAATCAAAACTCAGAAAAGACTATTTGATTTTTTTTTATATTGTAGCATGATCTAGCAAGTAAATCTTTCTAATATTTTCTGTTAATTACATGTCATTGTCAGATAACTATTCTTTACGTGGGTTTTCATTACAAATGAGAAATTTTTAATGTTTAATGTAACAAATCAAACCTTTCTCTTTTTCTGAAATTTCACTTACGATTTTTGAATCCTTCTTCAAAATACAAGATATTAAAGTGTTTAGAACATTTTTTCTACTCTATTTGTTAAATCATAGGGAATAATCAATCCTAAATTTCATTAGCAATTGATTACATCACTTTCATTTCATTAAAAATTTCATCTGAAGTTCACCCTCAAAATTTCGTTTTTGAATTTTCTCCATCCCATACAGTAACAGCACTTAAAATTTAAAAACTCTGTAAAACCTTTTAATTTTAAATAAACAAAATCTGTTCTATGTGTTATTTTATTTTCATAATAAATTGCCAAATAAGATTTTTCTTACAATTCGAAATTTCAATTTCCCCGTTCCTCCCTCATCCCTTCATATTGCGAGCAATGCTATATATTTTAAGCGCTCCTTATAAAAAACACATAGAATTTTAAAGTCTCTGAAACATTTTAGAGCCCAGTGGTGGAGGGGAGGGAGGTCAAAATTTGAATCAATTAGGGGAAAGTTGAAAATTATTTATATCCCTTAATTATTAATTATTTATATCCCTTATATCCCCTGTTTTCTTCTTTCTTATTAGGTTAGTGTTAGAAAAATGTGTATAGATTTATAATAGAAAAAACCTTTTATTAATTATCATAAAAATATCTAAAAAAACTATTATCAAAAGCATTCTCAATTCAAATGTCATAGAGATTAAAATTCTGAATAAAAATGATATATGAGTACAGATAGTCAATATTTTTGTGAGCTTTAAACCCCAACAAACGAGGTTATCAGTTCAAAGTGCTTCTGAATTTTATGTGCAAGTATTTTTTAAAGACATTGATGTATTATTTAGGGTGGATATATTAAGAATTATGTGTTAACCTCATGATTACGGATTATAGCCCAATAGTGGGCTATGAAAAAAAAAGTCCAATGTCGTAACTTATTATGAGAAAGCTAGAAAGTGTTTAAATCTATTCGAGATAAATTTGTGAAGTAGTAAGTTTCCTCCTACTACCAGAAGAGCTTTTGCTTCTACAAACTTATCAATATCTTAAAAATTGCATTTTTCATCATTTTTATATTATTTCAAAAATGATTCGTAAGTGAGGGTAAACATTGTTTATTATATTCGATATCTGAAATATGTGTATATAGAGTGAATAACAGTGCTTATCTATTATAATTAAGAAAATTGGAAAAAAAGTGCAAGCAATTTTTTTTCGGTGTGTGTGTGTTTGGGGGGGGGGACAAACAAATGAGTTGCAGAAGCTTATTCGTTAGAGGAAATTCAAAGCCAATTAGTAACACGATTCTAACCTTCCATATTTTCCATAAAAGACAAAGATGGTTTTAAAAAAAGGATTTTCGACTAGCATATGACCCTTTTAAGTAAACCTTTAACTGACGTTACTTATCTCGCACACCGATACCTCCCCCCTCCCAATTTTTACAGTTTAACTACAAACGCTACCGAAGTTTTCTTTTATTTGAAACTTTTATATTATCATCAGAGACTTTTGAATAGGTGGCTTTTTATCATAAGAGACCTGCACAAGATGTTTAGTACAAAAATTCCATCCTATAAGTTTATCGAGCCTTTTTGTCATCTTTTGATGGAGACCGCTTCACATAGTTGTATGACAATTTCTGGCAAGTTAAATTTATAAAAGTATGAAATGTTCGGAATACTGAAATAAAGTATTGTAGTCTTAAAATAAATTAAAACGAGGCTTTAAGATTGGTGATATCAGTTGCGACACATAAAACAACTATCATTCATGCACCTCTTTATCGATAATTACTAAACTATAATCCTCAAAATATACAAAATAAAGCCCTGGCATAATTACAACAACATCATAAAGGCTTGAACAACTTAAAACATGTAAAACAAATGAAGGTTGGGTGGATTGATAACTTGGTCTCTCCTTGCATCAATATTTTGTTAGCAATTAAGGCAAAATTTTTAAATAGAATTCGACAAAAATATGAATATGGGTACTCGTTTTATTTTTAATGTCACATTCTAAGACATTTGTCATGACATTTTTTTGATAGAATCAGTTATTTTGAGATATTCCTAAGATAATTAAAAAAAAATAGTGTTTTTTCGACAATAAATATGTACCTATTTTGTATAAAGTTGACCTCGAACGAGGACGGGTAATCAATACGTTCATTCTAGACTTAAACTGAAAGGATTAAAACAACTTACTTTTCTTCTGATTAATTTTGAGTTATACTTCTGACCACTAAGCTAAAATTTTTAAACAGAACTGTGACATTTAATGTTCAACAAAAATTTTTATTGTAGGCACTCATTTTATTCAGAACTTTAACCCTTAACTGCTGAGACAAAATTATTGTGAGTAGTGTGTCAGGCAGATTAATCTAAAGATGAATAAAATATTAGAGTAACTCTCTGTTTTGTATTAATACTGTTTTGTATTAAACTTTATATACAGGACTATTATAAATAAAATTCAGCTATATTCTCTAGTGATAGTAATAGGACTCCAAACGAAACAAAATTTGACCAGTATCTACAGTTACGCTGAAAATTACGAGTTAAAATCTGAAACTTGAAAAACTCAGCTGTATGTGTGACCGCTAATAACAATTAAGGAAAAAGCTCTACAACATTTGTTTTAATGTTTGTGATAGTTAGTATATAGTGATAGTTGTGATAGTTTGTGATAGTTAGTAGGTATTATTATAGTATTAAAAAAAGGTGTTTTTATTTTAATTATTTTTATTGTAAATCTATATATATATTCTAACGCTCTCCCAGTAAGAGAAAGAAAAAATAATATATTCATTGTAGACATAAACTGAAAAGATTTGAAATGACTAAGTATTTTCCCTTTAATATCTAAAATTTAAAATCTTAACAATTTATTGCTTTTTAAAAATCTTTTCCTGATCTATCTGTTACTTCATTATAAAAAAAAATAAATAAATAATCGATGAAGAACTCTTAACTTGTTTGCTTTTCATTTTTGTGCACTATTTGTAAATCTTTAATATGGTAGATTATCAATCTTTTGTGACCCCTCCCCTTTAATAATAAATACAATATAATTATCTTTGTCTCCTATTTTTACTCGAATATTTCCTATTACTCCTATTTTTATTTAATTTTTTTAAATGTATTCATTTTTTTACTCCTTTATTTATTACTTTATTATAACAGCAGTTAACCACTTGAAATCTTCCCTTAACCCAAGATTTTTATACTTGATACATCTTTTAAATTCTGATAATTTCATAGATATAAACGCGTAGCTCAATTATATGTCTGTTAAATTTGTGATTTATTTATATTTTTTTATTAATTTTAAAGGAAGTTTTATCTCTTTTTAGGGGATATTAGCGGTAAGAAAATGATGATGAAACATTAGTTTTGAGAGCAAGAGATAGTATGGAATATATATTTTTTTTAATTTATCTTTTCAAGTTTGTTTGTAAAATCATGTACAATCAGGGAACTCAAATGAACCTTTGATTCAATTTGAATGTTTTTTTTTATTATGCTGTCTAAAAAATTAAATTGTTCGATTACAAATATGTTAAATTTGTGTGTTTTTAATATTATTAATTAAATTGTTCATAAAGAAAATATTAATTTCGTTAGGAAAATTTGTTAGAAATAAATATTGAAGAGATTTTGTCACTTTATGTGCAAAATGTTTATATACTGAAGCCGGCACGTGATAAGATAAATTACGAAGAATCATATTTGAAAATTATTTCTAAAAACATACTATATCGGTCATTTAAAATAGTTTATATATAAATATATTTTTAAAATGGATTGTGTCCATAGAACGTTCTAAAAATTGAATGTGTGCGATGTTTAGAAGTAAAAAAAAAATTAGCAGTAGCAACAATTGCAAGTGCAGAATTTCATTTCAAAATGTTACCATTCGAAAGATGTCAGCGTTACGTACAGATGTTTGTTCTTGATAATATAGTTTTTTTCACATCAAAATCTTGAGTTACTTATTTGCTTTTCGAAATAGAAGTTTTTCACCCATAAATACGCTTATACCTGAACCAAACAAATACTGAATTGTTCGCTAAACTGTTAGCATATAATATTAAAATTTCAAAACTATAGTGTATAAAATTAAGTGTAGGGGGTGGAATAGGAATGATGAGACAGTTTTTATAAAAATTTTAACCAATTATGTTTCGCAAATATAAAGTAGAAAATTTCAGAATAACATTTTAAAACATTTGAACACACTTTAAAATAATAAATTTGTTGATTATAAATAAAATTTTAGACAAATAAGTCAATTAATTTAATTAGAAGGTCTCATCCCTCCCTCACGTAAGAGAGGAATGGGAAATGTTTTATAATGAAAATTCGTATTTAATTTTCAATACTGTGGTAGAAAAATTGCAGATACAGTGTGATATTGACATTTCTAGGGTTTTTTTTTTTTTTTTTGTAAATTACAACAATTATTTTATGTTAAATTCTATTTTGGGAAAATTAAATCTAATGAAAATTATTCTTATATACAACTACTGCCGCCAATTGATTTTGGAAGATATAAAATAATGGATAAAGGTACATACAAATAATGTACTGACATACAAACATTAAACGCAATAAACCCAACTGGAGTGAAAAATGAACCAGAGCCAGGAATCGAACCCGTACCACAACATTCAGGCTGTTGCTCAATCCACTTTCCGGCCGATGCCTGAGTCTGCAAGTTGTTTCGTCATCCTAGGCTGTCTAAATTATGGAAGATAACTTTCCAAAATTTCGTTTATTTGTGAGAAACTCAGCCTCGGCCATCGGCTGAAGTAGCTTAGTGGATAGAGCAACAATCTGGAATGCTTGGTATTGGGTTTGATTCCTAGCTCTGGCTAATTTTTCATTCTAGTCGGGTTTATTGTATGTAATGTTTGTGTGTCAGTATATTATTTGTATGTACTTTTTATAATGTTGAAATATTTGTAAAATTTATTTATTCAATACGAAGATCAATGTAAATTTTTTTATAATATCACATTCATTATAAATTTTATTGAATATTTCTTTATTTTCCATGTTAACATATAACTTTCTTCTATAGACGCGTGAGAAACTGAAGTTCAATTTAAAAACAGTGCGATCTTCTCTGACGGTAAAAAATAGACAAAGTCAGATGAGGAAAAAGAACGATTGTCTATGAGAAAAATTCCTCCCCATACCTCACTCGGACCTTCTAATATGTTCTACAGCGCCCTGAAATTTCAAATATTTTAAAATAATATCAGTTTATCAATCATTTTAACAGTATCTTAACAGGTAAATAAGCTTGATTATTGATATTTGAAGAAAATATGTTTCCAAAAATAGTATCAATAAGTATAATTTTAATAGGTATTTGTATAAACTCTAGTTATGTAATATTTGTAAAATATGAGTCGTATTAAAAATGTATATGTAAATCATTTTTATTGCATGGAATGTAATAAATCGTTATTTAGAAATAAACTTTATTTATATTTCATTGCATTATGTCATTTAATCACATTGCAATTATTGGTTGTACATGTATGCATATTGCATTTATAATAAAAATGACTCATAATATTTTCCAAAGCATTTTGTACATTTCTATTTGTTTCAATTCTAATTTCCATACATTGTCTGCTTTTAGAAAGTCTTCTTAGCCAACTCTAGTGCTTAAGCATACTGATAAGCACTAAAAAATGTGAAACCTGCCCATAATGACTGTTGATATGCCTAATATAGGTTTTTGAGCACATATGTTAATGTGTGTACATCATCTCTGTTATATGCAATTTTTTGAGTTAGAAATTCTAATTCAGAGCAGAATTAACCACAGTTGAATCCTACTAAATTCATGCATTTAGATCCATTCTTCAGGATCTTTAAGCCAGTTTAGAGTTTTAAAATTATGGTAATATGAATAATTAAATTTTCCTTTTCATTATTTCAATTTGAAATATAACTATAAAGAAAATAAATTATTAGAAAATGCCTAATATATTAAGTGTAGAATGCAAGAAATTTGTGAGGTGAAAATTGAGGAAAGAGATAATAAAATAAATAAATAAAATTAAGAAAGTTTCAAACGATTAATGACAACTATACGGAATATTCAGCAAAAAATAGAATAATACATTAAAAAAGATATTTTCTTAAATATGGCATTCAGGTAAAGACATTTTTTTACAGATGTGAGTTTTCTTATGTCTAACATACAAATACCTACGGCAATTGCGGTGATATTAATGAAACACATGTCAGACGATTTTGCTTATTTTGTAAAGAAATATTTTGATACATGAGGAAAACTCCAATGTGGGTATTTAAAACTACAAAAATTCAACTTCATATTGAAAAAAGAATATTTTAACAACTCCAATTAATATAAGCATTAACATGCAAAAAATAATTACTTAAAATCTTTTCGAAATACTGCTGAAAAACTATTAGTAATACTACTGCAAAAATTTTATAGTTACAAATACTTTTTGTAAGTGTAAATATTTTATATACAATGCTAAGAAATCATTAGCAAATTTTCGCATTAAGTCCTGTACTGTTGTAAAGAACTGTCTCGCGATAATACAAAAAATGCTTTAGATACAATATATAATAATTTTTTTATCGAATTTTTTCTCTATCCCTTAATCAAGTTATATTTTCAATGATTTTTAGTACACCTGCAAGGGATTTTTTAGTATATTTGCTTACAATTTTTTGTGGATTTGTAAAGGATTTTATAGTACATTTATTATTATTTTTTGTAATGCATACTAAGTATTTTATCTATTTTATCAAACAATTCAAATTTTATTAACCCGGGAGAACCCGCTATGAGGATTTCTCTCACGGTGCTCAATTCGTTTCCTTTAGTTTACAGTCACATCAATTTTTTTTTTGGCTTAGTACTTTTATTCAAAAAAGAGGTAAAGTAATCGAAATCACATTTTGAAATTTTATTGAAATGAAAAATAGTCTTAAAAATAGTCTTAGAAAGGGTACGATGGAGAAAGAAAATCTCATGCGTGAGTTCTCGCGGATTAAGGATATTTGATAAATTACATAAAACACTTAGTGTTAGGAATTGATAAATTAAGTTATCCCAGTTTATTCACAGAAAATCGTTTGCATATTTGCAATTGTGATATTTAATTTATTTATAAGACGCGACTCGTTGCTATGGAAGCGAAGCTGTTTTTTCGTCTGCTTTGCTTTTTTATATTTTTTATCTTACGAGATGAGTTAAAAGTTTAGATAAAAAAGTTGGCATCAATTTTTGATGGAATGTAAAAGAATTTTTTTAGAGAGAAATGTTTATATTTTTTGTTTGTCGTGCGTGTCTTGAGTTTTATTGAAGAATTATGTTAATTTTATGAAAAGGCACGCAGAAATGCATAAAGGATCATCTTTCCAGTTTTTAGTATGATGATCAAAAATTATCAAGGTAAAAGCATTTATATTTTGTACATATTATACATTTTGTACATAGTATGTAAATAATTTGAATTCAATATTTCTTTATTCTATAATTCTAAGTATGTAATAAAATTTTTAAAAAGAAAATTCAAGAATATTTAGAAGATTTTTGAACCCAAATAAGTTTTGATTGTTTACAGAACAAATCTGGCGCCCCGAGCACGGACATTTGAATAATACTGTTGAGATATTGAATTGTTTTTATAGCGTATAGTGTTTTCATAAGCTGTGCATTACTACTTAATTTTTCGATGATGAATAAGCTAAAGAAAAAGCGTACGCCGCTACGTTCGTCATTTACCAGAACTTTAAATGTTTTGAATGAAGAAATTAACAGCGAGTCATTAGATAAGGACAAAATTTTAGACGGTTTTAGTAAATTAGAAAATTTGATTCATGAAATTAAATCTATTGATGAAGCTATAATTGAACTCATGTTAGATGATGATAAATGCGATGAAGAGGCTATTGAAAATGAAGTAGTGGAAAATGAAAATTATTCAGATCAATTTATTACCATTAAGCGTAAAGTTAGCGAAGCATTGGGTACAAATAAACGTAATCAAGATGATAGTGAAAAAAGCACAGATCACGGTTATTCCAAATCGAAGCATTATAAATTACCTAAATTGAATATTAAGCCATTCGATTCGCAGTTAATAAATTATCTTTCATTTTGGTCCCAGTTTCAGAAAATTCATGAAGACATAGATTTGGATAATAGTGACAAATTTCAGTATCTTATCCAATCGGTAGAACCTGGAACCAGTGCCAGGCGTTTGTTAGAGAGCTATCCAATGACCGCAGTTAATTACTCCAAAGCTGTCGAGGCATTTCAAGAGCGTTTTGGAAATAAAGATTTACTAATAGAAGTGTACGTTAGAGAATTCCTAAAATTGATTGTAGCTAATGTACAGGCGCACGGCAAAGATAAACTTCCCTTATCAGATTTATTCACGAAAGTCGAGGCATATTTAAGATCGTTAGAATCAATGGGTTTAAGTTTAGAAAGCAATTCGGCGTGGCTCTATCCCATGATAGAATCTAGCTTATCGGAAGATGTATTAAAAGCATGGCAGCGATATAATATTTCAATCACATCAAACACTGTTAGTAATAATAATGCATTGTCAACAAAAGCAAATATAGTAAGTTTGATGGAATTTCTGAAACAAGAAGTTGCAAACGAGGAAAGATTCAAATTAGCCAAATCGAGTTTTATAGAGCTGGGCTTTAAAGACAAACCTAAAGAAAAGTTAAGAAAAGCAGAAAGTAAAATACCTACTGCGGCAGGGCTATTTAGCGCAAAAGAACGCCTTTGTTTATTTTGCAGTAAATCTCATGAAAGCAAGGACTGTGTTAGGGCTAGATCTCTTTCCTTTAATGAACGGAAGGCCAAAATTAAGAATAAAAATTGCTGTTTAAAATGTCTTCGTTTTGGTCACCACGCTAAAGTTTGCAAAGTTTTTATTCGTTGCCACGTTTGTTCTAAACCCCATACCGAGTTATTATGCCCTGAAATTTCAATGTGTAAAGAACCAGAAAATACAGTTAAGACCCCAGAAGTTATTCAAAGCACCATAGCAAGTAAGCAGTGTTCTGCTGAAGTAGCCCTTATGACTTTAGAAATAGTTATTAAAGGTCGAATAACAAAGAAAGTACGAGCGTTACTTGATTGTGGGTCGCAAAAGAGCTATATTTTAAAAGGTACAGCTGAAGAGTTAGGTTTACATCCCATTTCTTCTGAAGCTATTGTACACACTTTGTTTGGTGGTACGCAAACAGAAGCTAAATCTCACAATAAATTCCAAGTTGAGTTAAGTTCTTCTGATAGACAGAAACAAACGAAAGAAGTCTTAGAACTTTTGGATCAAGATATAATTTGTAACTATATTCCTCGGATACCAAAAGAATCAGTAATTAAAGAGCTTAAACAAAATAAACTATGGATCACAGATTTAGGAGCAGGAAGTCCAAAAATTGAAATTTTGATTGGAAGCGATTACTACGGACAACTTCTTACAGGTCGAGTAAAACAGTTAAAGAGCGGTCTTACAGCAATAGAGACAAAGTTTGGATGGACACTTTGTGGTCGTTTAGAAAGTACATCACAGTCTTGCCTAAATTATGGAAATATGTTTATCACGAACCTAGCTTTAAAAGATATGAAGATTCCAGAATTATGGAAGTTAGAGACAATTGGTATAACAGATCCCTGTCAAACTTTGTCTAAAGCAGAAGAAGAAGAACTCGCTCATGATAATTTTATAAAAGAAGTTGATAGAAATATAGAAGGTGGCTATATTGTAGGTCTTCCTTGGATTAACGGCAAACGTGAGATTCCCTCAAATAGACACATAGCTGAACGAAGATTGATAAATTCAACAAAGAAATTAAAATCAATGAAAATGTTTGAAGAATATGCTAAAGTTTTCTATGAATGGGAAGAAGAAGGCGTTATAAGTAAAGTACCAGATGAAGCACTCAAGATTTCAGGACATTTTTTACCTCATCATCCCGTCATCAAACCAGATAGTCTTACTACAAGTGTTCGACCAGTTTTTGATGCATCGTGTAAGGTAGGGAGGTCTCCTTCTTTAAATGATTGCCTCTTTAAAGGACCAAACCTCATCGAACAAATTCCTGCAGTGTTAATAAGATTTCGTGAGAAAGCTATTGGGGTAGTAGCCGATATAAGAAGAGCATTTCTTCAAATTGAAGTCAAAGAATCAGATCGGCATTTCTTGCGATTTTTATGGTGGAAGAGTCCTGACGAATTTCAAGTTTATCAACACAATAGAGTAGTTTTTGGAGCAACTTGTAGCCCATTTTTGCTAGGTGCAGTTATAAGATATCATTTGAGTAATGTTGATGAAGAAAACAAACAGATAGCTGAGAAGCTTATGAAATCATACTATATAGATAACTGCGTTACTTCAGTCGACAATGTGCCTGAACTAGAAAATTTTATTTCAAAATCTACAAAAATCATGGCTGATGCGAAAATGGAATTAAGAATGTGGGAATTCGGACCAATTAAAAGTGAAGACAGCAGTTTCCTTAACGAAAAGAAGGTGCTCAGCAAAAATGTAACAACGATAGTTCCGGTTTTAGGGTTGAAGTGGGACACAATGGAAGATAGTTTGAAGATCGCTCATAAATTTAGTGATGAGATAGAAAATCTGTCGAAAAGAAAGATATTAGCTGTAACCCAAGGGATCTTCGATCCAATAGGATTTTTAGCCCCAGCATTGTTGCCAGCCAAACTGATAATTCAAGACGCCTGGTCGACGAAATTAGATTGGGATGCTCCACTTCCAGAAGAAATCCGGAATAATTTTCAAAAATGGTATAGCGAACTCAAGTATTTAAATGACGTGAAGATAAATAGACGTGTAGGCTATGGTTGTAAAGAAAAATGGTCTATTCATACATTTTGTGATGCAAGTACCAGAGCTTATGCAACAGCAGTTTTCTTACGTTGTGAAGATAAAGACGCAGTCTTTGTACAACTTTTAGGAGCTAAGTCTCGTCTTGCACCAAAGAAAAATGTAACCATACCACGTTTAGAGCTTCTTGCTTGTATTTTAGGAATAAGGTTGACTAAATTTGTTTTGAAAGCCTTTAATTGTATTTCCATACCAGTAAAGTATTGGACCGACTCTTCGACCGTTCTCGCTTGGATTCGAAGAAATGATCAATGGGGAACGTTTGTAGGCAATAGAGTTAGAGAAATTTGTAAATTTTCCGAATCTCAACAATGGAACTTCGTACCTGGTCATCTCAACCCTGCTGATCTACCTTCTCGCGGATGTAGTCCTAAACAGCTGCTGAAGATGAGATGGTGGGAGGGACCAGAATGGTTGAAGTTATCAGAAGAAAATTGGCCACATTCAGAAACAAGCCCCAACGAAGAATTAGTAATGATGGAAAAGAAGAAAACTTCAGTACCTACTCTTTTATGTTCTAATTCACATGAATTTATGATATATAGTAGAATTTCAAAATTTGGTAGATTTATTAATGTCGTATGTTGGGTGAAGAGATTCATAATGAAGTGCAGAAACAGAAATATATGTTTTCCATCAGAATTGTCAATTGAAGAAAAAGAAGATGCGGAAAGGTCGCTCTGGTCAATAATACAATCTGAAAGTTTTGGTAATACTACTGATGCAATAAAAGGATTAAAGGTTATGAAAGATCAAGAAGGTTTGTTAAGAGTAAAAACAAAGATATTAGAGCGAGATGACGAGTTTTCTTTCAGATATCCAGTTTTATTACCATCGAAACATCATGTAGTGAATTGTCTGATTCAAGAATGTCATTTAAAGAATTGTCATGCTGGACTTCAAACAGTTGGATCCATTTTGAGAGAAAAATATTGGATAATTTCTTCTAGACGCATCATTAGAAGTCAATTGTCTAAGTGTTACAGATGCAAAAGATACTCTACAAAGCCATATACTACACCTCCAATCCACCTACCTCTAGATCGAGTCAGAGATTCCAAAGTTTTTGAAGTTGTTGGAGCTGATCTTTTTGGCCCTCTTTTCGTAAAGCAAAGATCCAAAGTTTGGGTTGTACTTTTTACATGTGCAGTATATAGGGCAATACATTTGGAACTTGTATCCAGTCTCTCAACGGAAGGATGCATTCAGTCACTTCGAAGATTTATATGCAGGAGAGGAAGGCCGACTACTATATACTCTGATAATGGCTCAAATTTTAGAGGAACCAATAACCTTTTAAAATCATTGGATTGGAATACAATAGTTTCTTCGAAAGAACTGTTTCCTATTAATTGAAAGAACTGTGTCCTATTAGTCATCCATCCAGCAGCAGCTTGGTGGGGTGAATGGTGAGAAACAGTACATCTAGAAGTGGCAGAGTAAGTAAAGAGACTTTTGAAATGACTTTTTCTAGAGCTCTGAACTGACTTTTTCTATAACTCTGAACTGACTTTTTCTAGAACTCTGAACTGATTTTTCTAGAACTCTGAAATGACTTTTCTAGAACTCTAAATGTTTCATTATTATTTTATTATTGTTTAGTTATTATCTTTATTTATTTGCATATTTTTTATTTTGAATTAGGGCTTAATTTGATCAAAAGTGATCTTAAGTTTAATTTGGCTTCCGCCTAAATTAAAGGTGGGAGTATGTTAGGAATTGATAAATTAAGTTATCCCAGTTTATTCACAGAAAATCGTTTGCATATTTGCAATTGTGATATTTAATTTATTTATAAGACGCGACTCGTTGCTATGGAAGCGAAGCTGTTTTTTCGTCTGCTTTGCTTTTTTATATTTTTTATCTTACGAGATGAGTTAAAAGTTTAGATAAAAAAGTTGGCATCAATTTTTGATGGAATGTAAAAGAATTTTTTTAGAGAGAAATGTTTATATTTTTTGTTTGTCGTGCGTGTCTTGAGTTTTATTGAAGAATTATGTTAATTTTATGAAAAGGCACGCAGAAATGCATAAAGGATCATCTTTCCAGTTTTTAGTATGATGATCAAAAATTATCAAGGTAAAAGCATTTATATTTTGTACATATTATACATTTTGTACATAGTATGTAAATAATTTGAATTCAATATTTCTTTATTCTATAATTCTAAGTATGTAATAAAATTTTTAAAAAGAAAATTCAAGAATATTTAGAAGATTTTTGAACCCAAATAAGTTTTGATTGTTTACAGAACACTTAGCGTGCATTACTAAACAAAAATAGTAAATGTACTTTAATGTCCTTCACAAATCTACAAAAAATTCTTAGCAACTGTACAAAAAATCCTTTGTAAGTGTACTAAAAATCATTAGAAACCTACAAAATATTTTTTAGGAAACACCCTTAAAATTAGTTAGCAGATTTACTAAATAATCCTTAGTAAATTTACCAAAAAGTATTTAGTAAACTGTCTAAAAAATCACTAGTAAAATACTAAACAATATTTAGTGCCTTTACTGAAACTAATTTGAGAAGTAAATCTACTAATCTATCCGTAGTAAGTTTACAAAGAGTTTTTTGGAAAATTCCCTAAAAAATCTTTACTACGTTTACAACATAATCTTTGGTAAATTTACTAGACATTATTTACTAAACTCCCTAAACTATCGTTAGTAAGTTTACTAAACAATATTTAGAAAATTTACGGAAATTTCTTTGGAAACCTTACTAACAAATCGTTAGTACGTTTACTAAACAATATTTAGTTACAGTTACTAAAGAAACTTTAGTAATTTTAAGTGATTTTCTTTGGCTGCGATTACATAAAAAGTTCTAGGCATCCCAGTTTCCAAGAAAATTCTTAGTAACCTTACAGATTCTTTTTTTTACAGTGTAGGTGCAATAGTTAAGGAGATAATTATGACTCACCTTATATATATATATATATATATATATTATACACTGCAGCTACAAAAGTCATGGGATAGCAATATGCAAATATAATGGGAGGATAATAAGAATGGCAGTAGTGTTGCTTACAAATTGTATAAATGGTCTGTACTAATTGTATAATGGTCATATATATGTATATACATACATTAATATAAAACGAATATAGACATTTATTAAATGTCCCTGATTGTCTTAAATCGTCGAATTTGGTAATTGTTGACGCACAGGATAAGTATACATTAAAATTCACAGAAAATACTGTCGTGGTGTATTCAAAAACATAAATTTCTTGATTTAAAAGTACATATTCTAAACTTAAAGGCGAAACCTTCTGTTAATTTTTGTAAGATTTATATATTATTATTTTATTTTATGTACTTCGATTTTGCCAGAGAAATTACATTTTCCAGCAAGGAAATGTGTTTTATAACATGATCTGCCATTCTTAAGTTCATGATATATAATAAATACACATACAGAAACTATATTTCGAAAAATTCGACATTTAGATAAAAGTAAATAAATAAATTACACTGTAAAAAAAAATCTGTAAAGGTACTAAACATTTTCTAGGAAACTGGGATTCCAAGAACTTTTCATGTAACGATAACAATAAAAATCCATGTAACCGATTCTGAAACTTGAGTTTTTGCTGTTACCGTTACAGGAAAAGTTCTTGGAATCCCAGTTTCCTAGATAAAGTATAGTACCTTTCCAGAATTTTTTTACAGTGTAGTTAAAATGCATTCCTTAAACACAGAGTTTGGACACAATTCTTTTGAAAATGTAGAGTAAGATTTGCTTTCATTATTAAACATACGTGGCATCTTAGTATGTTACAATGTAGAAGTCTATCATTTCGATTGACAGAGCATTGAGATAATTTTATCATTAAAAAAACCTTAAATGCAAATAGTTTAGAGAAGAAAACAAGAAAGTTATTGTTTTCAGTGTTTTATATGACAAATTCAAGTCAAAAAATTAGAATACTATAAAAAAAGAAATTGAGAACATATTCATTTTATATATTCCTTATACCTTATACAATGATGTGGAATAAAAACTCATTATTGTGAGAATTTACATAGTTTTTAATGTCTTAAAAAAAAAAAATAAAGGAAATAATGTAAAAAATAAAACAATTGTTCATACTTCTCAAAAATAAATAAATAAATAAATAAATAGACAGAATTATTACTTTCTGGATTCGCAATATTTGAATAATGCATTGTAAATGTACGTGTTTTAAAAAATAAGCCGGGGAGTGCGAGTATTATTGGCAATGAGACGGTTCCATACAATAAATATTTGAATTGTTAACTGTATTATTAAAAAAATCATTTCTAATAGAACAGTAAGACTTTGTAAAAAAAAATATAGCGTAAGATTATGCATAGCTGTATATACTTGGGAAAAATGAAAATTTTAAGGTTTATGATCTAAAAAGGTAACTTAAGATACAGTATGCGAACCTTTTGTTTCGCAATAAGAATCTTACTCAAATTACTAACATATGAACGTAAAACATATACATTAGAGTTCCCAGTCTTATAAAGAGATATTTATATTGAATATTTTTTAAGTGATGCGGCGCAGCAATTGTAATCAAAGCTACAGAATCGCAATCTGAGAAGTGGAGGCTCTCAAGAGTGCAGGAATGAATTTGCATGAGTGGAATAGTAATAATTTAGAAGTAAAAGCAGAATCTGACAATGTTATAAATTTCAAGAATAGATATTAATTGGAAACCTGCCAGTGTCAACTTTACTTTTCAAATTGAAGTAGAAATTGCCGTTCTTCCTAAGAAAAGAGCAGTGATTTTAAAAATTACATTTATATTTGATCTCCTTAAATTCTGTTGTTACGACAGCTTAAATTCGTAAGCAAAAAATTGCAGTGCTTGAATTTAGGCTAGACTTTACACTCAAATAACCAATATATTTTTCAATATTCGACAAAATGCTTAACATTGAAAGTCTCGGTCGTTACTCGCCATATAGTGTGTATATAATACTGTCGACCTGTAGAAAATATAAAATTTATGTATAATTTTAACCGTTTTAATTATTATATAAAACAATTAAAATCGACAAAAAATATTTTAATATTGACTTGAATTGGTCACTGTACGTGTCTGCCAAAGCACTAACACAAATCCTACCAAATGATAGCCATATTTCTGCTCACTGTCTAAGTTATACAAACACTAGGTTTCTTTCCTACTAAATAATCATGCTGAAGAATGTTATGTGGGGGTATTTATATTGTGAATTTTGCCACTAAGAGAACTGATAGTGTGTTGTCATTGCGTTGTAAATACTAATTTGGTGAATACACTATTTTTAGGTGCGTTCATAATTATGTAAATACGTAGCAGCTATAGTCCTCGTTCACTCCATCCATTCATCCATCTGTCAGTCGGTCTCTCTGCCATAAATCCATTCGTCCGAAAGTAACAGAGCAAAATCTACCAAGCCGAATCATTCGAAGTTTAAAATGTATATTTGTTGCATAATTTTTTCGAGTCTTTACAATTTTATTAAAATCGGATGCATAGTTTAATTGACAATCAAGAGTATTCCGTTACATGATGGAAAATGGAAAAAAATTGTTTCAAGTGCATTTTAATGTAGTTACACTCTTTCGAACAAAATAGATTTGATATGTATCTTTGAAATATGTACTGAAATATACATTCCTTACTATCTGTGGTACAAAGAATATTTGTTATTACTTTACAGGTCTATACAGAAGTATTCAGTTACATAATGGTATAAGAGAAAATATTGTTTTAAACGTGTATTCATAATATTATGCTATTTCACATTTTATGAAATTGATATGTGATACTGAGGTTTACTACAAGTTGCTTCATGTATAATAAAAAACAAATACTATTTACAGCGATACACAAATGATTTCGGATTCTCTACTGTATTCGAAGTGCTGTATACTATTGATCAGAATATTTTTAATACTTCCTTATAGCACGAACGCACTTCATTTGCGACGCTTTATGTGCAATTTCCAACTTGTTTAAAAGACAGGGTGGTCCTAAAGTATATGTAAAAAATGTAAAGATAGGTAGAGGGAAACTAAATAAGCATATTTCGCATATGAATGTGTGTCGGTAATGACACATTAAAGCACTAGCATATAAAGCAGTATGAATCGAAGGAAACTGTCGAACGAAAGACAAGTAAAGACAAAAGAAAACAAAAATTTACAAACAATTTACAAGAGGTGCTCGAAAGAGTAGCCATAAACAGCGATACAAAATTCACAGCGATTTCGCAAAATCGGCGTACATTACCCAGATCAAAATTCATGCTGGTATTTGTTTGCTAGACAAGCACCAAGTGCTATAACCCAATAAGTAAAAAGCATAAACTAGCATTACACATTGCTGGTTCCAGCAATTCATGGTGTGTATTGGCCCATTTTGCTGGAAATAAGCATGAAATGCTTGCATATAGCTTGTCATACTTTTGTTGTGCAAGCTAGCGATATAGCATGTGATGCTAGCCATCATATAATAGCATGGAAATCTAGCAGACATAGCAATATTTAGCAATAACTAGCATATTTTTGTTGCTAGTACAGGCATAAATTTTGACCTGGGTAGAAAAGACTTCATGAATGTCAAGTACATGTAAAGCAGCAACAGACAAGTGGGCAACAATATTTTCATTAGAAGTGACGGGACTTTCCTACACCAGGATTTTAATATGACCCCCACCCCCCCCACCCCCCCCAAAAAAAATAAATCAAGCAGGTTAATTCAGGAGAACGCGGTTACCAGGAACTTGACCGCCCCGTCCTACCCAATACTGGCCGTAGATAGTGTCCAGGTGATTTCTGAGGTCTCGACTGAAGTAAACTGGGACTCCATCGTGGTGGAATCACATTCGTCTGCGAACGGATTGAGGACTATCTATGAGAAATTCAGATAAAACTTCCTGTAGGAAGATGTTACATATATGGTCAGTTAAACGACTAGGTAGAACGTATTGTCCTTTTAAGTTATTGTGTACAATGCCTGCCCAAACATTAATGGAAAACCTTTCTTCGTACGCGTGTGCTATTGAGCCATGTCGGTTACCATGAACCCACAGGTGAAAATTATGGATATTAAACATACCTGATCTCGTAAAAGTAGCCCCATTTGTAAATAAATTTCTTCTGGGCAGGTTGGATTGGCTTCCGTCTGTTATGGGTACCAACGAGCAAATTTGAGACGTGGTATATAATCGTCAGAGGTAATTGTTTGCAATCTCTGTAAATGATACGGATGCATTCCGTCTTCATGTAAAATCGTGAAAACACTTTGATTGTTCACACCCAATGCACGTCATACAGCTCTCGAGCTTGTTGTAGGATTGTCCTCTACAATTGCTTCTAAAAAGTTCTTCGATATCTTTCAATGTCATCTCCACGCCTGGAAGCATAAAAAAATCCCCATGTGCGTAACTCCTGATGAAGAAGCTCGAATGTTCAAATATCCGGCTGATTCCTATCCGAGAATCGCTCCTTGTGCATTCTCTGAGCAGCTATTCCGTTTCCGTGTGCTGCCCATACATGAAATACATGTCGTTAAGTTCCACATTGGTGAAGCGAAGCATATTGTTTGAGATCTGTGCGGTAAATGATGAATCCAGTCTTCGAAGCGCTTTTATACACCACTGTCAACCACGTTCCCATTCGGGACAAGTCGGCATTACAGCACAATAATCCTGTATGAGATATGCTTATGTAGGTCCCCTCTAACTACCTTTACATTTTTGACATATATTTTAGGACCACCCTGTATAGTTAAACTCATTTAAGAACAGAAATAGGCCACATATATTACAGTATTTTCTCCATCCATCTAAAATAAACGTATAATGAAAATACTAAATAAAAAACATATTAAAATCTATTCGCATATTTCATCGTGAATTTTTATAAAAATATTATACAAAAAGAATGATTTTGCCATGAAAGTGTACTGTTAAATATATTTAAAAGAAAAAAATATTTATGCAATAAAAAACATGTTAATTAAGTTATCATCATCAAACTTATTTACAGAAAAAAATACCAATTTATACAATACTGTATTGATAGAGATGGAGAAAAAATTCCGATGAAAAACCAAATATTAAAAAATTTTACAAAAAAAAAAATATTAAACTTTTTATGTCATAGTATTTCTGTTTTATTTATTTTCTGTAATTACTTTGACCCTGTTAATGTTCTAATGTTAATAAAAATCTGAACATATTTTTTATACCACCAAATCTAAAAATTAATTAATAGAACAGCTTGAAGCGACACAAATGTAGATGGATGTTTTAATCGGTTATCTGATCATTTTTTTATTAAATAGCCAGTATGTAAAAAAAAACTTGTAAAGCTATATTTTATTTTTTTTAATCCTTTTCTTATTCAAATTGGTATGTTTATATTAGTTTTAATTTTTTAAAATACTGTATGCATACAAATAAAGGATGGCAATAAAACTTACACAATTAAAAATTAATTTATTTTACAAAACCAAAAGATTATATTGAAAATCTTTAATTACATATAATTAAATACACATAAATACATGTGGGGTATGTCTAAATTTCAATTACAGGCAAATATTTTTAATGTTACCTTCAACACTTTTTCAATACAAAAATCTTTTATATTTTTTCTGAGAACATTTGCAAGAGAAATTGTGACGTAATGTATTTTTAAAGCTTAACAGCACGATTTTATTATAATAATACCCTCTGTAATTTAACTTTGTAATGCCCCTATGTATCTATAGTAATATTAAAAAGAAGTAAAGATTTTTGTTTATAGGCATGAAGTAATCTCCGAAAATGATTTCAAAAGTAGTGGTAACAAAATAATGATCTTTATCCTTATTCAACATAGGCTGTACTTTGTGTCCATGCCACTAACCCGAAGCGGGTGCAGGAGCAAACAATGTACTAAAATTGCAGTTTTTGCGTTACCGAGAGCTTAGAAATATGAAATTGGAAGTAATAGTTGCTTACAGGATATAAATGATCTCAATAAAAATTATTATAAAACTCGAAATTAAAAAGGGATAAAAATGCCCAAAAAGCATTTTAAAAAACGCTGAAAACCTGGACTCACCATTTGTGATACCATATGGACAATTTTAAGAATTATTAAATATATATTTTAAATATTTAAATGCCCTCAAAATGATGTTCACAGCATAGCATCTTGTTCCAACATAGAATGCATTGTAGGTAGATTTCGTAACTCACAATCACTCAGATTTCATACTCATGCATGATGTCTTCCATGGTTTGCTTTACTAACTTTTATTAAATGTGTATACGAATTTATATATAAAATTTTGTGATTCAATTATTCAATTTGCTTATTTTCATCATTTTAATTTGTCGCAGAATATAGCCAATTAAAGGTGGAATTTCAATTTTTTTACTTATCACAAGTTATGTTCTCGCTAATATAGCCCAGATTACGTATTAGTATTTACAGAGAAATACGAGAGATTTTGGATAGTATACTTTACTTAAAACATATTATGTTACCGATGTTTAGTAGATGCACATTTAGGTAGATTTCGTATGAAATACTACTTATTGCAATCGCACCAGTTTATATATCTATCTATCTATATATATATATACATATATATATATATATATATATATATATATATATATATATATATATATATATATATATATATATATATATATATATATATATATATATATATATATATATCACTTTTATATGGACACGATAACTTCTATAATTCTTCATTAATCACCACCAAACTAATACATAAAATCAAAGGGGATAAAATCTTGGCTGAATTCGTTAATGGGCAAAATCGGACCAAGGGGGTCGGAATAGGGGGCGTTTTTGTGAAAACCGAAAAACGCCATAACTTCTTAATTAAAGTAGATATCGAATCGGTTTAAAGTTTATGTTACTTCTTAAAAATGGGCCAAAAGTGTATGCATGACAGATTTCTGATAAATTTAGAAGTGGGCTCAAGGGGCGAAAAAAACAGAGATTTTAAGAGAAAAAAATTCATAACTTTTCAAGATATCAAGTCCAACTAAATTTTTTGTAAATGTTCTTAAAATTATCTAAAACTTTTGTATTTACAAGTTTTTGATAGGACCAACTTTCACCGACGAAAAAAATTAAAAACGAAAAGAAAAAAGGCGCTGAAAAAAGAGAAAAATCCATAACTCCGTCAATTTTTAAGATATGAAATCTGATTAAATTTATTTTACATCTTCTCGAAAATATCTACATTTTTTATATTGACAAGTTTTTCTTAGGACCAATTCGAATAGCAAAAAGAAATTAAACAAAAATAGGAGTTGGAGAAAAAACCTCAAATCCAAACTGCTTATATTCTGATTCATTTTTAAATTCATTTTTGATTTTAAACGGTAGAAAATGCAAACGGTAGATCCTCTTATTTAGAAACTGTATAAAGTGATGCATTGGTCAATTTTCTGATAAAGACAGAATATATATCAAAAAAGGCTACCAAAAAGGGTATTTTGAACAGAATTTCCCGAAGTCTTCGTGATTTGAAAATTTAAGGAAGTTTTCACATAGCAAATTGCGTTTTTATGAGTCGTTTTAAAATCCATTTTCGCTCTCAAACGCATCCAATTTACAGATTTTCTGATTTAGGAACTATATACTGTGACGCATTGGCCAGTTTTTTGATAAAGATAGAATATATTTTTAAAAATGCTGTCAAAGTGAGTATTTCGCACAAAATTTTCCGAAGCAATTATGATTAAAGAATTAAGGATGTATTCAAACAACAAACCGGTTATTTTATGACTCATTTTTAAATTCAATTTTTTTTTTCTCAAATGCATTCAACTGACAGTTTTTTGTTATTTAGGAACTGTATAATGTACTGTTTTGGTCGATTTTTAAATAAATTCAGAATCTATTTCAAAATATGTTGTCAAAATGGGCATTTGAGCTGAATTTTTCTGAAGATGATTCTGATAAGACCAGTTTTTGCAGAAAAATGAAATTAAAAATTTTTCATAAACGGCCAAATGAAGTTATTAAACTGGTCTTAATATGGTCTAAATATCTGTACATACTGGTCTAATAAACTGGTCTAAATATCTCTAATCATATATATTTTTTTCTTGAAATGAGCACTCTTCGAAATCTACCTCCGCCTATAGGCCCAGCCGACAGGGATTTTTATATCGATAAAGTTACTACATCATGGATGCAAGGACAAAGAAAAATTCCAAATTTTTGTTTTTTATTAACGAAGGGTCTAAAAACAGGAAATAGTAATTGCTTATAAGATATAAAGGATCTCTGAGAACATTTCCTAAAATAATCGAAATTTAAAAGAGTTGAAAATGCACAAAAGACGTTCTAAAAAACGCTCTCAATTGCGATTTCTTAAGATCATGAAGAATGGAATCGATTTATTTTTCTTTTAAATGGTTCCAAATGACGGTTACAGATCTTGCTCTTATATGGGATACATTTTATGTTTGTGCCACTAACTTTACTCACGTACAAAAGCTTTCGAAATTTTGTTTTCCTGTTACGGAAGGATTTAGAAGCCTGAATTTTCAACTCGCATTTATTTATAAAATATAATTGATTTCTAAGAACATTTCCTACAAAAATCGAAACTTTACAAAAAAAAGAAAAGGCGTTAAAAATTTTCTAAAAATTCTCTAAATTACAATTTTTTCTCAATCTTATAAAGTACCAAACTTATTTAAACAATAATTGCAACGAAATGATAGTTGATAGCCCGTGGTCTAATGTAGGCTAAATTTTAGGCCGGCGTCACCACCACCTGGGTCTGCGGTAGAAAAAAAATCTCAAATTATTGTTTTGGTGTTATGATAAGGTTTAGAAATATGAAATTTGGCTCGTGCGTTACTTACTTCTGAGACATAAATTACCACTAAGAATATTTCCTAAGGTATTCGAAACTTAAAAGGCGTTAAAATCTGCTGACAACTGTCTAAAACAAATCTAAAGTTTGATTTTTACGCAATTTCATGGACTATAAAACAAGTTTCAAAAATAATAGTAGGGAATGGATATTGACAGACCTTTGCCTAATACAGCAATTCAATAACTTTCGTGGATTAACGTTCCCAAGTTTTGATTATTTGCGAAATAAAAAATTGAGGAAAATTTCAACATTTGCGAAGACTGAATTTGGTTATTTGTGATTTTCGTTTCATGAAGAATATATATATAAAGTAAACTCACGTTGTTTTGCCAATTCTATTAATAACCTGGCGTTGGATATTTATCAATCTATTATATTACTGTGTAGACTGAGTTGTGAGAACTTAGACCTTAGTTCAGGTGAAAATATATTGATCAGGAATAACCTTTATTTTTTCTATAAAAAATTTTCTATTTTCTAACATTTCAAATTTTTATTGCTAATGAAATATTTTCTGCAAAAATTGTCGGTAAATTTTTAAAACATTTACAATATTTTATTGCTTTTAGAACAAGTGGTGTTCGAAAAGTCGTAGAATGCGATTCTTCACTGTCGAGGAATCTTAAATTCAAAACATAAATCGAGGCCGAAACTTTTCCTTACAGGGGAATTTATAAACATAAGATCTGTTCTGCCAAATAATCACACATCACTAAATTTTTAACGATACACATAGCAAATAAATTTTTATCCTTATTTTTATAATTGTTCAAATTTATTTAAAGCATATTCTTTTTATATATTATGCTTAATAAATGTAATTTTTGAATTTCAGTTGCTCTTTTCCATTAAAAAAGAATAAAAATAGAACATAATTCCCTTTTAAACACGGGAAAACATTCAGGAAATTCGCGATTTTAATACTCGCGGATGTTTTCGGGAACCTAACCCTAGCAAATGTCAAGATATTACTGTATAGGTATTATTTTATGTCGATGTCATAACATCCTGAGAGTAACAAAGGCAAAAAAGATGTTTTGAATTGTAAATTTACTACAACTGTGGGGTCAATCATTTTACAACACAGGATCTAGCAATTTGAAAATTGGCACGGTAGTTATTTATAAAATGTTAATCTCTTCAAGAAATGTTTCGAAAAAATTCGAAATTCAAAAGAAGTTATTCAATACTAAAAATTTCGGAAAAGCGTTCTAATAATGTTTAGAAATGTTTAATAATGTTTCCAATTTACAATTTTAACACGATCTCAGGAAATATTAAACAGATTTCAATGCGTTTTCAAACTGATGGCGGCAGGTTTTGTCAAATATAGGCTATATTTTATGTTGTTTTCACTACCACCTGAGTGTTGTGGAACCAAAAGAAAATTCTAAATTGCATTTTTGTACAGCAGAAGGGTCTATTATATTAAAATTTTTGGCATGGTACTTATTTAAATGAATGCAAAGGCTTTATAGTAATTGTCGAAAGAAATCTTTTCAGATACAAAACCGATTTAAAAAAACAATGATTGCAAATTGGCGGTAATAGATCCAGCTCAAATATGAGCTATATATTGCGCTGATGCCATTATTCTCCAATGGTAGCAGGAGAAAAAAATATTCTAAATTTCTGCGATCTTAAGGAGGATAGAAATTTTAAATATGGCATGGTAGTTACATACAAAATATAAATGTCAACTAAAAACAGTCGAGTGTAAATATGAAATTTAAAACGCACTTTGAGATCGAGCAAAAAGGGTTATAACAATGACCTGAATTACGATTTCTATGCAATATCAGGAAATAATAAATCAATTATAATGTTTTCAAATTAATGACGACAATCTCTGATATGTTTAAAAATGTAGAGTTAGTATATAAAATATTAAATTATTTACAGACATAAGAAATATTTTGAGAACTAAGAAAAAAAAGACACATCCTTTAAGATACAAATAATAAAGAAGTTAAAAATATTAAATCCCCCAAGAGTTATTAAAAAAAAGTGCATCAGACGTTCATAACTCAAGGGCTTACAATAGTCACTGAAAATGACCCGGATAATAATGTAAGGTCTATGGGAGTTCTCTTTTCAAATATCTCGCTCAAATTTTAATATTTTTACTTTTTTTGCTTAGGATAGCTGAAGACGATCAAAAACACGCCTAGTTTTTACTTTTTCGATTTTGCTTATATATTTCTTATATTATGATAGCTTCAATTTCAGAATCGGTTTAAAACGTTTTTGAACCAGAGTCATTTTGTCGGCATATGCAAGCTCTCGACTGAAGAATTAACATTCTCATCGCATTTTTTATCCGTTTTCGCTGACTATCTGGCAAATGGCGTTCCGTAATTTGCGTTTTGCCTCTGTCATATGCAAATTTCCTTCGTGCGCCGTGATCGTGTTTTTTTTTTTTTTTTTTTTTTTTGGTCGTTCGCAGATGGTTTTTCTGAGCGAGCATAACGCATCCTTTTATTGCGATAAGCGCACCCTATCAATACACTTTAAAGTTTTAGAATGGGCTGAGAATTTTTCGAGGGGAAAAATTGGGCGTTGCCACTTGAAAAATTTAAACTTTCTGTCGCTATAACTGTAACCGCGAGAGGTAATTTGTTGCTGTTGACAGAATATCGAGCTCATACCTGTGAGCAACTTTATCTAAAATCTCATCTCGATTGGTTGAATGGGCCGGCAGCTAGAGATCGATATATCGGCAAAGTTTTTTATGACCACCCTGTATATCATAAATTATCTCCTTCACTCTAATTAAAAATGTTTATACATACACATATATATATATAATCTTTATACGTCTTTTAAATCATATCTCAATTCGGTGATTTTTTTTATATCTATAGAATTTTTTTTTGTAGCGTTTTTTACGCTTCCAGAAATGTTTTGCTTGAAGTTGATAAATTGTCAGTCTTGCAAACCTAATGATTATTCCTATAATTTTATATTCTTATATTATATCCAAGATTATATTTGCAATATGCTAAATAATACGATGTGTATTCGTTTCGCCCTTCTTTTGTAATCAATATTTCTTGTTATGATACGATATCAATTACCATTATATATAATATATGTAATGTAATGTATGTAACTACTTCAGTGCTGCTTTATTTACCAGATGATATACATTGAACATGTTTTATTTTCTATGCTTGGGCTCTATGACAAAAACGTCAAAACTATGGACATTTCCATAATAAAAAAATGACCTAAAATTAAACATTATAGCAATTAAAGTTATAGAAAAATAAATATTTACTTTTTAAATTTACTTATACCCTTACTTTTTATACCACTTAAATATTTGTACACGATTGCATACAGAGAGCACTATTTTACCTATAAATGAACATATGCAGAGTTAACAAACTCAACAAAGATGCCACTCACGGTTTTTAATAATGTTAGAAAGAAAGTTTATTCGTGTAAAGCAAATGAATATGCTAATATGCTAATAAGCCTGAACAAAATAAGTTGCATAATGCAATTATTTTACAACATTATTTTTATGCTCTTTTCTTATAAAACTTGTGCGATGACAGATTCTGAAAAGAAAATAGTTAATTTGCCTCACATTCTTTTAAACTTTACACATTCATGTCAGTTTATAAAACAGTTTTATTTTTATTTTAGAAACATAATCTTAAAAATCAAAATTAAAAATAAAATATTTTTTTGTGAAAACAATCAATAAGTTTAAATAGTATTATTTTGCTGCATTCGCATTTAAAATCAGATTGCACGTATATATTCCTTGTTTTTTTTTTTTTTTTTTTTTTTTTCCATTCTGTGATTCTTTAACAAATCCATATAACATAAAAAAAATTCCTCATTCCAAAAACAAGTTATTAAAGTTAAGCATAAAAAAATTTCGATAAAAATCTTTATTTTGATAGGGATTTTCATAAGATAATGGATGCTTTATTCATGCTTTACAGTAATGAGGAATTAATATTATTTGTTAGAAAAATATAAATATATCAACAAGAGTGAAATTTTTTCATTGTTGTCTCTTTCTTATAGAAAACTATAGCCACTTTTCACTTTACTTATTATTAATTTTTAGCTTTTTCATATTTTTGTAAATACTAAATAAATTTGTGAGATTTATTATTCCTATCTCTGCATATGTCTTTTTTCTCCTCATGTCTCATATTATATATAAAAAAACAGTTTAATAAAAAATGCAGTAATATTAATGCCGATGACATTATTTTAGTGTAATTATTGTTTGTAATTTTCTTTTATCGCTGTATGGCAGTGAATCGTTTTTATTTTATTTATTTTTTATTTAAACGTAGAAAATTATTTTATTCTGCTTAAAAAAACATCTTAATGAAATCAAAATGCATTCATTTCTCACAGACATTGTGAAAAATATCCAATGATAAAGTTTTAGACATATCATTGCTCATGTCATATTTCTATAAATTTCGGAGGAAAAGTTAGTGAATTGCTGGTTTATTTTATGATTGTCGTTCTTTTTTGAAATAATAGTTGATCATATTTACATATGTATATATATACTAATCCCTATCTATCTATTTATATTTCGATGTATAGAGGGTGTTTCAAAATAACGTGGACAAATTGATATAATAAATCAGGCATACGACAAGGATACAAAATCACATAGAAACATAGGTTCGCAAACTACTTATTGAGTCACAAATACAGGGTGTTTCTTTCTAGCTACAACCTGTTTGAAAGTAATAATTTCCAAGAAAAAAATAACAGGAAAAGTAAAATGGAACAATATGTACCTAATTTTGTGCGAAATGTGATAACGTTACAAAAAGATCTGGAAAAACATATTGCTCAAGCAATCGATGATACCCTATAAACTGATGATCTGTTCAAAATGTGAGGTGAAAATTAATTGGTGTTATCACATTTGAAACAAAGGTGAGAATGTCTATTAAATGTTTTATTATAATTTATTTCATTTTCTGAAATTTATTATCGTCAACTCAAATTGAGTTAGGGTGAAACACCCTGTATTTGTGACTCAGGAAAAGGTTTGCGGCCCTATGTCCTATGTGATTTTTTTATCCTTGCCGTATGTCTGATTTGTCATATCAATTTGTCCACGTTATTTTGAAACACCCTGTATATATTTTATCTACATATCTGTGTACATATTTATTTGTTAACCAATCTGTTTATCATCTGACAGTCTACTTGCGTATGTAATATCTATACATTTACATGTATATTAAACTGTATATCTGTATGAGTTTTATGAAATTCAAATAGTTGACATGCTAACCACAAAGAGAGAAGGTTGGTTGAGTTAGATCGATTTTGGGAACATCATTCTAAGAAAAAAAAAATTAAATGTTTTCTTCATTTAATATACTTATATCTGGAACAGTTCTCAACAAACCATCTTTCTGAATGAAATTATACATCTCTTTCATAGTAATATGGTTAGAACTACTCGATTTTTAACAAAAGATTTACTTCAATGTGTTTATACATTAATTAGTGCAAATTGTGTATAATATAATAAACTGTCAATTGCATAGATAAAATTGTAAATTCGATATCTAATTACAGTAAATTGAATGTGCACTTTTGTACAAGAAAATTATTGTATTTTAATTACAAGAGTTTGAACAATAATTCCCATGATTTAGTATAAAAATGTCAAAGCACAGATTGTCTGGTCTATTTAATGTCTTTTTACTAATCTATTACACGGTGATTTCTATTGACTTTAAAAATATATATATATAATTCTTTAAGTCTTTGTGTATGAATGAATGCATGCATAAGCGTATGCCTTCATATTTTATCACTACAGACCAATAAATTCCATTTTTATTTCACTACAATTTATTGTTTCAAATTTTTTGCGTCAGAATTAATCTAGTTAGGATAAATTTTTCTAATCTCATCATGTGAGCGGTCACGTGTCTCAGTAAAAAGCACTAATAAGTATATTACTAAGTAAAATAAGTATATAAACATAATGTCTCATAGAATAATTAGATTAATAAAATGTCAACATTTTAATATGAATATTCTTGCACAATTAAAAGAAAATTGAGGATTAAAGTACAGCCATTACGTAGCTTTACTTTTTTGCTCTAAAATTACATGGTACTGTCAATTAAATATTCTCTAGATCTGCACTCATTACGTAATTACAAAATAAAGTAAAACATGCAAGTAATTTGGAATTGCATAAATAATAGTTAAGAATAGAAATGATATAAATGTAGACTCCCATGCGTAATTATTATAAGCATTAACTATTTTACATTTGTTAAACAAATTTACAAATAATTCAATAAAAATTCAATATTTAGCAGATGAATGCTATAAAACTACGTTTTCGATAAACATTGGAATACACTTTAAATGATTATAATAAATTCTTTCAAATTAGTATTACATTGAAATTTTAGAGAAATTGTTTCATATTTTCTTTCTATAAATGTTATGACTATACGATAGTTATAGGAGTTTTGTAATTAATGTATAATGCTAATATATCAATTAAGAAAGAATGATGCGGGAAAATTTTGGATTAATTTTAGGTAATATCTTTTAATCTAAAGTATTAAAATTTTAGCAGTTTCGAATAATTAAGATTTTTTTTTCTTATAATTAAATGGCTTTAGTTTTTAAATATTTTAGAATTCAGCTGGAAACATCACCGAAAAAATACAAGTTTATAAAGAGACACAAATTAATAAATGTTAATCGAATAAATCTAGATATAAAATAATTTCATACAGTCGCATTAAGAGTTAAATAAATTTGATATTTTTTCGTACTAAATACATTCAAATGGACATTAAAATTTAACCTTATATTAAATTTGTTGCACTCACACTCCGCACACACACACATATATATACATATATATATATAACAGAATATTCATAATAAAATCAGAAATAATCCTGTTATACATTAAACAGAAAAAAATAGTAATACTATGCATCTCGCAGTAAATTGTTCTTAATTATAATCGTGGAATTAAATATATCAATATTTAGTGTTCTTTCAGATGTTGAAATATTAAAGTAGTGGATAAATTTATAGTTCATGAAAATATTTTTAAACTTTTATGACATTAAAAGGCACATATAAATGTTGAATCTGACCTTTGAAGCCTTAATCTATATATATTTCCCTAAAAACTCATTCGATTAACATGCTGCTTTTATTGGAGTACAAATATTGAGCTCTAAGATAAACCATGACGCTTGTAGCTTATTACCATATTTGTAATTATGAAGTTTATTAATAATTAGACATTTATAAATTCATGGAAATTGCAGCAATTTTTACAAAAAGAAAAAGAAAGTCGGAGTCAAGTTAAATGTAGCTTTTGCAATTTTACAAATTATAACTGTTATTGTTTTTATATTATAAAATTTCTATTGATTGAAATTTTATGATAAATATAAAAGGAGGACTTGAGTCAAACTGAAATGATTATAAAATTATCGAGACAAATAAAAAATATTTCTGTTCGATATAAAAACATAATTACATTCTCCACACATTAAATTGGACTTGTTGAACTTTTATTAAGGTAAGTAAAAGAGAGAATGAGACACTACACGCTTTCAGCATCTTGCAGAAATTTTCATTTATATTTAACGACTCATAAAATAGTAGTTATGAAAAGTATTCGTATGAAAATTTGTATTTAATAACCTTTCACATTTGTTTATCTCATTTACTTCAAAAATTAGCTTTAATATTGATTTTGTGTTAAATCAACTTTTGTTCCTAAATGTTACATGACGGAAAACCCCGGTTAGGACGCTTAAATGGTAAAGTATTTACTTATTATTTGTTCATAGATTAATGTTATTTATTATTTCCCTTAAAATACTCATGAACCTTTTATACATATTACCTGAACTAAAGTACGTATGTAATAGCTTCATTTTTATGTTTATATTATAAAGGAATTGAATAGTTTCAAATTTAGGACTTTTGTTTGACAATTTTTGTGTTAAAGTAGTCCTTTCAACGCTACTATATAATTTTCAATACCTGCTTTGTTTAAAAGTTACCCTTTTTGAAACAAAACCTGATACCATAAATAATAATAGTAATAACAATAAAAATAAAGGCATGTAAATTATAGACCTGCGTGGTCCAGTTGACCCATTTTTATGGGAGAACTAGACCCATGAAAATAAAAAGATTATATATAACTATTATTTAATTTTAGACATTAAAATGTACTTTTGAAAATATATGTCTGCTGGAGGGAAATTAAATAAACATATTTATAAAGGTACAATAATTTAATACAAGTGAGCATTTGTTTTTAAAACGTGAAATGGCTGTATCTCCAAAGTTACATTGTAAAATTCTTCTCCAGTTGCCCCACATAGTCTTACTTTTCTTTTCTTCTGTTTGTAAAAAGTAATTCATAACAAATAACAATAAATAATCTATGAATATACTCTATTACTATTATTTTTGATTGAAAATATTTTAAAAATAAAGTATTGCTATCCGAAAAACATGATAATTCAGTCTACGTGATGCTGTATTAACGCCGGAATGCCGTGGTTTGACACAAACCACTGTATCAGGTAGTGTGAACTAAATGAGTTTTAAAAATATTATAGAAAACGCAAATCTATTTTCTCATGTATTTAAAAAAATGTCACACTTTTTACTCATTTTATATATTTATCCATAAATATTTATCCTTAAAAAATTAAATTTAATCTTGAAACAAGATGGATATGAGTTCTATATGTATCCCTTTTCAGTATGTCTTCAAAATATGAACTAGATAAAAATTTAAAGGACCTAAAAAATTGCGTATTACATTAATGTACCCATTGATAATATGCCTTGACAGTATCTTAAATCAGCTTTGCTAATCAGATTTAATTAACAACTAGTTTTTCTTTCATTTTCTTCATAATGAATGGCAATTTAATATTTTCAGCCAGATAATAAAATCACACCAATAACCTCGTATGAAAGAGAATGCTGACTGAGAATTCTATAAGAATGATTGATTACGAAGGAGTTTTCATGATATGATTTTTTTTTCAAGAAACTGTTTGCAGATTTTTTTGCAAAATGAACTTATTCTTAATGAAATTTACAGAACCGCATATTTTAATTTTAGAAAATGGACGGAGATTAAATGGTTCCATTTTCAGTTAATGTAAAAATAAAAGTGATTTTAATACAAAAAAAAAAAAAAAAAATTGTTTTTTACGTGGATGTACTATAGTGGGCGTACCATATGGATGTACTAGACATGGATATACTATATTAAATGTTATCTTAGACTTAGAGAAAGACGCCTTTTCTTTTTTTTTTTTTTTTTGACAACAGAGACAAAATAATATTGGTTCATTTTTTAAAAAATAGATGTATAAATTATTTTTATAAACATAGTGGTGAATTTTAAAATTATTCTTTGTTTTATATTTTATATATACTTTTAATATATTTTATAAATTTTGTTAAAATATGTTCTTAGTACTTAAACTTATAATTTTTAATATAGGTAAAACAATTAATGCTTATAAAGTTTGATAGTTTCTCTATAATGAGAGAGTGTATCACTTATACGACTCTGTCAGTTATGAGAATTTTTTTCTGTGGTCCCCTAAATATCATATAAGTGAGATGTCACTGTATATCACTTTTCAGAATGTGTTCATAATATGAATTTAATAAAAATTGAAAGAAAATAAAAGTTTGCGTCATACAATAACGGACCCATCGATCATACGCCTTGACATTATCATAAATCAGTCTTTGTAATCAGCTTCAATTAGCAGCTAGTTTTTCTTTATTTTCTTCATAATGAATGGCAATTTAATATTTTTAGCAAGATAATAATATCACACCCATAACCTTGTATGAAAGGGAATGCTCACTGGAAATTATTTAATAATGATTGATTGTGATAGAGATTTCACATTTTTTTTTCAAGAAACTATTCACAGAACTTTTGGGACAAAATGAATTTATACTTAATGAAATTTACAGAACCGAATATTTTAATTTTATAAAATGGACAAAGATTAAATGGTTTAATTTTCGCTTATGGAAAAAATATTTTTTATGGTACTAAAATTGTATATGTAGAAATGATTTTTCTTTCAGAAAATATTTAATGTACTAATAATTTTAACTCTGTTTATATATTTATGTATAAATATTTATCTTTAAAATTAATGTTAAATAAAATCTTAATACACATTCAATAAAGTTCTAGACATATCCATTTTCAGTATGTTTTCAAAATATGAATTAAATAATAATTGAAAGGATCTAAAAAAAATGCGACTTACAATTATGTACCCATTGATCATATGCCTTGACATTATCATAAATAAGTCTTTATAATAAGCTTTAATTAACAGCGAGTTTATTTTTTCATTTACTTCATGATGAATGGCAATTTAATATTTCCAGCTAGATAATAAAATCACACCGATAACCTTATATGAAAGAGAACGCTGACTGGAAATTCTTTATTAATGATTGATTGTGAAAGAACTTACATTTTTTTTTCAGGAAACAATTTTCAGCATTTTTGGGACAACATGAAATTATACTTAATGAACTGCATATTTTAATTTTAGAAAATAGACAAATATTAAATGGTTTCATTTTCAGTCAATGGAAAAACGAAATTGATTTTAATACAAAATAGTATTCTTTTTTTAAATGAATGATTTGAAAAAATTGCGTCTTACAATAATGTACCCATCGGTCATATGCTTTGACATTATCTTAAATCAGCCTTCTTCATCAGCTTTAATTAACAGCTAGTTTTTCTTTCTTTTTCTTATAATGAATGGAAATTAATTATTTTCAGCTAGGTGATAAAATCACATCGATAACCTTATATGAAAGAGAACGCTTACTGCAAATTCTTTAATAATGATTGATTGTGAAAGAGTAAGCATTTTTTTTCGGGAAACTATTTTCAGCATTTTGGGGACAACATGAAATTATACTTAATGAAATTTACAGAACTGCATATTTCAATTTTAGAAATGGGACAAAGATTAAGTGGTTTCATTTTCAGTTAATGGTAAAATGAAAGGGATTTTAATACATAATAGCACTGTTTTCTATAATGGCACTTAAGTTGTATATTTACGAGAGTGTTTTCTTTGAGAAAAGTATATAATATATTAATAATCTCAAATCTGATTACATATTTATGTATAAATATTTATCTTTAAAATTAACATTAAATATCATCTTGATACAAGATGGATACATGTGACTTTTCAGTATTTTTTCAAAAGATGAATGAAATAAAAATTAAAAGGGAATAAAACATTGCGTCATACAATAAAATACCCATGGATCACATGGCTTGATATTACCATAAATCAGCCTTCGTAATCAGCTTTAATTAACGGCTAGTTTTTCTTTCATTTTCTTCATAATGAATGGCAATATAATATTTTCAGCTAGGCAATAAAATTACAGTGATAACATCGTACGAAAGAGAACGCTGATTAGAAATTCGGTAATAATGATTGATTGTGAAAGAGTTTTCATAACTTTTTTTCAGGAACTATTTACAGTATTTTTTGGGCAAAATGAACTTAAACTTAATGAAATATACAGAACCGCCTATTATAATTTTAGAAAATGGTCAAAGATTAAACGATTTCCTCCTCAGTTAATGGAAAAAACAAAATGATTTTATTACATAATTACCAAGGTTTGTTTTATGGTACTAAAAATGTATATTTAGAAAAGTGTTCTATCTCAGAAAATATAGAATGTACTAATAATTTTAACTGTTATCATATATTTATATATACATATTTATCTTTTAAATTGACAATAAATATAATCTTGATGCAAGACAGATATATATTCCTTTTCAGTATGTTTTAAAATATGAATTATCTAAAAATTGGAACGACATAAATAATCGCGTCGATCGTATGCCGATCGATCATATGCCATGACACTATCATAAATCAACTTTTGTAATCAGCTTTAATTAAAAGGAAGTTTTTCTTTCATTTTCTTCATAATGAATGGCAATTTAATATTTTCAGCTAGATAATAAAATTACACCAATAACCTCGTATGAAAGAGACCGCTGACTGAAAATTCGTTAATTATGATTGATTAGGAAAGAGTTTTCGTATTTTTTTTTTTCAAGAAAATATTTATATCTTTCGAGAAAAAATATCTTAATAGAATTTATAGAACCGCATATTTTAATTTTAGAAAATGGACTAAGATCAAATGGTTTCATTTTCAGCTAATGGAAAAAGGGAAGTGATTTTAATACAAAATAGCATCGTTTCCTTTTCAATACTAAAATTGTATACGTAGAAATGTTTTTTTTCCGAAAAGTGTTTTTCATTTCGACAAATTATTATTATTATTTTTTAAATAGTTATTTAATCACATCAATAACCTCTTATAAAAAATAACGATGGTTGGAAAATCTAAAATTATTATTGTGTTTTCATATTTTACTTTTGTTGAAGAAACTATTTACTACTTTTTTGGGGCAAAATCCGCATGTACTTCATGCAATTTACAGAAACGCATATTTTAATTTTACAGAATAGACAAAGATAAAATAGTTTCATTTTCAGCTAATGGAAAATGAAAGTGATTTTAATACAAAATAACATCGTTTACTTTTAAAATACTGAAATTCTATATGTAGAAAAATATTTTCATCAGGAAATATACATATAGTACTAATAATTATAACTCTGATTATAAATTTTTATATAAATATTTCTCATTAAAATCAATGTTAAATATAATTTTGATACAAGATGAGTGAGAATTCTATATGTATACCGTTTCAATATATTTTCAAAATATTAATTAAACAAAAATTGAAATTACCTGAAAAATTGTATCTTACAATAATATATCCATCGATCATACACAGTAAAAAATGAAACCTATTTCAGGATGTTACCCAAAATCAAATAACACCCATAATAGCTTTCCTATTTCTAATTTAATACACCTATTATGAGTTTCAGGCACATTAAGGGTCTCAGTATCCCCAAATGGCATAAAATCCATTCCAACCCAAAACAGGTCCTTCAGCGAACGTCATTTCTAAATAGACCTCGGTACGACTAATTGGCACTCCATGACACCTGATTTGGGCCGCCGCTGATCCCAGTTCAATTTGATTTTGAAAAATGGCAACGAACCTGCGCGCACGCGCCAGCGCCATGTTTTTCTGGAGACAACCTTCGAGTTGCTTAACCGCCACAGGATTTATTCAGGTATTTATTTGTTTGATACTTTATCTTAATATTAGTTCTCTAATTTTCGCCCTAACAAATGTTTAATTTTTATTTACACGTGATCCACTATAATGCAGATTTAAATTCGCTGCAACATTATTTGACTGTACGCGAACATATTTAACATTTTTAATTTACTTTATGTTAGGGATGGGACGAATATTCGGCCCTTTTGTCGAATATTCGGTTGGCCAAATATTGAAGGCTTGTTGACCGAATACTTGTAGCTGAATATTTAGAGATATCTTGCCGAATACTGCTAAAATCTCACCGAATAGTGAAAGATATCTTGCCAAATAAATTTCGGTTTTAAAAAATTTCATTCTTGCATTTTTTTTTCTCTAATCCAAATTGGCTACTTCATTTATAAAGTCATTTTCACTCTTACTTACAAAATATAGATTTATTCAGATACTAAAAAATATACAGCCTTTCTGTATTTTCTATAAAAGTTAGTGATATTCTAGAAAATGCTGCCTAAGTTGAATATTTAATTGTACGGGAAATGTCATCATTAGAGAACGACATATTACAATTCAAGATATAAAAACACTGCCTTATTCTAAAACGCTCGAATATTTATTAATGTCTGCAAGTTCCATGCACATATAAAAAAGGCTCTTATGAAATTCATAACTTATTTTCTATAAAGTAAGAAATGAAAAAAATTTATTCACTAGGTGTGTCAACGAAGATTCATTTTCAAAATTAAATATAATATATCACCATTCCAATTACAACGGTACATCTGAAAGCAGAACTGGTGTCAAACTCGATGCACATTAGATGACACAACTTGCTTTATGAAGATGGTTTTATAAATATTTTAATATAAATTCTAAATACTCAACAAAATAATTTTTTCATTCTATAGTTTTTACATTTAAATAATTATTTGCATAATTATTGACTTAAATATGTAACATTATGTATATATTTTTAAGTTAATCTTCCTTCTTTCATGTTATCAATTTCTGTTTATCCTTTTAATGCTTGTTGAATAAGTGGAATATTGAAGTTGAATATTATATGTGCCGATTAAAATGTCAAAAATTTTGTTAACATATGCATTCTACTCTAAGCATAACCTTTTGCTTTAACATAATTTGCAATTTAAAGCTTGGCATCTGATTTCAGAACAGTCTCATTCTTACAAATTTGCTTATCACTAGGGACACAAATTCTAATTCTTACAAACACAAACTAGATCAAATTTACTTCATTAAAGTTTATTTCAGAAAATGTCGTTGCGAGTTCTGAGAGAGAGAGAGATTAAAAATATTGTTGATTTTGGATGCAAGAAGTATCAATTGATAGTAAAAGTGAAGTACATTCTTCATATTTTAATGGAAATATTTTCCCATCTTGATTTACTGAAAATCAATTTGATCTACATTAGAATAAAGGATATAATGCAATTTCATAATTTTTTGTGTTAAAATAAGTTTTTCAAATTTAAAAATACACTTAAAAAACATTTAAGAGTAATAATTATTAATGAGCTCCTATTTTTTAAATTATATACAATCAAAATTTATTTTTTTTATTGGAAAAAATTTTTTACTATTCGGCCGGCCGAATATTCAGTATTCGGCTATTCGGCCAAATCACTATTCGTCCCATCCCTACTTTATGTGCATAGGCATAGAAAGCGAAAAGATATATTTACAATATTTGTAAATAATGCCACGAATCTTGATTAAAACTTTAGGGTAGACCATCAAGGTAATGTAAAATCTATGCTTTTCTGGGGTAATTAAATCACTCTTATAATTTTCCAGTCAATGAATGTCTATCCAAGTTTTAATCTAGCTAATATTTTTTTATCCTTTTTCTTTGATGAAGAGAGGAAAGTATAATTCTTTCTTACGAATTTTGAGTAACAAAAATTTTGGTCAGTTCTTTGATTCGTGTATTGACAGGGTTTGACTGTATTGTGAAATTTGACAATCAGCAGACAGAAAAAAAACTCAATTCAGCATTCAATCATGAGAAAAAACAGCAAAATTCTTTATCGGTTGTTAAATGAAATCATTTATTGATTGGAAAATTCAAGTGATTGCGAGAAAATATTGCAATTTCTATATTATTGGACTCTAAACAAACCAGTTCAAAATATTTTTTTTAAACACAGTACAAGTGTGCCCTTTTTTAAGAATAAAAAAGGGGCCTTTTTCCTTCTTGGAAAATTTCTGCCTGGTAGCCCTGTTTTTCTAGAGTCAACGCTAGATTTTAATGTTCACATTAAATTTTCCTTAGATAAAGATAATGTATAGTGGAAGATATAATCCTGAAAAAATCTTTCGTGTCAATTACCAAGAAACTGTCCACACTTGGGAAAGAGGGGGGGGGGGGGGGGCAGACTTTTGTTTAGACCTTTAATCAGTAGAATTTTGTGGCATTTTCCTATGATTGATTAAATTTTGTGATTTTCTCCACACCCTTCTCAATCTTGATCAATTGACAAATTTCTTGGGGTTTTTTTAATGATTTTTACAACTTTTGTCATTTGTCGATTAAGTTTTGTGATATATCACTTCTGATATGCAAATTTTGTGTTTTCTTGAGAGCAATGGGAGAAACTTTTGATTTTTTTTTTCTCCGTATCAGCTGATGAGTGTCTTGCATTTTTCTCACATGTCCAGTAAAAAATAATGGAAAGACAGGCAGTAATGGAAACTGGGTATGTAAAATAATTAAAAAATGCCTGCTGTTGTGCATAACTTAGTTGAAAAGGTTTACCAGGCACTGTATCCTGCGAAATTGGCCTATAGCAAGTTCAATTTCTTCCTTAACTGATTTTTGATTATTCTGTCAAACTTGTAGAGAAAACAAAAAGCATCTTTTTACAAAAAAAAAAAAATTTAATCATCCAAATTTAATTTTGACATTTCACCGATAATTATTATAAGTGTGTTATGCAATATATCATAACATCAGTGTACTATAGATATTGTAGATTAATTTTTTTCGGTACTTCTTAGTTATGCCGTCGACCAGGGTTGCAGAAAATGTTTTCACACCCAACATTTTCCCCATTCCTTATGAAAATTTCACCAAGATTTTACGATATGTTATACTCATATGTAAATTCTGTATTACCACAGGTATAGAATTGTTGGTTTGATTGACTCTAATTTTTTGCTGCAAACCTGATTAATTGCATCTTTTTCACTGTGGGGCAGGTTGATTTTATTTTTCAGGTTTTTGGTTATATTTTAAAGTCATTCAAGGTTCTATTTAAAAATATATTTGATTAAGAAAATTACTTTTTTTTTTTTTTTTTTTTTTTTTTTTTTTTTTTTTTTTTTTTTGTAGGGTAATTCATTAAAAAAGAGCTTAGAAATTTGAAGGATCGCAATTGCATAATTACTCCGGAAGATCACTGTTGTTCTTAGTTCGAAAAAAAATTTAGATTTTTTGCCTCGCATATGAGTTGACCTGCCCCCACTTTGAAGCAAATTATTTTTTCAAAATTTCTTGACTTCAATGCTAGTATGTACGGTACATAACATTTTGAGAACAATTTTGGGAAAGTCGTCATACGGAACTTTTTATTTGTCAGGTTTTATTGTGTAATTCATTGCTAAAATCGAAATCAATTGCATATATTCCAGCAAAATTTCCCCCAAACTGCTAAAATTTCCTGCCGATCCTAGATCGAAGGATCGAACATATTCTGCACCCCTGCTGTCGACCAGTTTTTCGAAATTATACAAATGTAAAAATGTTGCCATTCTGAAATTTTAAGTTAGAAGAATTAATGAATTTAAATAAAAAAGTCATTGAATTAATCAATTAAATCATTAAAATATCTAAGTTATTAAAATATCGTTAAATTAGCTAATAAATTATTAAAATAGCATTAAGTTAGTCAATTAAAAATCAATTGATAACATAACAAACGCGTATATCATATTTGATGTCAATTGAATGTGACATTTGCGATGAATCATTGTTTGCATTTAATCTTAGAATTTGGCGACAGTAATCTGGTCGACAGGATAACTAAGAATTTTTTTTTTCTTTTTATAATGTACATTTGACAACATTTTTACTATATTAATAAACTCACATTAAAATAAATTAAAACTGTTAATTTTAAATGCTTAAAATTTCCCAATTTTTAATTTTTAAAAATATATTTATCTTTTAGTTTCAACAATGAATTTTTCTTGCAAGTCCTGCAAGCTACAATTTAAATATGAAAGAGATTTGCATTCTCATCTTAGAGATTTTCATCTCCACGATCATGGATTTTTTGTTGAGTGTAACCTTCAAGGTTGTCCGGGAAAATTCAAAACATTCAATGCTTTGTACATTCACCGACATAGAAAACACAGCGAATACAAGTCCACCTCATCGCACTACATATCCAACATAGATTTTGCAGATAATTCCCAAAATGTTGGTACAGATCACCATCACTTTCAACAAGACACAGAAAATTCTCCTTTCATAAATGAGCAAAACAATACAGACTGCACGCAGAACAAAAAAGAACTACACATTGCAAAGTTTATTCTTTATTTAAGAGCCACAACAAATGTAACCACTTCCAATTTAAATATTATTTTACAAAAGATGAAAGACCTCATTCAAAATGAAGTTAGCAATACAATAAGCAAAATTGACAATGCATTAAAAACAGAAAAATCACTTTCACTCTCGGATATAGTTGACACTGAAGAAATAATAGAAAGTTCAATTATGTGCTTTAAAAATTTGAATTCGGTTCACAAGCAAGATTCTTATTTTGCAAAAAATTTTCATATAAGTAAACCTGTAGCTATTAACCTCTCGAGGGCCATTGTTCCTGCTGGCAGGATAAATAACAGCATGCAATATAAAATTAAAGATTTATCCATGGTGTATATTCCCCTACCAGAAATTGTAAACAATATTTTCCAAAGTGACACAATGAAGAAAATAATCTCAGAAAAGATTACCAACAAAAGGAATGTTTTGTTGTCATTTCAAGATGGCTTACTTTTTCAGAAGTGTGCATTTTTAAAACAACATCCCAATGCACTGCAGTTCATTTTATATTATGATGAATTGGAAGTTTGCAACCCACTTGGTTCCAAAGCTGGAAATCAAAAATTGGGGATGTTTTATATGGTTTTTGGAAATATTTCTCCGAAGTATAGGTCCGCTCTGAAAATGATCAATCTTGTTGCAGTAGTTAAAGCTTCATATGTGAAATTGCATGGGATGGATCAAATTTTGGAACCAATAGTTCGAGATATTAGTTTATTTGAAAATGGATTTGCTTTACAGAATGGAAACAAAGTATTTGGTAGATTGATTGCTCTTACTGGTGATAATCTTGGTGTCCATGGCGTTGCTGGTTTGAAGGAAGGTTTTACTGCACTTCATTGTTGTAGATTTTGTATGGCTGAGTTAGATGATGTACGAAAATTATGTAAGGAAATAAAAAAATTAATTAGAACGGAAGAAAATCACGAAAAACAAATTGAGGAATTAAGTGCTGCATATGGAACAGATAAAAAAGAAGTAAGTAAAATGTATGGCATAAACAGGGGATCATTATTAAGCTCCTTAGAAAATTATCATGTTATTGATGGCATTCCACCCGATGTCATGCATGATGTTCTTGAGGGTGTTCTTCCTCTGACCATTAGATTATTTTTAAGTAAAATATGCACTGAAGACAAGCTAATATCACTAACAGAACTAAATCAAAGAATAGCCCAATTTGATTATGGATACTCAGAAATTCTCCAAAAACCATCATTAATAAAAAATTTAGATAGTTTACATCAGACAGCATCACAAATGTGGCTATTAGCACATATGTTACCATTAATTATTCAAGAATTTATTTGTAATGATTGTCCTTATTTCGAAAATTATTTAATACTATTAGAAGCTAGTAGCATTATATTGTCACCTTGTCCATCCAATACCATGATTGATTATCTGCAAGTATGTATTGAGGAATATTTAGAAACATTCCAAGCATTGTATGGAAAAACCTTAGTTCCCAAACAACATTTCTTAACGCATTATCCCAGTCTTCTGATGAAATATGGCCCCTTGATACATTTTTGGTCAATGAGGATGGAAGCTAAACACCAGTATTTTAAAGAAATTGTGCACAATATGAGGAACTATAAAAATATTCCCATGTCTTTAGCCACAAAGCATCAGTTATATCAAGCACATATTCTGCATAGCTCACTTGATGATAATAATATTCAATGTGGCCCAGTTAAACAAATAACTATACAATCATTGCCTTTTTCCTCAATCTTAGCTAATTTACATGATAAAATTATCTACACAATGCCATGGATATTGATTTATGGAACAAAATATGTATCAAAAAAATGCTTTATAATATTAAATTTTAAAAATGGAATCTACCAATTTGGTCAACTAGAAAGTATATTATATGTAAATAACAAGCCTTTGTTTGTCTGTTTTAAATCAAAAAGTGTTGAAAGAAATGTCGATTTATGTGCTTATGAAATTACAGTGGGTAAAGAGTTTGTTGTTGTAGACCCTCAAACATTAGATTTTCATATGATTTTTCATTTACATAAAGTCGGAGATAAAAATGTTATTATAATGAAACAAGCCTATGATAATTTGTATTAACATCCGCAGGTCGATCTTAAGATATTTTCATTTGAATATTTTTAAAATTTAATCTGTGTTTAAGACTGTCATTCATGCACAAGCATCCTATTTCCCTTGCAAGTGTTAATATATTCAATGCACACATAATTTTTAAATGCATTGGAAGAGTTATCAGATGTTACAAGTCAGTTTAATCATAAAAGATAATGTATTTATAGTTTTCTTTCTCTGAAATTTACCAATTTTTTTTTTTTTTTTTTTTGTAAAAGTTTCTTACGTAACTGTGGTCTGGTACAATATCAACTACATGTGAACTACAGACAATTTCAACTGACTTTATGTAGCACAAAAACTGCATTTTAATTGAACATATATTAAGCTCATATTCTGGAAACTTACTTGGTGACAGCAATATTCATTGTGCCGAGTTCAAAACATTGTCCTTTTCCTCATTCTTAGGAGATTTAAACTAGAAAAGTACCTGTAACTAGCATATCTTGTACCAGCACAGTATCAACTAGCATGTGATATGAATTGAATTAGAGATGCATTCAACACATTAATTTTTTTTTGTCTTAATGTTTTAACTGTATTGAAAAAAATTCTGCTTTTTCGTGACATTTGATAAAAAAAAATTTTATTCTGAAGGAAAATGACAATGGATCCACGAGGTGTCAAAAGAGGACGTTGTGAAGCTTGTGACTGCGAAAAATACGAGTACAATTCTGAAAAGGGGCCAGCATGTTTTTATTGCTTATGTCCCCCGACTAAACATACTAAATTAGGTATAGTATAGTTTTTTGAGCTCCTTTTTGTTAATTCAATTAATGAAAACTAAATTACTGTTAAAAACTACCTCAGCATTGTGATTAGTTTAAGTTCTGTAATTTGATATATTCTGCTTACAGCATTTCCTGCTGGTGCTGATGAAGTGATCGTCTCAGACGTCATTGTTACAAATTCAGTAAGTGTAATTTTCATTTTTGATACCAGGCTTTACAAACACATTTCCTATAAATTTGAAAAACGCTCCCTTTTATATAAACAGTAGACTCCCTCGAATCCGCACAGCTTGGGACCAGAGATTTTGCTGATTTTAGAATTTTGCAGATTTCTGGTCATTGCTGTGTTTATATTTCTAAAACAGTAATTTAAATGTAATTAACAATGAAATTGAAACTATTATGAAGGCTTACACAGGGGTCAGAGTTGTCCTATATTTCCTATATATCCTATATTTGTAAAATAATCTTCAAAAATGTCCTATATTGTCCTATATTTTTTTAATTGCCCTATATTTCCTATATTTCTCTACTTTCTTACATATTTGGTACTAATATCATCGCTTGTTTTCACATCGCTTTGCTCGCTGAGTTCAATGTGGTTTCGTTCATTGTGACTATTTTAGTTTCTCTTATTGTACATTCAGCTGCAATACATCGTTTATTTTATTATATTTTTTAATGTAGAAAAGGCATATTTAATGCATTAAATTAATGCAATGAGACAATGTGAACATAGATTGATGAAATTCTGTGATACTGGGATAGATCAGATGGACGAGCATGGAAAAAAAAATTGCCGAATGGTGTGTGAAGGGTAAAGATCATTACCATGTCTAGTTCCCATCAGCAACAGTGGTTATTTGCAATTAATGCAGCATCCCAAAACAACGAAGCACAATAATTCAGAAAAACAAATTTGTATAGAAAAACTAGTTTCAATCTTGCTTTGTGGATTCTACTGCCTGAGAAAGCTTGAATTTGAATATCAAATTAAAAAAAAAAAAAAAAAAAAAAAAAATGGATTGAGTATTTGGACTTTAAATGAGGAAGAGAAGATATGCCATTCCAAGATTCTGTGGATAATTCAAATGACCCTAATTAGTTATTTACTTCAGTCATCAGGTGAAATAAGAAATTTATTTTACGAAATATATGCAGTTTCCTCTTTGTCACAAGGTATACAGTTAAATTCAAAGAAAATGTCATGTGCCATATCTCATGGCCTTGGTTCATATATTTTAAAACAAATTAGTGATGATTTCAACAAAGAACCTCCTTTTTTCACTCTTGTGTATGATGAGACATTAAATGACCAGAACTCGAAATAATTAAACATTTTTGCTAGGTATTGGAGTGAGGAAATTGGTATTACCAAAAAATATATTGGAAGTGAGCTTTTTGATAATGTAACTGCAAAATGAATGTAATGAAAGCCTCTAAATTGGATCTAAATCATTTGCTCATCTTTGGATCAAATGGTCCTAATGTAAATAAATCAGCTTTTAAAATTTTGGATAGAGAAGTACAATCTATGAGAAAATTTATGATAATAGTGTTGGAACCTTTAATTTACACATTGTCCACAACACATTTGACAAGGGTATCTATTACATGTGAGCCTTTCTCAAACATAACAGATTTCCTTGAAATCTGATTGTTGAAGAAACTGATTATCAAAGATTTCCTTGAAATCTAACATTTTTGGTTTGAAAATTTTCCGTTATACCAAGAATATTTAAGAATAACAATGGAAAAATTAATTTTATACACATTTTTTTAATATTGTATCTTGATTTACTATTGTTATTAACCTTTACAGAGGGGCTGTGACAGCATCTGTCCGGGAATACATGTATTCTCAGGTAGACACTGAGCGAGCCCTTGCCTAAAGGTTAAAGGAAAATTTATAAACAAATGTAGATTATGTTTAAAAAAAGTATTTTATAGCAATATATAGCTAATAACGTTATTTTCTAAATGTCCTATATTTTTAACAAAAAATGTCCTATATTTTATGAATTGGTCACTCCTACCCCTGCTTACAATATATTAAAACATTAAAATAAGTAAAAACTAAAATAACTAATAAATCTGCAGATCAGGAGCCTCAACGTCAGCTTTGCACATATATATTTTAAACACACTTTGGATAATATTCAACTTCTTGGAAACTTTAATTTAAAATTTTCATAGTACTTAATTACTTATAAGAATAAAATAAGAATTAGAAATTTTCTTCAAAAGCGGCAAATTAAAAATTTAGTTATGTTAGGATATTCTGAAATTTTCATGATCTATTACTTTTTTTTTTTTTTAGTAGATTTCTTCAGGGGGTGGAGCCCCCCTGAACCCCCCATAGCATCATTTGATTTAAATTTGCCACTTTCTAATAATTGTGCTAATGGTTATTGTATATCTTGCATTTCCTTATACATTTTGATTTATAAGAATAAATAACAGTTTGGACAAATATTTTTCATTATCTCCATACTTCTACAAACCTGCCAACCACAAACACCTAAATCTGATGTATCAGGGAACTTTTGTAAGTGTAAACTCAGTAATCTAGAGTTTTACAATTTTGTTTCAGAAAAAAAAAATGTTTTGATTGCATTTTGTAGCAGTTATAGCAGGACAGACAAACATACAGAAGAATAGACTAACAGATGAAAAACAATAAATTTCGTGTCATCAAAGTAAGCCTTCACTGAAGTTTCGGCAATGGCGTTATTTTTCATGAGTTGTTGATATCCATGTTTCTTGTATTTTTAACGGCTACTATAAAATACCTGTTTTTGTTCAATTATGACGTCAAATTTTACCAATTGAAATATTTGTTAAAAATATAATTATTATTTTTTTTCTTTTACTTCTAATTATGCCCCCATTTTTGTCAGAAAAATTCTTATTAATGAAACAAATTTCCGTGTTTAATATTTAACAAAGTACTATTTTAATTTTATTTCTGACGTCATATTTATTTTTTCTTAGTTTGGTTTTTCGAATGGAAATTGCTCAATTGAAATTTATTGCAGTAATAACTTTAAAAATCTGACAAATGCATAGACGAAATTTCAAAACAATTTGAATAATTTAACTGGTAAATTTCAATATCCATTTATCATTGAATTCCATTAATGAAATGTGTCATTTTTTCTCAAGGGAAAAAAAATTGAAAATCATTAGATTTGCCATAGAAAAGCATTATTGCGCAAAATAAAATATTCTATATTTTTGGAATGAATGAATCAAATCTAACAAAAAACTATGCAGCTTAATCCCAGTGCCTCACATGCCGGACTTTATTTTCAAACTAGCTGACCCGCCCGGCGTTGCCCGGGTCCGTATTAACAATATTAAACGAACTTGAAATTTGTATGATTTTATCATTAACTGGAAGCATGCAGAAATGCATTGTCTGAAATACGTCGCAGCTGACTTTGCGAAAAATCGGTTTTAAAAACAACAACTAATATTAAGCTCTAAAAATACTTAAAATGAGCAATGAGAAACACGGGAGGGAACATGTATCCAACGATTGCGTTAGTTTCGTGTTAAAGTGTTGATATTTACCCGTAAAAATCACTGTTAAATCATATAACTAATATTAATAACTAAACTAATTATTATTTTTTTTTTTTTTGCATAGAAATCCCAAGTGAAATATTTTGAATTTCAAACTAATTATATCACTCTTAAATGCTCGTTTTATGCATTTCTGACCTAAAAGGAATAACTTATGTCATAAAGTTGCCCCTTTGGATTTGAGAACTCCCTTAGTAGTGACACATATTGAAATTGGTTTAAAGTTTTTCAGAAGATGTAAATTCATGAATTTACAAGATATCAAATCCACTTAAATTTTTTCATGATTCATCTTAATATTTTCAACTTTTTTATTAACAAGTTTTTGATAAAACATCTCCTGCAGCAAAAGAAAACTAAATTAAAGGAAGATTTTAAAAAAAAAAAAAATGTAAATTTTTCAATTCACAAGATAACAAATCTGTTTAAGTCTTTTATTAATTTTCTTGATAGTATCTACACTGATATTATCTATACTTATACTGAGAAGTTTTTTATAGAACCAATTCTTAAAGAGCCCCCCCCCCAAAAAAAAAAAAAAAAAAAAAAAAGAAAAATCTTATCTTTATCAATCTGCCACTAAGACAATCAAAACGCATCATTGGTTGAATAAAATTTTTAATAAAAGTCAGAATTCAAAATAATGTGTGGCTCATTTAATGAAATAATCACAACATGGTTTTAATAAAGTATAATGGAAATCAAAACTTTTCAAAAGTGTCCAGATAAAATTGTTAAACTGGGTTTTAACTCTAACTTAATGTACTTTTTGTTTGTGAAATTAGTACTTAACTTCGAAATATACCTGCACTTGTAAGCGAAGTTAGCAAAGATTTTAAGATTCCAATAAGAAAAAAAAAAAAAGTTAAGAAAGGGTGGGAGGAATGGAAGTAGTCAGAAGTTTACCTTACTTAAGGGTTGCTTTTTACCAGGCCAAAAAAAAAAAAAAAAAAAAAAAAAGTTAACCTAAGGCTACAATAGATGCTCTTCAAATAGAATTTGCAGGTCTGGTATAACCTGAACCATGCAGGACTTAGCTACAGGGACATATTTTGGTAAACTGTACTGGCATTTGTACAAAACTACATTATGTAATAATTAATATTTGTAAGTGTTTGATTAAAATGTTTTAATTTTTAAGCATGATGAAAGTGTACTTTTCTTTTCTTCAAATAAAAATTATTCTCCATTAAAATAAATGTAATGTACATTCTCATAATAGTTACAAGTTTTAGATTTAATGATTATTCCTTAAAAATCACTGACTATTTTTGTGTAGTATTCTTTTACTTACAGGAATCGATGCAGGATTTCTTTCTAGGCCCATTTTGTAAAAATTAAAGTTATTTTTGTGAAAAGTACATTTTATAATGAAATCCAATTACTCAAATTTGAAGTATTAACAAACAATTACTTTTAAGTCTCTGCTAAAATTTTGCTTTCTAGTGAACTTGTTTTGTTTACAAAATGCACATTTAAACCTAACAAAATAAAAGTAATTAATGTAGAATGTTTTTATGAAATGTAATTTTGTGAAGGGACCCATCTTATTAAGAATAATTTTGTGAAAGGGGCCTGTTTTATTAAATTGATTTTTATGAAGGGGACCATAGTAGGTCCCAAGTTTTTCCTGGATCAACCCCTGACTTAATCAGAAACTAAAACTGGTGAGCATTGCTAAATGGAAATATAGTAAAATCTAAGCCTGACTCTGTGTAAGGCTGAAATCTGTCCAACTCAGACATATTTTCAAGTCCTTGTGAACCCATATACATAGAGTGAAATTTGTCTAAGGTGGAGTGTTATCTACTACGAAAAATTTTCTCTGTCCCGAGCGATTTCGCCTCAGAGTTTACTGTAGTGATATTAAGAAATTACTTGAGTCAGGCGAAAACACTCGTTCGCTAATGTTAATGCAATTGCGGAAATTTTTGAAGATATCTTGCTTGCATTTCAATATTTTTAAACAATTTTTTTTGCATTGGATAGTCGAGATCGATCTATACATCGGCCCTTTTTTACTTTTTCGATTTTGTTTTTTGGACATTTAAATTTCAAAACCGCTTTTGGAAATAAAAGCATCCTCATAAAATTCCTGTAAACAAAAAGTAAAAAAGGGCTGGTGTATAGATCAATCTCACCTATCCAGCAAGATATCTTCAAAAATTTCCACCATTGGATTAACATTAGCAAACAGGTGTTTCCGCCTGACTCAAGTAGCCTCTTAAATAACTTGAAAACTGTCATACCTGGAAAAAATAAAAATATGAAAGAGATTTTGATTAAAGTGACAAAAACAGTCAAATCAATAGTTTTTTTCAAAAGTGGTAAGAAACCTAATAAAAAAAAGTTTTTCCAAAGATGGTAAAAACCATCAGGCAGTAAATACTGTTCAACCCTGCTATACTTTGATGATATTTTGTTTCTTTTTTAGATTTTATAACCATAAAGATTCTGCAGAAGCTGCCAAATATATTACAGTCAGGAAAAAGGACTAAAGAAAGTGTCAAATATGTGTTACAGATATTTGAGGTGATTAAATCTTTAAAAATTCATTATTAGCATTTTCTTTTACATCTTTTTTTTCAAACACATAAATTAAAAACAGATCAGTTTGCTTAAGAAGTGAAATACATGTCATCTTTCCTCCTTGAAAGTCAGCACATGTGTGGTTTAAAAGTCTCAGGAGCCATAATGTATTTCACCTTTTTAAGTAAACTGATATGTAGAGTGAAATTTGCATTTCAAAAAACTATTACTTGTGAAAAATGACTTTTCTAAGAGACTAAATTTGAGATTTAATCTTTTCGACTTTAATTCACATTTTAAATAAAGAAAACTGACTTATGAAATAATTTTAAAGTGCAATAACTATACACAACATTTGGAATTTTTACTGGTAACCAACCAATCACATCATAGTGAAATAATTTCTCCAGTTTATTTATTTATTTTTTTTTCTGCGACTCATACATTTTAAAGTTTCATATTGTGTTTAACATGTTTTGTCTTGCTTAAAAGGTAAATTTTATGTGCGAAATGATTTTGCAAATCTTTATTTTTAGGGTTGTAAAGATCTTCTACTGTAGTTATCACTTTTTTATACTAATTAACAGTAATAAGATGTTAAAATTGACTTTTTTCATTTTTGTAGGAAAACACTACCATTGAAAGCACAATGCCTCAAAAAACTGATCCACCCAGGTTAATAGGAATTGGAAATGAAGAAAATTTATGCTTATACTGTTACGTGGATGGCATTCCTGTATTCACAACAAATGATGTAATGAAAGCTATGTTTTTACTTTTGGCAACATATTGGATTTTTAACATCCAATTTCCTGCAGAAAGTAGGCCATCTTTTTTGCTTTTAAGCAGAGTATTGTTGAAGGATAAATTTGACACAAAAATGTTCCAAAAATGTGGAGCAGTAGTTGGTCTGCTGAAGCAATTGAATTTGTAATTCTATTGTATGTTTCTCATAAAATAAAATTGCTGAATTCTTTTTTGTATGTATGTACTTTTTTTTTTTTTTTTTTTTTTTTTTTGTACATGATTACAATATTTTCAGCTATATCTTGATTTGTTGTATACCATACTTCTTACTATACTTCATGTCAGTGTATGCGTAACAAAAGTTGTGTAGCTGGAACTAATTGGATTTACTAAATGAATTTTGAATTAAAAGGATATATATATATAATCAGCTAAATTAGCGATTACACCTAAAAGCATGAAGTTATTCAACATACAAGGTCATCACTAAGGTGGAAGCCTCTCTCCCCAAACATTCCTGACTATTGTTACTCGGTAAATTTACAAACTTAGTTTGCAAATTTGTTTCGAACTTTAATAAAAACTATTTTCTATTTCTGGTAGATAGCAAAAATTACAAGACTAATTGAGAATATTCTACATATATATTGCATTTTCTAATTATGGAAAATTGGCAAATTTTGAAATTTGACTTGGCAATTTAGGATTCTCTCCCCCATCAATAAAAAATCTTGGTGATGGCACTGTTGACATAAGTATACATTTATAAACTTTAGATCATCTATGAAGAGAAGTGATGAAATAGTTTTGACATTTCTATTGGCAATCAAGTCAGCAGGAGAAAACAAAGTTTGCCTTTTCAGACATCCCAAATTAAAGATTTCTGAAGTTAAGCTTCATTGATTTGTACTTTTAAATGCTAATCTGTTCAAAAGGTCATATGCTGAACATCTCTCTCCACTGTTCAACAAGTGCAGAATAAGTTATTATTTGAAAAAAAAAAAAAAAAAAAAAAAGCTTATTGCAGCAAAAATTAAGTTGGATTCCTATTTCATTAAAAATATAGCCATCATGTAGTTTCTTTCTTTAATTGCGTACTGCAATTAAAAAAATTTAATCATATTCACTAATTTTCAGAAGATAGTAAGCATAAAAATTTTAAGTTGTTTTGCATAAGAAAGTTTGTTTTCGCTTTGTTGTACTATACCTTGTCACAAAATTATTGAATCTATGAATTCAAAAAGTGTATTGGCTCCATCAAAACAAATTTAATTTCTGAAACACAGTAATAGAGATAAATGAATCCTGAACAACCTGTTTTCAAATAACAATGTCTTTTCAATTGCTTATTATTCTGTTTAGGAGATCACTGTTTTTTCTTTCTTTTTTTAAGAAATGGGTATTTAATTTTTTCATTCATTCAGTTGTGACAAAAATATTGATGAAAGAAAAAAAAATGGTATATTAATTGTCAAATGAGCATAATTAATCTTATTTTATTTACAAATTTAAAAAGTTCTTTTACTTTATTATACCTGGATTTGAAATATAGTAACATTGCTCTGTGTGCTGAATTTATTGCATGCTTGGTTCTTAACACTAGAAAGATAAAAATGTTTTATCTACTGGAAAGTTTCATTTTAACCCCTACATACGAAAAATGCTGTTGATGATTTAATGTAATTGTCAACACGAATAAAACATAGACCAAGTGGCGATTGTACAGACCATCTCTCCATTTGAGAGCTGTTATTCCAAAATTAGACAGAATTTGATGAGCATATTAAACTGCAACTGCTTTGCCAAGTCATATCTTGGAAACCACTTGCAGACCCAATTTAATGGTTGATAGATTTACCTTTGTGTTTTCTTGCACTCAAAGTTATAAAAATATCGAGGACTGGAAGCAGGGAAGTCCAATGGTAAAATTACCGGTCAATCACTAGAAACAATTTTGTAGGATCTATCCACAAAGATATGATTTGGCAGACCAGTTGCATTTTAATATGTAAATCTTGTTTTAAGTAATCTTGTAATTTCAGCCCTCTCACCTCTATAAGATGATTGTCTGTGCAGCCGCTTCTTTGTCTAACAAAATTATTCAAAGATGGCATTAGAATAAACGATAATGAACTCCAGTGTTATAATGCATGATTAACTAGATTCTATTTTAAGTATGGATAATGACAAAATACCTAATTATATTCTCATATAAAATATCACAACCAAGAATGCAATACATAAGTTATGCTTTTGATATTCAAAATGGCTCTACTCAGTTTTCCTACTGTTCAGTTTATTGCTTGCAGTGAGAATAATATTCTAAGAATTTGACCCCCCCCCCAAAAAAAAAAAAATAAAAATAAATAAATAAAATAAAGTTAATGACAAAGCAATAAAATTTGATAGCATAACATATTTAATTTAATAGTTTAACAACTCATAAAAATGTTCTAAATTTGTTACAAATCAAGCTCTTGTATACCAGAAGAGTTCCAAATCTGACAGAAAATTCCAAAAGTTGCTGAAGAAATTATTTATTATTGTTATCCCAATAATAATATATAATCATCTATCAATAACTGATATTCAGCTATTGTCTTATTTTAAATATGAATATTTTTTTGAAGTAATATTTTAACTTTAGAATTTGAAAGTAATGCTTTAATAAAATCAGTAAGTATATAGAAAGTTCAAACGCTTGAGATGATTGTGCAATGTTCAAAATTATAGATAAGTGTGCAAAGAAAGATATTTAAATTTATCTAAATTGATTGTTGAGTACTAATGTGCCCTAAAAGACATTTAAAATTGTGGAAAACAGCTGTTGGCATAGACAAAATGGGTATTAAATAATCTCCAAAATGAATTGGTGATTGTATCCAGAATGGGTCTTTAAGCATTCAAATTTGGTATTAAACAGTGCCTAAAAAGGCTTGTCAGTGGTGTCAAGAATGGGTCTTAAGATACCCAAATTGGGTCTTGAACAATGCCTAAATTGGATTCTCAGTGGCGTCCAGAATGGGTCTTAAGATGTCTGAATTAGGTATTAAACACTGCCTAAAATAGATTCTCAGCGATGTCCAGAATGGGTTTTAATGTATCCAAATTGGGTATTAAACGCTGCCTAAAATTGATTCTCACTAGCATCCAGATTGGGTCTTAAAATACCCAAAATGGGTATTTAACAGTTCCCAAAATGGATACGCAGTGATAACCAAAACAGGCATGGATCATGACCCAATTTGGTATTAACCCAATTTGGGTTACCCCATACCCAACAATCTTTCAACCCAAATTGGTTTTTTTTTTTACCCATTTCAGGACTTTTTTTTTACTGTGTATGGCTTGACATAATAATAAAACAGCCTTCGTTATCAGCTTTTATTAACAGCTAGTTTTTCTTTCATTATCTTCATAATAAATGGCAATTTAATATTTTCAGCTAGATAATAAAGCCACAGCTATAACCTCGTATGAAAGAGTACGCTGACTGTGAATTCTTTAATAATGATAGATTCTAAAAGGGTTTTCATATTTTTTTATAAAGAAATTATTAACAGCATTGATCAAGTAAAATAAATTTATGCTTAATGAAATTTACATAAACGTGTATTTAAATTTTAGAAAGTGGACAAACATTAAATAGTATCCTCTTCAGTTAATGGAAAAATGAAAGTGATTTTAATACATAATTGCATTGTTTTGTTTTATGGTGCTAAAAATGTATATTTAGAAAAGTGTTCTATCTCAGAAAATATAGAATGCACTAATAACTTTAACTCTTATTATTTATTTATGTATAAATATTTATTTTTTAAATTACCATTTAATACTGTCTTGATACAAGATATATATCCCTTTCCAGTATGTTTTCAAAATATGAATTATCTAAAAATGGAAAACGACATGAAAAATTGAGCCGATCGTATACCAATCGATCATATACCTTGACACTATCATAAATTAGTCTTTGTAATCAGCTTTAATTAACAGCTAGTTTTTCTTTTATTTTCTTCATAATGAATGGCAATTTAATATTTTTAGCAAGATAATAAAATCGCACAGATAACCTCGTCCGAAAGAGAAATCTGACTAGAAATTTCTTAATAAGGATTGATTAGGAGAAAGTTTTCAAAATTTTTTGAAGAAAATATTTACAACATCTTTTGGAAAATATTTAATGAAATTAATAGAACCGCATACTTTTATTTTAAAAAATGGACAAAAAAAAATGGTTTCATTTTCAGCTGATGGACAAAGGAAAGTCATTTTACTAGAAAATAGCATCGTTTTCTTTTATGGTACTAAAACTGTATACGTAGAAATGTGTTTTTCTTCCAGAAAAGTGTTTTCCGTAGACCTCGTAGTTCGAAAGACTGCATTTTGACAAATTATTATATATATATATATATATATATATATATATATATATATATATATATAATATAAATATATATATATATATATAAATTCATAACAATAAGCCCTTATAAAAGAGAACGATGACTGGAAAATTTCTAATAATGATTGATTGTGAAAATGTTTTCAATAATCTAATTTTAATATAATTTAGTTTAAAATAATTTTTATTATTTATTTTTATCGGTTATTTTGGTTAAAAATGTCTGTACTTATGTATTATTCATGCTAAAAAGATGGCTACCCAAAAATTATTTAAGTAAAAAAAAAAAAAAAAAAAATTTGCGCAGTGTAAATTTAATTATTACTTAAATCTTTCATTTTTTGTATAAAAAACCTGTTAAGTGAGAGTATTGCTCTTCTACTGATCGTTCCTCACAATAAATATGTGCGTTAAAAATTAGTATTGCATTACATACATAGATAATTACAAGTTACGATCTCGGCCTTAATAACCGCATTTCATTATGTATGTCCAAAGCATTCGTGATTTTAAAGGTAAATATTTCTCCTTACTATTAGCAATTTAATTTTCAAAAATCATACTAAGAATTCTTTTATATTTATGCGATGACTTGTTCTTCCAGTTCTCCTCACCACCTTTGCTGAAAGCGTCAAATCGAAATTTACCACTAACGGGGAAATGTGATTTTCAAAAAAATATATTGAGTCGTAGGGTAACCAGTCTAGTTTCCTGCAAACTTTCAATTAAATTCAACTATCTTTCTAATATTAAAAATGTATTTGCTAAAAACACATAACCTTGATCAATTGTAAACAAAAACAAGAAATTTTAAATCGACCTGTAAAACTAAACATAAAAAAATAGAAAATCAGCGTTTCGAACCGTCGAAAGAAAAATATGTAGGTAAAGTGACTGAAAGTTCAGATTAAAACAGAATGTTTCTCACAATAAATGTATGAATTAAAACTTGCAATGCATTATAGAAGTATATAATTACAAGTTGTTATCTCGCGTTTAAAAACCCATGGCACATACGCTACGCTGCCCGTGTCTTTATGTATATCTAAATGATCCGTGATTTTAAGGGTTAATATTAAGGCCAATTATTAACAATTGATTTTTTAAAAATCGTAACTAGAAATAATTTTATATTTATATGATGACAGGCTTTTCCAGTTCTACTCAACTCCTACGCCGAAAACCCGCAAATCGAAATTTTCAAGTAACAGAGAAAGCGATTTTCCCGAAAACTATTTGACGTAGGGTAACCACGTCTATTTTTACTGCAAAGTTTGAATTAAGTTTAACTATCCATAAGTTTTTCATAATTTCAGTTTCAACCGATTTGAAAATTTAAGGGGGGGGGGCATAGTTTTACAGTGCGTTTTTGATGATATCTAAAAATATATAATGCCTAAAAATGAAAGTTTTTTTTTTTTTAAGTTTGGCGTTATGAAATATTTAAAATTTTTATGAAATATTTATTTCCAAGTAGCTTAATTAGCTCCTCTACAATTTTCATGTTATATTTTGGAATTTATAATAATGTATACATATGAGGAGGAACTACTTTTAACACTTCAACCAATTTGAACTTTCACCCCCCCCCCCCTATAATTTACAAGTAAAATGATTGAAGCAAACGAGCAGACAAACTCTACAATTTTTATGTTATATTTTGGAATTTGTAATAATGTATACATATGAGGAGGAACTACTTTTAAGACTTCAACCAATTTGAACTTTCCATCCTTCATAATGATTGAAGCAAACGAGCAGACAAACAAACACAGCAGTGATATTAAGTTGTTTCAAAATAAAAAAAAAGTATAAAATAATAATGTATCATACATGTACTGTCTTTGTAATATCAAAATCGCTGTGTTTAGTAATACAAGATACTAACGATGCTGGATTTATTTTTGTATTTATTTAGTATTGAATTCTTATGCCCAATACAATGACTATAATTAATATACAGAATTAATGACTATAATATAATATATGATAGTATAAGATAGATGATATATAATAGATAATATAATGATGTGTCACTTGCGATTTTACATATTTTGATAAATATCTACAAAAATGAATTTTTTTGAAACTTCTTGTATGTAAATATGATAATAGTACAGGTCATATTTTTTCGCGAAGATTTTTCCCCGAAACCACATAGGTGAGCATAAAAATTTTTAAATACAAAACAAACAAACGAATATCTTTTGGACAGCTCTGAAAAAAACTAAAATAGAAAAATCTTTCTAACTGTAGATTATGATTAAGTGGCTTATTGCAGAAAATACATTTCATTATTTGAGGATAGCATGTATTCTCGTAGGGAAATTAAGGTTTTCATAAAATCAGTCCCAATTTTTCATAGTTTTAAGGTTTCATACTTAAAAAGTGAAAACGGAATTATTCTAAGATCACTCATTAGCCAGTGTGTCCGTCTCTCATGCTATTTTACCTGTAAACTATAAAACATGGAAAGTTCAAATTAGTGGAATTAATAAAGATTATTTACTCACATATTTAAAATTATTAAGCTTTTACAAATATGTTTACGAGAGAAGATGGGGGAGGAGTAATTAAATTACCTGCAGAAAGAAAATCTTTCCTTCGTATATCGGGTAAGGTATCAGGTGAAAGTTTTCATTACGATGAAATTAAAAATACATTTTTTTTTAATTTTACTGAATGTACTTTCATTCTTTTACACTCAGTGGAACTCACAATACACCTTTCGTGTTTTTAAGGTTTAATCCTTTAATATTTTATCACTAGTTCTTCAAAAAATAAATTGAGCTAATGGAATCGAGCAAATTCTCGGCATAAATAAGGCAAAATTTACATTATATTTTTATTAGTCAGAATAATCAAGGATTCTGAGTCCCTTATGAGGCACATATACTGGTTGCCCCAAGGGGTTAATTAAGAGTAGAGCGTGAGCGGTTAGCTTGATTGCTACCATATTAATATATTCCGATTCAAACCGAAAATTTTACTATAAAAATCTTAAAATATACAAAGAAAAAAAACGTGAAAAAAAAGAAAAAATTGCTATGTTCGAAATTTTCGACATACTTTCGAAACGCGCTTTGCACAATGTCAGGTTTAAACTTGAAACAAAGGTTTATTTTAGCTACAATGTAAGAAAAAATATTAATTTGTTGAATTTAGTTTTGTAAATTGACAAATGAAGCTTAAATATGCATCATTTTAATTGTCAGTAAAGAACTAAATTCATAAAAAATATAAAAAATTTAAACAGATAACAAATTACGATAAGATCAAAAATAGAGTTATACAGAATAGAAGTATCTTATATTATTTAGAATTCGTATTTCTTTTTAATTTTATTATAGATATTCGTGCAGTTCTAGTTATTGCAGCTATGCCCATAGATGCCATCATCTCTTAATCGTTAAAATATATTGCTCACCTGCAAGGAAATTGACACATTTCGCAAAAATTCATTTTAAATTTTTTTCCCGCTAATATCTGTATAGATCTGTAATAGACGCGATTTGCTACACAAAAAGTTTTATAAGTATAGTTACAATGAAAATTACTTTTTTTTATGCTATATGATCATTTCTGATCACGAAAATAAGGTGGATTATTTTGCTAGGTGAAAATACCAAACCCACAAAACCATAACGTATGTCATCATTTTTAAAGTTTTTCTGTTGTTATGCAGGTTTTTACTCCTGCATGCAAATCTAATAGCTGTAGCTTCAATCAGTAAAACATGCAAATTTGCATTTTTTCTTTTCTGTGAAAATTACTTGAGTGAAAGTGTATCACTTTTTTATTTGCATTTGTCTTTTCTGTGAAAATTACTTGAGTGGAAGTGTATCACTTTTTTGGCGGGAGCAGATATTTAGAACAGGATGAGGCTTTATTAAAAAAAGCTGTTCGTTAAGAAATAGGAAAAAAGCAAGAGAAAATAATCAACAAATTCGTTGAACAGAATGCTAAAAATGTAAGTAAAAAAAAAGACCTCAATTCATGATGTTGGCAAATGACAACAAATGTACATTCATGTGCATACAACCTAAATGAAAAAAAAAAAAAATCATTATACTCTAAAATCGGATGAGTAGATTCAACATCTCAGGAAAGAGCTGTAATATATTGGATCTTGAATGAGTTGTTTTTTAAACGTGTTACTATTTTTGATTTAAATTACTCATCTTAATCTAAATTGCTGAAAAACAACTCGTTCACTAGAGTTGTTTCAACTGTTTACGAGAAGATTTTCAAATCGTGAGATGAGTGAATTTTGGCTCAACTTGAGTTATTTTCTGGCTGAGGTTTTAATAGAGTGCTAGAAATTATTTAAAATAAATTTTAAAAGTATATTCTTTTGAATTTTTCCGTCAATTTATCCGTCAATGATTAAGAAAATGGAAGGATTCAAAAGTTGTTATTTGTAACTTATAAACGAGTATTAAATTCAAAATTATATTAAATTCAGAATGTTTGAGGTATAATATGAATTGAATAATACTTGAAACTAAATAAAAATTTCGATAAAAATAATGTATCCTATCGAACATACATATTGGCGTTGACATAAATCAGTCTTTTCCATTCTTTTTTTTCATTACCTTAATAATGAATGACATTTTAATATTTTAATCCAGCTTGCTTTATAGCATAGTACGGGATGACTCGCAAATTTGAAAATTTTTAACAATGATTTATGTTACGAAATTTCCATAAAATTTTTCAAAAGGCTTAATTTGAGTGTATCCTGTAGCAAGTTGAGATTATAATAATGAAATGTATAGAACGTGTAATTTAATTTAAGAAAATAGAACGAAGTTTGAACGTTCTTTTACAGTTAATGTAAAATTAATGATATTTTTATTCAAGAAATTTATTTTTCTTTTACAAGAAAAAAAAATTCTGAGTACGAAATAGCTTTTTTTCAATAATGCTTGAATTAATAAAAGCTAAAAAGATATTTTTCACTGTTTCATGTATTGAAATATTTTTGTATTTTAAGAATATTTATGTTTTATCTAAGTCTAAATAAATTCTGCAGTGTAAGATATTACTTAATATTTTAGAGAGTTATTTCTTCAACCTAATATACCTTATTAGTTTCAAATGTTTGTTTAAAAAAATATGAATTTCTTCTTTTTCATTATTTTAATAATGAATGCCATTTTAATATTTTAAACCATCTAATAAAATCACACTTATAGCCTAGTATGAAATGACGCGCAAAATTGAAAATGTTTTAACAATGATTGATGGGATAGAATTTCCATAAAAATATTTCAAAAGGCTTAATTTGTAATGTTTCCTGTGGCAAACGGATATTATAGTTAAGAAATGTATAGAACATGTAATTTAATTTCAGAAAATAGAACGAAGTTTGAACGCTCTTTTACCGTTAATGTAAAATGAAACATATTTTTATTGAAAAAATTTATTTTTTCTTTAAAAAATAATCTGCGTACGAAATAGCCTTTCTTTCAATAATGCTTGAATTAATAAAAGCTAAAACGATATTTTACACTGTTTCATGTATTGAATTTGTTTTTGTATTTTAAGAATATTTATGTTTTAACTAAGTCTAAATAAACATTGCAGTGCAAGATATTACTTATTTTTTTAAAGAGTTATTTCTTCTGCCTAATATAGCTTATTAGTTTCAAATGTTTGTTTAAAACATAGGATTATCTTTTTTTCAATATTTTAATAATGAATTTCATTTTAATATTTTAAGCCAGCTAGTAAAATCACACTTATAGCGTAGTATGAAATGACGCGCAAAATTGAAAAAGTTTTAACGGTGATTGTTGTAATAGAATTTCCATAAAATATTTCAAAAGGCTTAGTTCGTACTGTTTTCTGTGGCAAACTGAGATTATAGTTAAGAAATATATAGAAGGTGTAATTTAATTGTAGATTTTTTTCTTTTAACAGTTAATATAAAATTAAATATTTTTATTCGTATTTTTTTTCGTTTAGAAAAGAAAACATGTGTGCGTACGAAACAGTTCTTTTTTTTGAATAATGCTTGAATTAATAAAATTTGAAAATGTGTTTTCCACTGTTTCACATACTGAAATTTTTGTATTTTAAGCACATCTATATTTTATATAAGTCTAAAAAACTCTACAATTAAAAATATTATTTTAAAAAATTAGAGAGTTGTTTCTTTAACCTATAATAGCTCATTAGTTTAGTTTGTTTAATAATACGATTTTCTTTTTTTCATTTATTTAAAATGAATTTTATTTTAATATTTCAAGCCAGCTAGTAAAATCACACTTATAGCCTAGTATGAAATGGCGCGTAAAATTGAAAATGTTTTAACAATGATTGATGTTACGGAATTTCCATAAAATATTTCAAAAGACATAATTTGCAGTGTTTCATGTGGTAAAGGGCGATTATAGTAATGAAATGTATAGAAGATGTAATTTAATTTCAGAAAATGGACGATGATGGAACATTTTTTATGTAGTAAATGGAAAATATAAAGATTCTTTTATTCATAAAATTTATTTTTTCTTTACAAAAGAAAACGTATGCGTATAAAATAGGTTTCTTTCCGATAATGTTTGAATTAATAAAAGCTAAAAAGATATTTTTCGCTCTTTCACGTATTGAGATTTTTGTATTTTAAGAATATCTATGTTTTATCTAAGTCTAAATAAACTCTACAATTTAAGGTGTTAATTAAAAATATTTTACTAATAATAATATACATTTATTTTTTCAACCTAATATATTTTATTTGTTTGAAATGTTTGTTTAAAAGGTAGGATTTTGTTTGCCTTTACGTGACAATATAGAATAAAATTAGGATGAATGATAATTTCACTGTCAAAAATGTCTGTAAACGCACAAAAACAAAAAAAACATACTGTTAATAATTAAAATAATTAATAATAAAATCAGTTACATTCATTATACTTTTGTTTTGGTACTTTTAACATAAAGTGTGCAGTGGATGAGGTATGAACAAATTTATCATTTTTGCTCATTTTACTCAAACAGTAACAAAAAAAAAGCTCATTTAGAGAAGATCTTGCATAAAAGAAAAACTCGATAAAAAATTTCAGTATTTTTTTAATCATATCTTTTTTGACATACTTTGAATCGAGATTGTTTTCCAGAATTTTCTGGAAAATGGTTCACGCTATCAAGATTTGACTTATTTGACTGGTATCTAGAAGGGCCCAAACGAGGACGTTCATATACTTTCTGTTTTATTTACATCAATGACGAAACAATTTCACTGAGATATTCTTTCTTAGTATGGTATCATTTATACTCTTTATGGAATCGCTAAGCTGCTACAAGTCTTATATCTATTTTTTTTTTTTTTATAATCTAATTGTATCTGATAAATGGTAACCACAGTGTCTTCTTTCTGGGCGATAAATACTCAAAAACCAGTCAGTAAAAAATAGAACTTTCCTATTTTTACAAAATAACTCCAAAACAATGTATGTTATGTCAAAGTCTGTAATAATAAAGTTTTAAAAAAAGTTGTCCTGAGATAATAACACTAGGATGATTAATAAAACCAAGTGTTAATGTTTTGTGTAATTATGAAGGTTTCCGGGAGTACGCACTTACTTGATTAGGGTTCTGAATTCATGTGAATTATTATATATGGAATTCAGAAAATATATGTGTCGAATCTATAACAGAATTTTAAAAATCATAATCTATTTCAAATATAAATTATAAATTGAGTATCAAGATATGTTACAAGCAGTATACATGTTAAATAAATTTTAAGTTTGGAAATAATTGCGTATAAAGTTGGTTGTCATATTTCCGAAGAGATTTTGTTTTTAATGTTAAGAACTCTGCAACTTATAAGCAAAAATCTAGACAAATTTTGGGACTGTTTTTATGAAAACTTTAATTTTTCTACGAGTATGTTTGCTATCATCATTAAAATTGACATGGTTCATTAAATAAGCCTTTTAATTCCAATCTACAGTTTTAATTCTTATCTTTTGCTAAATTAGTTTTGACAAAATCATCCAAAAAAACTTTTTTTTTTTTTTTTTTTTTTTTTTTTTTTTTTTTTTTTAACGGTTCCCTTTAGGGAGTCTGGGAAAAAAATTTCGCGGAAATATATGGACCAGTGCTATTTTCACTCTTGGAGTTTCAAGATAATTCCTCATGTATTTATCTAAATATTTAACAAAATGCCATTGGCCGGTCATCTTTGGCCATATAAGGTATAGAACCATTAGTATAGTACAAATCATCAACTATTTCGAATATAATTTATAAATTCTATATACATGTAAGAGATAATATAAACAGTTTACAGAATAAATTTTGAAAATCATTTATTAAATTAAATTGAAATATTACTAGATACAAACGGAGGTAATAAACTTGCAGCATTAAATGGGATATCTGAAAAAAAAAGGAATAAAAGCTATATAAAAGTACAAATCTTAACTATGATGCGCTACGAAGACGCGCAGTTGCAGCAGTAATCTCGGAACATAAAAATTAAAACTTCATCTAATGTTTCAAACATTTAGCTAACGAATATATACATAAATTTAATTGTAAGTAAATCTATGCATTGTATGGAAAATTTAAATTAGTTAATTAATTTATATGTCATACAAAAATCAATACATTTTTTGCTGCTCAAAAGCAAATACAAACATTTTATACGATTACTTATGATTTCCATTACAGAAAACAAAATTAATAGGAAAAAAAGCAATGAAAATAAGAAGTTTAACAATTCACAGCATATCATGTCTGTCACTTTCTTTCAATCAATACTTTTTGTCCGAAATGTAATCTATTAATAACAGCTTTTATGAGCAATCAATACCGACCGTAATGAATATCGTAATGAATAAAAATGAACTTTGATTTTTTTCTTCTTTTTTCAGATTTACTTTGAATGATAATTACGTCTATAGTTTCTTTTTTATGAAATGAATGAATTTTATTATTATAAAATAAAATTTTTATGCGTCTTTTTTAAATCATAATACGCATAAAATTTAACATTTAATATTTAATATTTAATTTCAAATGAAAGACGATACAAAATATTAAATATCAAGAACTGATGACCATATTATAGGATTTTTTATGCTATTATTTTTAGAATTAATGCCCTTTTTAGGGGAAAGGGATTGCTGCTCTTGAAATGTTATAAGTTTTTTTTTTTTTTTTTTTAAGCAATGAATTTCTGCTTTAAAAATTTGACGGCAAAATACAAACATACTTATTTGAAAATAATCAAATTTTCCATTTCATGTATAATATGAAATTGAAATTACACTCAAAAATTGTTGGTGCAATTTGGGAGTTTGGATAGTAAAATTAACCAGTTGCAGACGTCAAAAAGCGCAGTTGAAAAAATTAATATGTTTCAGTCGGTTTGTCTTATCAAAGATAACACTGATGAACAAATTTTAACGAATTTTCTGTTTCTCTATATACGCTGGGTGTTTCTTATAGATTTCAAGCTGCTGAAAAAGAATATATTTGTAAAAATTTTGCTGAATTCGATTTATACGTTTTGGAGTATGTAGGCATCGTATAGGCATTATAATTATATTATATTATTCTCTTACATGCGTTTCATTCACACAAATATTCCTTTTTCTTATTACAAGGATAGAAGATACAGCAAGAGAGTAGAAACAGGTGCCCCCTTCCCCAATATATTTTATGATAGCGCTCTTGAACAGACAGCTCTAGCCACCCCCACAGTATTTGACTTTAACGTAAATCCATGACAGTTGGAACTTTTAAGGCGAGTGTACTACTACTTTTCTGTTCTTTAAGACTTTTTTATTAAATTTTGATTATAATTATTTTATTTTACTCTACAACATGTAAAGCATGTCTAGAGGATACGTTAATGAACCCTATTCTTTTTTTATGTGTGCGGGGAGCTAACTTTGAAAAACATCGAGGCGCTTTCACGCCGTTTTTAAAGACTGCCTATCATATGTACTTTCGACATAAAGTATGTGAACAAGACAAGAAATAGGCACCTCATTCTTCTTGTACATGATGTGCTACAAATCACCGGGCGTGGATGAAAGGTACAAAAAAGTGTATGTCCTTTGCTATATCCATGATATGGCGCATGCCGAAAGATCATATAACTGACTGCTACTAATGTATTACAAAAATTCAAGGATTTTCTGCAAGAAATAAACATAAAATTAGGTACACGAACTTAGATTCAGCAATTTGACCAGCATTACATTATGATGATTTACAAATACCGAAACCTCCAGAAAATTTTGCATATGACGATGCGCAGTAGAAATGGAAATTGATGAAACTCAAACTTCCTCTACATTTGATATGAACTATTCTCCTGGCATTTCTATTTACAAAAACTCTTCTATATTTTTCTGAAACTTTATAAACAATGCATATTTTCAGCGTTTTAAATATTAATTTTAAGCTTTATAAGTGTTTATTTAAAAGTTTGTCATTACTAAAATATCAAATGATAAATTTCATAAGGTATATGTGTTGAATAAATTCTACAAAACTCAGATTTTCAAGATTTTGAATTTTTTAAAAATCCGTGGATGATGGAAACTTTTTAATGGCATATTTTTTCACAGCGCTATCTAAAATACAAAAGTCACCACATACTTAGTTAGAAACAGAAACCTTGTTTATCAGTGTAATTATAAATTTTATTATTGATAAAAAATTTGATGCTTATTTTTTTTAATTTCAAAAATTAAACGAAATGTCATATTTACTGAAATTTGGATAATATTGTGTGTCATCTTAAAAATTTTCTACTCATCAACGCTAAAAAAAGCACTTGTGAGCACAAAAAAATGAATAACTAAAAACATATTCTTGGACAATATTTCTAAAGTTTTTAGAGGTGTGACACAATTTATAATTAAAATATACATTTTTTGGAAAAATATATGCATCAAGTTCACAATACACGCGACATTAGTTCCACATGTAATATGTGTTCAAAGAACAAACCGACAAACATCCACACCCTATAAAATAAAAATATAACTTAAAGATTACTGACGACAAATTTTCACGAACACAACTTCTAAATTCCTAAAGTGCAAAAAGACTTTCGTTGCTAGAAATAACAATAATGTATGAAATACTTATTCAAACAAGCAATATTTACAGTTACATGTTTAAAAAAAGGAAAGATTCTAAGAAAGGAAAAAGAAAGATCTCCTGAAGATAGTGTTTTTAAGTTAATATTTTTTCATATAATTTACTCAACTAAAAGAGTATAATCTATTTGCATGAAAAAATAACTTTTAAAAAGTTATACTTTTTTTACAGAGTTTTTAAATTGCGCTATCATGGAGATATATTATTATAATAAATAATGATATCTCATTAGCTTCATCTAAAAAATTTAAAGTGACGTAAAGATAAATTTTATGGTCAATTTACTGATTCGCTTTTAATGACTCGTTAGAGATTATAGCAGAAAGTCTCTTATGACTGCAGTTTTAATATAGTTTAGCGTAAAAAAGTCGTGTTCATTATAAAGATAGCATTAAAAAAAAGTTCTTCTGATGCACGAAATTCATCACTGAAATTATAACTAGAAACTTTTTATCATAGTAACAAAAAATTCCAAGGCTATCAAAGGAGAAAAAAAAAGTAAAAAAAAAAAAAAAAAAAAAAAAAAAAAACGAAGAAAACTTCCATCGTTTCATAACAAAATTCTTTCTAACAAGGAAGGGCTCCATACTGGGCATACTCAGATTTTTTTTGAAAAGAATACTAATTAAACTACTCATGTATGTAATAAAGGATCAGCCAAAATTAGCGGCGGAATTGCATTAGAAAAGACGTAAAAAAATAAAATATTAATCGACTATTTGGTGTGAAAAGACCAAAGTAACATACGATTTGGCTAGTAGCACTTTTCCACGCCAAAAGCAAACGATTTTAATGCCACTGAAAACTTTTGGATTTTTAGAATCTGCATAAATGGGGATTGATGAATTTAAACATAAACAATGAGAAAATTTAATATATTTTACACACACACACACACACACACACATATATATATATATATATATATATTAAATTGCATATGCATATATTATTTGTTGCTGTAGTTATTTAATTTACCTCCGGAAAAAATATTTTCATACTTAAAATATTCTTATTCAGTGAAATTATTTTCGTACATTTAAGTGTATTAAAAAATATATACTAAAATACCAAAGATATTTAATTTATTTAAACACGCTGAACATGAAACTTTTTCCCTTTAAAATGCATTTGACATTAAAAAAACACTTTTTTAAACTGCTTTTCATCGCCAACCAATGATAAATCGCCAAATAACGAAATTTTCAACATTTTTTTTACGTACAACGGGTGGAGGTTCCGCTGAAAATTTTTTTATGAACCTATATATCCACATAAGAAGAACATTCTTTAACTTTTTTAGATTTTTCGGAGTATGCCCGTATGCATACCTTCCTTGTAAGTATGTTTCGAAAGCGACCAAACATTTATTCGTGTACCGCGATTATTATCAAAGTTAAGATTTATACCAACATGATTGTAATTAAAGCACTTTTTCTGAAGTAACAAATCTAAACTAAAAAAAAGAAATATCCCGAAAATTGCAACTTACAATAATATATTAAATGTCTAATACATAGCTTTCGAATAAATATGAATTTGTATAGCTTTTTGCATATTAATTGATCCAAAAAATTGCTGCCACCTTAAGATATTCTTTTGTTTTATTGATTTGTGTATTTACTTTATACTATAATAATAGCTGTATTTCCCCCCAAACAACCGAAATACCTCAAAGAAGTAAAGCGTATTTTAATGAGCTACGAGGTGATACATATTTTAAATAAAAATAAAAACTGTGTGAGTTTTTCTATTATTTACGCTGTATTTCTGATTATTTAAAAAACCATTAATCTTTATTATTTTATTTAATTTTTTTTCTCCGCATGTGTGTTTGTTTAATAGGTTTTAAACTGCTCATTAAAATATTTTGTATAAATATACGAATAATAAGCGTCTTTAACTGGGATTTTCATTTTATTTTAACGAATATATTTTTAATAACTCAGCAAGCATTTATCTAATAAGTAATTTAGATACTCATTATAAAACGTATCATTTCTTTTATCTTAATGATTGAGGTGGGTAATGCTTGGACTAATATTACAAGGGCTAATCCTCATATATATATACGTATATATGTATATTTTCTTTCTTTTTAATGAAATAGAGCTAAAATACTTTACATAGGACTTATACTGTTTTGCAAATTTACAAACTCAATAAAATAAAATACTTCGAAAAACGTAAACGTGATTTAAGAACAATTTAAAAATATTTATCTTATTGTAAATGCATGTGATATCAAATAAAATTTTCTAACTTTCAATAATTCTAAGCTATTTTTACTATTTAAATTAAGTAATTTTCGCTCACTTATAATTTAAATCCATCATTTTGGAAAAAAGTGATATTAAAGTTGAGAAATAACATAATTTCATAGATGATATCTTCGTAATTTTTTAACCTTCGGTATCTTTCTTATTTATCTTAGATGTGTTTTATTCTGAAGACAAGGGTAACGGTGAGGTTTTTTTTCCAAGATGATTTTAATGTTTCTTAACGATTCATGCTTCTTGTGTCGAATAAGTAATTACTTTAAAATAGATCGTAAGTTATTACTATCAAAGAATGAAAAAAAATGACAGTATAAAATTCTCAATAATAGAGCTTTTGAATATATGTTTTATCGATGTATTTTTTTTTCTTCTGATAAATGCATATTTAAACATTTATCAGGAAAAAGAAATTGCTTTTAAAAGTGATAATGTTTTCAAAAATGAGGAATGTTGGATCCTGAATCTCTATAAAGTAATGGGAAAAATAAAAGTTTCGTGTTTAACAATTATTTTGATTTTTTTAAACATTTTATCCACCTTAAGGACTTTTATAACCAGCACATATATAAATGCAAGACTTTCGTTTAAGTGCTGAGTAAACAATACAATACTAGATAATTAAAATGAGAACAACAGAACATCTGTTTTTAGTATATTTATATTATTCAACAGTGTTTCCAATAATAATAATGGTATTTTAATTTTTTAAATAAACTTTTAATATGCTTATAAATATATATTACATGCGTCTTATATATTTTTTTACCCATATGTATACGTTTCACATACGTACGTACACATAAGATAGGATGCATAAAATGTATTTCTTGAATATGCAAAAAATAATCACAATAATATTACTGTTCTAACTGCATTCTGTTGAAAATTTCTATTTATCCGTTACACCATTTCGATTAAAGTAACCAAAGCTTTTCTGTTTTGGAATACGTTTTTAACTACGCTTTTGTGTGCAACAAAGAACATTGCGACTAATATAATCTTTCAAGAATTTTGTTTCACTTGGAAATTTTTTACAATGGACCTCTAAAATGGAAAAAAATCTTAGATTTGGATTATTTTCATAATATGATGATTTAAGTTCAAAATAGACAAGAAAAAACCCCAAAGTTTTTATCTTTAAATTTTTTAATACCTGTATTAACAATTATATATCTGCTCATTTACCAATTATATCAGGTATTATAGCAAGTTTAAAATGGGGTAGCTTTTCTACGTTCACTTACTTTTAATTTTTTTAAAAAAAAATTCTTTTTCAAAAAATAGTCTATAAACGTATAATACTCTTTGTATATTTTAACAAATTTATTTATACTTCACGGTTATTAATATGGTATTTCATATAATTTATTACAAATTAATAAATTCAATTCATTTTTCCTTTAAAAATAAATATATTGCATGTAGTATTTAAAATTCTTTAAAAATGATGATAATGATACTTCATATTCAAGTTAAAAACATAGTAATTGTCAACAAAGTTCGTCCAGATAGTTTCAGTATTGAATTATATAATAGTTCACTTAAGCTCCATTACCTTTTTAATTTTCATTCGTAGCTCAACGCATTCCGATTCCCCATTTTTTCACTTGAAAACATTTTCGCCTACTTCTAAGGCATCTTCCGTTAAGACTAACTCACCCATTCATTTCTTCGGCAGAGATTTTTAAAATTTCCCTCGTTTTCCCTTTTCTTGAGATATCAGCTGGCACCATCTGTTATCTATAGTTGCGTGTGTCATAACATTACATATTATTTTCTTATTTTCTTTTTGTAAAATTTTTATTTCTATAGCTTCTCTGATTAGGGCATTGTGAAGGCATCCATAAGTTGCGATTTTTTCTATTTCTATTGTGTTACTTTTAATCGGAGTTTCTGTATTTTTCCTTGCCAGTGTTGTTTTTTGATTATTGTATTTTAAGTCGCGAATATGTTCTTTTAATCGTTTAAGGGGAAACGAGGGAAATTCCGAAAATCTCCGCCGAAGAAATGAATGAGTGGGTTATTCTTGACTGAAGATGCCTTAGAATTAGGTGAAAACGTTTTCAAGTGAAAAAATGGGGAATCGGAATGCGTTGAGCTACGAATGAAAATTAGAAAGGTAATGGAGCTTAAGTGAACTATCATATAATTCAATACTGAAACTATCTGGACGAACTTTGTTGACAATTACTATGTTTTTAGCTTGAAGTATCATTATCATCATTTTTAAAGAATTTTAAATACTACATGCAATATATTTATATTTAAAGGAAAAATGAATTGGATTTATTAATTTGTAATGAATTATATGGAATACCATATTAATAACTGTGAAGTATAAATAAACTTGTTAAAATATACAAAGAGTATTATATGTTTATAGACTATATTTTGAAAAAGTGTTTTTTTTAAGTAAGTGAACGTAGAAAAGCTACCCCATTTTAAACTTGCTATAATACCTGATATAATTGGTAAATGGGTAGATATATAATTGATGATTTAAGTTTTCCGCACATAGTCTGAAAACTCATAGATCTGTCTAAATTATTAAAATAACTAAATTATTTATTCATTAACGGATTTATTATGCAATGTATATTTGTATTTTTTATTAATAAAATGACAGGATTTTTTTAATTACCCATTTCTAATAATCTTTAGAAAAGAAAATAAATAAATATATTACTGTAATATTATTTGTACATCAAAATTCTACTGTAGCACTATACATTTAAGAATTAAATTTTCTTAAATAATAAATAAATAAATAAATAAATAAACTATCAAAATGTTATATATAAAGTGATACAAGGAGGAAAAAATATAATGCTCAGTTTTATCTAAACATCGGTACTTTTCACAGTGCGTTTTTCAAAACAATTTTATTATATTAAGTGCTTCTTTTTTGGAAAACTAATATGCCTTTTTTCATACTTTTTTAAATACTGATAGCAAAATATAATTATAATAAATTTTAAAATTTCATTAGTTTGATGAGAAAAAAAGAATAGCGTTATGCTGCTTTTTATGGTCAATATACTGATTTGAGTTTAATGAGACTTTGGGGATTATGGTAAAAAGTATTTTATGAATGCAGTTTTAATAAATTTTCAGATAAAAAAATACAAGCGCGTTATAAAGTAACATTGCCTATCAAGATTTTACTCATCCGTAAAATTTATCAGCCATTTCCTTATCAGAATTTTTTTATTTATTAATAAAAAAAGTTTAAAAAGAACGCCTTCCTTTTTTTACGAACTAGCTATTAATGTGCATTAGGTATTGATTATATAACACTTTCTAGAACATTCAGAATATTGCTGCGAAATTTTAACTTTTAGTAAATTGAAATTTTGTATACAAATAAACAATTTGAAAAAAAAGATAATAAAGCATTTGAAGACTAAATTTAAGCAATTATTATCAATAATTTTAATCTAATTCTAATTCTCTTGTGAAATTCTATATTTTTGTATTTTTTTATAAATACATACAGGGCTCCCAAATGGTCCGCCAACTGAACATCATTTTTTTTAAGAAAGATTTTCGTTTATATTTTTCTGGCAAATTGCGCAGAAACCGCCTTCGGAGGTCAGTTTTAGCACAAATCCAATAGGAATCTATTATGAAATTTATCGTTAAAAAATGTTGGTGTTCAGTTCGCGGACCATTTTGGAGCCCAGTACATATAAATAAAAATGCAGCTCAGTTAGAAAAAATCTCAAGACATTTGAAAATTGTCTTTCATTCATTTTTTCAGTAAACGGAAATGTGATCTAATTTTTTGTCAAGACATGCCTCTTACTTAAACACTTCATAAACTTAAATTAATATACAAACAAATGACAAATTTATAAATAAATGCCATGACTGAAAACACACTTCACCAATTATTAGTCTGAAACAGCAATGTAACCGAATACTTTTGTATGTCCCTATATGTGAATAACAATTACTTTTGCACACCATACACAACAATAACGATATTGATATGCACCCCTGTTGTATGCACTCTATAGCTATTAAACATTCAATTTTAGACACCCTGTCGAATATTTTAAAATATGCTTATTGGTTTTTACTGGACTTCAAAATTATTAAGGTTATGCTTCACCTCATATTTATCAACGTCCGTTTTATAAGATGGGCAATTAGGGGACCGAGAAAAAAAAATGAGAGAAAACTATAATATTTGGAACCACTCTGTACATTAAAATGCACGAAATAGTTTATCCTTGCAAGAATAGAAATTTGTGGATACTGTACTCTATATCTACTATACTTTTGTAAGAATGGCATGTATATTTATGAAGATAATTAGCAATATTTTTGAAAAATTTCAAATATTCTTGCAAGTTTTTACTTAAACCATGTAAAGTTTTCAATCAAATTTAATGCTAGTACACTGTAAAAAAAATTCTGTGCTGGTACTAAACCTTTTCTAGGAAACTGGGATTCCAAGAACTTTTCCTGTAACGCTAACAACAAAAACTCAAGTTTTAGAATCGGTTACATGGATTTTTCCTGTTATCGTTACATGAAAAGTTCTTGGAATCCCTGTTTCCTAGAAAATGCTTAGTTCCTTTACAGATTTTTTTTTTTTACAGTGTACGTGCTACTTAAGGTGTTTCGAATCCTTCATTATTCCAACCACTTATTTTTTTTTTCTTGTATAGTTTGTCTTTTTCAATCAGAGCATTTTCCCAATTCAACTACAGAAAACTTTCTGTTTCTATAAACCGATGGAAAAATATTAAAAATTAAATAAAGTGCTTCCTTTGCTTTCGGGTTGATAGCAGTTCAATGAAGAAATTCCTAAAAAAATCTAATCAAATATCGTGAAAATTCTGAAGCGTAACGTCGATAAAGTGAAGTGTTCTTTACTACGATCTTACCCATGTCTTATATATTTAACATACAGTAGTCCCTTAACATTAGACATTTTTCATGCATCGTGATGTATAAAATAAAGAACACTTTCAGCATTAACAATTACTTAATTTGGTAATTCGCAAATTTTGTTTTCTAAAGAATATATATTTATGCTATCTAATCTCTCCTTCTTTTACCAATTGAACCTTTTTGCCTTGAATGGTTGCATTGGGAAGTATATACTTTTTTTTTGAAAATTTTAAATTTTGTAATGAGGCGAAATATCTTTCGGTAATTCCAAAAAATTCAAAATGTGATTTAATACCAAAATAATACCGTAAAAGTTGTCTATTATTAAAAATCTTAAGTTAATATCAAGATATTAAGTTGTCTATATTAAAAACTTATTCATTTATGTTTTATCGGGATTGAAAGAAAAATTAAGCGTGATATGTTGCCAAAGTGCACCGTGTGTAGTTTTTTTTAAAACAAAAGTAGCAAAGTTTTTATACCGCGCGCCGCATAAAAAAGCAAGACTACTGAAACCCCTTATATGGAAATTTATAAACATAAGGAATTTTATGCCAAACAAACGGATATGAATAATTTTAATGAGCCATCTATTTAAAATTGTTGAAATTTATGTACATCATGTAAGTTTTAATGCTTAATAAATATTTTTTTTATGTTTCAATTGTTCATTTTAATTGAAAAGAATCATATCCTTTTTATTTATGGAAAGTTAATCTGAATATGCTCGAAGTTCTCCGCAAACGCAATCTTTGCGGTTATTGAGTATTTTTAAAAAAATAAGATAAAAAATTTGAAATGTGTAATCAATAAACTGTGATATCATGTTTAATACTGACTATATTTTTGAGTATTTATGCACTAGAAAGTCAGTATAAATGCCCAGTAAAAAATAAATAAATAAATAAATTAGGCAGTTTTAATTAACTTCGGAAAATAGTAAAATAAATTAAATATTTGCTTAGTTTCATCATTTTAAAAAAATTTTAAAATTTCCTTAATATTTCTATGATGGGGAGCTTAACTATTTATCGATGAACATCCCGAATCTATAATGGATTAGAAAAGAGAAGAATTAAAGCTTTATTCTACTATTTTCGTAAAAAAAAGAACTATGGAGTTAAAAAAATTTAAATTATGAAACGTGTGAGTTGGAGAGGCTCGACCGAAAATAATTTCGCGAAAAATGAAAAATATGTTGCTTACGATTATTGATGATTCCTTAATTTTTCTGTTTCCAAATAAAAGAGAGTGAGAAATGATAAATTTTTTTGTGAGAAATTAAATCTATACATACATATGTAATAGAAAAAGTAGGTATATTAATCACTATTTTCAATGAAGTTTTGATGAATAAAAAGCATCATCGATAAATTCTGGTAATGGAACTGTCTGGGCACACACATAAATATCTGCTATCCATGAAGTTTACTTGTTAGGACCTGTGGAAATACAATGTTATAATTTTAGGCGAAAGGAAGAATCTGTCACATGATATAGCACATTA
>OZ025295.1:251695881-251779881 GCA_964019185.1 Maratus speculifer | reverse complement strand
TCTCTAGGGAGTCGGGAGGGGTTACCTGTTGATATCTATATTGTTATCATTAATCAAACTAAAATGTTCCATTTTTACTTGTAACATAGTCTTCGGTTTAAAATTTTATGTTATCTTTTTAAAGTCGGTTAAATATTTTTATGAAAGTATAAAGTTATTCTTAAAATTACTTCATTCTAGAATTCTTTTAATAGTGCAACATTTTCAATGCTTTTGTTTAGGACAACACTCTTAACATTGATTTTACCCAAATCCAATGTAAATAAAATTTTTCAAAAGTTTAGATATGTACTCGAAAAATGTTTGAATTAGAGTTATCTTCTAAAATTTAAATCGCGAAAAAGAATGGATGATATTGAAAAATTAATTTAATTAAAATAATTGTTTTTTTTATGTATATTATTTGTTGTGTGACATGGGGTATTCAGCTTTATTTATAAAAGATATTTAAGTATGTGTTTCATGCAAATTTTGTGTACGGAACCTGTGACGGATGAACAGACAGAGGACAGAGACGAAAAAAAAAAATAAAAATCAGTAAATTGTGTTGATACTATAATATTTAATGCTTAAAAATTTTAATATATATGACGATATTTTTGAGTATTTTTACGGTAAAACATCAGTAAAAAGGTCCAGTAAAAAACTTTATTTAAAAGCAATTTTAATTAAATATCGGAAAATTATAAATTAAATATTTACTTAGCTTCATCAATTAAAAACCTTTTACAATCTTCCTTAATATTTTTAAATGTAGATCTTAACGATTTTTGATGAATATTCCGAATTTATAATGAAATATTAAAAAAAAGAATAGAAATTTTATTATACTATTTTCGTATTAAAAAATGACTAGGAAGACATGTAAAATAAATTAATTATGAAAAGAACAAATTGAAGAGGCACACGACTGAAAATAATTTCGAGTGAAATGAAAAATATGATGTGTAGGATTATTGATGATTCCTAATTTTTTCTGTTTTCAAACAACAGAGTGGAAAATAAGAAAAAGTTTTGTTCGGAAATTAAATCTATTTTTACTTACGTAATAAAAAAATTTATGTCAATCAATATTTAAAAAAATATATATTTAAAAAATATATAAAAGTAAATGATTTATTTTAATCAAATTAAAACTGTTCAAATAAATTTTTAAAAAATTCAAAATTCCAATTTTTTTTTCTGAAAAACGTTATTAAAAAATAAATACTTGAAATAAGGTACCCTGGGGTAATATCGCCAGGCGGGGTAATAACGCCAAGTGCTTATATTTTGCATAATTATGAAATAATCAGGTAAATGACACCCATGTGCTCTGCGCAGAAGGGTTTTGAGTCACATAAATCGCAAAAAACAGCTTCAAGTTAATTTGTTTCATTTTTAGGTCTTATTGTTTTTACAAACAACTAAAATTAACGCTTGATCTAAAATTTGCGAGATTCGTTTTGTATATGTAAAGACTATCTTTTTATCCGGAAATACTTTGTTAATTACATAAATTTGTAGTGCATTTCATGTACTTTTAAAATGTTGTTGAAGATTTTGGATATCTTCTCGAGATAATTTGTAATTTAAAATATACTGCGCAATAACTATACCGGGGTAGTAACGCCAATCCTTGACATTAATACCCCGGTTGATTGCCTACAGTGGCCGAGCTACATCCTAAATACTGATTCAAATAAACACAGTTAAAACTGTGCAATGTTTCTCATATTTCTTTTTAAACGGTCCTTTTTAAGCAAAAAGAAACTCACTGTCTGTTATTCATTTGCCTCATCCCCCCCTCCCACACCACACCTTTATGTTTCTTACACTTTCACAAAAATTGAACAATTTCAATATCTTAGAATGCAATTTGTCAATTTCTAAGTTTACAGAGTTTGTATTTTTAGAATTGGGCTATCCACATGCAATTATTCCATCTTATTTCATAGTTTTGTTTGCATGGCGTTATTACCCATATAGGTGGGTAATAACGCCAAATAGCATTGGTCAAGAAAAAACGCCATTACATTTTATGAATACATATCTGTTAAATTATTTTATTTTATATAGATAGTCAATGAGTTGCTGTATCAGATCCTATATTTGTTTGAAAAATACAATCTAAAACTAAGCCGTGAAAATTGGTAGAACCTTAACGTGGCGTTATTACCCCAGGGTACCTTACAAATAAAGTTTAAATTTCTAAAAACGTAAAAAAATAGAATTTTGTAAACAAAATTTAAAATACTGAATCATTAATAAATCGCAGTAATTTTTTATAATACAAAGAAAGTTGCATTCTAAAAAAATATTGTGAATGGTAGTGATTATTTATCACAGCTTAATAAACCTTTTAGTTTAAAAAATGCGGCATTTTAAAAATTAAATAAATATTTAAATATTAAAATCTCAAAAATATTATTGTACTAATTCCACACACACACACAAAAAAAAAAGACTGTGGAGATTTTAAAAATAAAATAAATTATGATAAAACGAATTAAATTGGTACTTCGAAAAAATGAAAAATTTTATGTGTAAGATTATAGATGATTCCTTATTATTCTGTTTCCAAACAAGAGAGTGAGGAATATAAGAAAAAGTTTTGTTGGGAAATTAAATATATTTTTACTTATGTAATAAAAAAGGTAGGTATATTAATTAATATTTTAAACAAATGTTTAAAAATAATTGTAAAAGTAAATTATTTATTTTGATCAAATAAAAATTGTCCAAATAAAAATTTCAAAATAAAATCCAAAATTACAATTTTTTTTTTTGAAAATCGATATTTAAAAAAATAAACACTTGAAATATAAATAAATTTTAAATTTCTAAAAGCTTAAAAAATTGCTTAAACGAAATTTAAAATTTTGAATCCATGAAAAATCGCAATAGTTTTTATAATACAAAGAAAACTGGATTTAAAAAAAATATTCTGAATATGAGTGATTACACTGTTAAAAATCTTGTTCTAGTTTCAACCAAAAAAGTTTGTTTTTTGGTGCTCAATATCTGCCACCGTAAGATGGTGAAATCTTGAACCAAAATTTGGAGCTCCCATTGAAGCATAGTTCCAATACTTGGAACGAGGTTGAACTAGGAAGCTCCAAATGTTGGTACGAGATTTCACCATCTTATGGGGGCAGCTATTGAGCACCAAAAAACAAACTTTTTTGGTTCAAACTAGAACAAGATTTTTAACAGTGCATTTATCGCAGCATAATAAATCCTTTAATTGGCCAAAATGCGATACTTTTTTAAGAAAAAATTAATCCATCTAAATATTAAAATTTCAACTTACAGATCCTGGATTTGAATTAATAATCTCGTGCTTACTAGCGAGATACTTTGCTTCAAAACTCTGATAAGTACATGAAAAACGTTGAAATTAATGTTCTCTTCTAAAATTTAAATCGCAAAAACAGACGGGTTGCATTTAAAAATTGATTTAATTAAAATAAAAGACTTTTTCAAATTTTTATTGTTTGTTGTGCGACAACAGGTATTCAGCTGTATTAATTTAAAAAATTGAATTTTTTGATTTATACAGCTTTGTGCAAGGACTTTATGACAGATGGACAGACAGAAGAGAGAGACGAATAAAATTTTATCAGATAAACGGATTTTCTAAAAAAAAAAAGCAATTGAAATCAATAATCCTTGTTGATAATATCAAGTTTGATAATGATAAATTTGATGCTGAGTAATACACATAACGATATTTTTGAGTATCTCTGCAATAAAAAATCTATCAAAAAAGTCCAATAAAAAGTTCTTTAACGGTCCGGTTTTAATTAAATATCGGAATATTGTAAACTAAATTAAATATTTGCTTGCTTTCATCTATTTCAAACCTTTTAAAAACTCCCTTAATATTTCTATATTTTGGAGCATAACGGTTTATTGATGAACATTCTTAATTTATAATGGAATAGAAAAACATGAACTGAAGCTTTATTGTACGGTTTTCATAAAAAATGACTAAGAGATAAAATTTTTAAATTATGAAAAGAGTGAATTGAAGAGACTCGACCGAAAATAATTTCAAGAGAAACAAACTGTAAGATGTGTATGATTGTTGATGATTCCTTATTTTTGTGTTTCCAAATGAAAGAGAGTGAAAAAGGAGAAAAGATGTGGTGGCAGAGTGAATTTATTTTTTTATGTAATAAGAAACGTATGTCTATTAATAAATATTTTCAACGAGAGTTTTATAAACCAAAAAAAAAAAAAAAAAAAAAAAAAAAAAAACTCAGCAATGAATTCTGGTAATAAATATGTTTGAATAGACACATAAAATTGTGCTATGCATGAAATTCACACGCCAGTCTGAAATATATTTCAAAATTTTAATTATCTCTCCATATTTCCATAGAACGGGCAATATTTTCAAAGCTGTTTGTTTAAAACAGCACTCTGAACTTTCATTTTGCCCAATTCCAATGCAAATAAAAGTTTTCAAAATTTCGATATGTACACGAAAAACGTTCAAATTATAGTCCTTTTCTATTATTTAAATCGTAAAAATTAACGGATAATATAAAAAAAATAATTTAAAAGAATTAATAGACTCTTTTAAAAATTTATGATTGTCGTTTGACACGATGTATTCAGCTGTATTTGCACAAAAATTAAATTATTGATTTATGCAGCTTTGGTGTATGGACTCGGTGACTTTACGGACAGACAGAGGAAAAGACGAATAGAATTTCGTGTGAAGGACAAAACGCTTAAAATAAAAAAAAATTGAAATCAATAAACTGTGTTGGTAAATTCGAATAAGTATGACGATATTTTTCAGTAATTCACCAACAAAACATCAGTAACTAGTTGGATGTGCAATCCCAAAACTTTCTTCTATCTCATACATACATTTTAATATAAAGAAAATAGTTACTCATTTTAATGCTTTAATAATTTTAATTCAATACCTTACCAACTTTGATTTTCATCTTAAATTTCTGCTTAAATCAATTAATCGGAGAAAAAACGAATTTCCGTCTTTGCACGAGCCGATGGACAATAGAATGATAAGCAAAATGTTTAGTTCAGTTCTAGAACTAATTTCATACACTTTTATGTGGTGCAATATAGAAAATAGCATTAAATTCGGTCTTGCAGCGCCCCCTTCCGGCGGATTTTTTTCAGATTCAGGGCTATCCATCTAGCCATAGACTTACACAAAAAATTTCGTTCAATTCGATGCATAACTTCATATAATTTTGGTCGGTACAATATTGAAAATGGCGCAAAAATCGCGATTGCAGCGCCCCCTTCCCGCGGAATATTTCAAAACTGAAGGAGGACCTGCTTGCTATAACCAAAAACATTCACAACAAATTTGGTTCAATTCTATGCATAACTTCATACACTTTTTGATGGTAGAATGGCGACATACAGACACACAGACACACACACACACACACACATATACGGACAGACAGACATTTTGTAAAAACATGTTTTTTGGAATCTCTGACCCCTAAAACGGGTAAATCCGTCGAAAAAAATTTCGATTACAATACTTTCTTCTATTGAAAATAGAAGAAAAAAAAAAGCTTTCTTTAAAGGCAATTTTAATTAAATGTATTTTTTTAATTATTTATTAATGTATTTAATTATTTTTCCAGTTTCAGCCTTTTAAAACCTTTTAAAAGCTCCCTTAATATTTTTATAATGTGGAGCATAACGATTTAGTAATGAACATTCAGAATTTATTATGGAATAATAATAAAAAAAAATAGAAGCTTTATTGTACTGTTTTCGTAAAAAAATTATTATGGAGATAATTCTTTTAGTATGAAAAGAATGAATTGAAGAGGCACCACCGAAAATAATTTCGAGATTATTGAAAAATACGATATGTAGGATTATTGATGATTCCTTATTTTTCTGTTTCTAAACGAAAGAGAATAAAAAAAGGGGGAAAAATTTAGTGGGAAATTATATCTATTTTTTCGTAATAAAAAATATATATCTATTAATCAATACTTTCCATGAAACTTTCATGAGTAAAAAAAAAACTTAATCGATGAATTCTTGTAATAAACGTATTTGAGTGCTTACATAAGTATCTGCTACGTATGAAATTTAACATAAATATAGTTTGGAACGTTAATTTTATACAGTTGTTCGAAATTTCCTTGAATAGGGCAGTGTTTGTAACATAGTGTGCTAGGAACAGCTCAGTAATAATCTAATTTACCCAGTTCCAATATGTGCAAATAAATGCCTTCTAAACTTCGATTTTTGAGTTCTGTCATTGTTATATTTTAATAAAGAGAACTACAATTAAAAATACATATTCACAGTGATGTATAACCGTCACCATTTTCATTACTGACATGCTCAAATTTATTATTTCACTTTTAATGGTACAAATGAAATCAATAAACTGTGCTGATAATATCATATTTAATACTGATATATTTCAATACATCTGACGATATTTTTGTGTATTTCTTCAGTAAAACATCAATCAGAGGGTCTACTAAAAATTTTCGATAAAGGCAGTTTTTAATTAAATATCGGAAAATTGTAAAATAAATTAAATATTTGCCCAGTTTCACCATTTTACATTCTTTTAAAAACTCTTTTAATATTTCTATATTGTAGACTTCAATGATTTATTGATGAGCATTCATAATTTATAATGATACGTATATTAAAAAAAAGCTTTATTTTACTATTCTCGTAAAAAAATTGTCTGTGGGAATAAAAAAATTCTATTATGAAACGAGTGAGTTGAAGTGGCACGACCGAAAATAATTTTGAAACAAATGAAAAATATGATGTGTAGGATTATTGATGATTCTGTATTTTTCTATTTCCATGCGAAAGAAAGTGAAAAATGAGGAAAAAGTTTTCGTGGGGAATTCAATCTATTTTTACTTATGTAATAAAAAACGTATGTCTATTAATCAATATTTTCAATGAAGTTTTCATTAATAAGGAAGCCTATAGAAAAATTCTGGTAATAGAACTGTTTGTGCAAACACCTAGATATTTGCTACCTATGAAATTTACATTTTAGAGGCAAATATAACATTATAATATAGGGGGAAGGAAGAATCTGGCATATGATAGCGCACGATATTTCTAGGAGGAAGGGAGAGGTTTGTCTTTTGATATTTATACTATTATTTTTAATCCAAAAAATTTTCATTTTTTACTTGTAACATTGCCTTGTTGAGTCGGTTAATTATTTTTATGAAAATACGAAGTTATTATTAAAATTATTTAATTCCAAAATCTTTAATATCCCACCGGTACACATTATTATCCTTCTTTACATGTGCATGCTTATAAAATCACAGTTAGAGAAAATCCTATGTGAAATTCATTTGCAATAAAGCTTGTGTTTATTAATAAATAAAAAAAAAGAGAAAGAATACTGTCCACTTATTTTTTAATAAGATTCTCTATCTACTCCTCACCACACTTCCATTCGGTACAAGTGCAACAAGACTTTACTATTCTTGTATGCATTCTGTAACAAAAGAATATAATAAAATACTTTTAAATGATAATTATTTCTTTTAAATGTTATTTATTACAAAGCAATATTTTATTGATTTTTCTTCATTTGAATAAATTAAGTATGGGAAAATAAATATAACTAATTTTATATATCACTCTAAACAAAAGGAATAAATTCTATAAATGAAAAAAAAAGATTATACTTTTATAACGATATCATTACCAAGGAGGGCAAGGTCGAGAGATGATAAAATATAATATTGAAAAAGGGGAAAAAGTCAAAAATTACCAAAATGTTGATAACGTTAAGTTTACACAGCTCCTTAGTTAAATATATTTTAGAACTTAAATTTTATGGAGTTTTTCAAAATTTTCTGTAAACAGGTCAATAATTTCAAAACTGTTTGCTTGAAACAGCTCGCTAAACATTTTTTATGAAGTTTTAAATGCGTGCAGTAAATGTCTTAAATATTTCAATTTTTGAGTTTTATCATTTGCCTATTTCATCAAACATGGTGATAACTAAAAATGCATCTTCATGCAGACGCATAACAGCTGCCTTATTCATTACTTACATACACAGATTTGAAATTTTTCTAAAACATTTATTACACATTTAATGACACTGGACAATACTTTTAATGAAGTCAAATACCTCATAATTTAAAAAACAACAGAATGCTTTATCAGAGCTCCAAAATGGTCCGACAACTGAACATTAATATTTTCTTAGAATAATTTATTTTTTATTTTTCTTGCAAATTGCGCAGCAATTGCTGTCGGAGATTAGTTTTAGCACAAGTACTGTGCAAACTTACAATGGAAATTTGTGTGAAAAAATATTGGTGTCCAGTTCGCGGACCATTTAGGAGTCCGGATTTATAGAGAAAATACTGTAAACTCAAATATATCTAATGATGAAAAGATATGCACTGTATTCAAAACAAATAAAAAATACGTGTGGCACTCGGGGACTGCCGCGGTAAAGCTATTGCATAGCTTTTTTTATCAACTTATGCAATTAAAATTATTTAATTATTTTTTATTTATGCAATTTTTTTTGTCTTTGATATTAATTCAAGTTACACTTTTTGAGCGTGATGACAGATAACAATTTTTTTTTCTTTTATTGAACTAATGAGAATTAGTTCAATAAAAGAAAAATCGTTTAAAATATTTTTATTATCTTACTAGTTAGGTTAATCAGGAATTTTTATCATTGAAATTATACGTTTATGGTAGCTGAAATAAAAAACATAAGTTTGAGACTTGATATTCTCAAAATATATGAAAAATACCGCGTCAATGTCTGCCGAAGTCTACCGAAGGATACCGTGTCGAAGTTTGCCAAACTGAAGCGACGTTAGCCGAAGTGTTGGGTTTTTTTTCGTTAAGGATTTTCTAGATTCTTTCGCAGCGCTCAAAGCCCGCGATAAAAGCTATGCAATACCTTAATAAATTACCAAACAAAATTTGGCCGCGCTACAAAAATTAGATCGCTAGTTATAAGCATTTTAAATTTTCCGAACCTCACTGTGGGGGTCTCTTGTAACCAAAAATTAACACTGTCTCATAATAAATTACCAAACAAAATTTGGCCGCATTACGAAAATTAGATCGCGAGATATAAGCATTTTAAATTTTTCGACCCTCACCATTTGGGATCTCCTGTCACCAAAAATTAACAATGTCTCATAATAAATAACCAAACAAAATTTGGCCGCGCTAAGGAAATTGATCGCGAGTTATAAGCATTTTAAATTTTTCTACCCTCAACGTGGGGGGGGGGTCACCTGTAACCAAAAGTAACACTGTCTCATAATAAATTACCAAACAAAATTTGGCCGCGCTACGAAAATTAGATCGCGAGTTATAAGCATTTTAAATTTTTCGACCATCACCGTGGGGAGGGGGTCTTCTGTCACCAAAAATTAACACTGTCTCATAATAAATTAACAAACAAAATTTAACCGCGTTACGAAAATTAGATCGCGAGTTATAAGCATTTTAAATTTTTCGACCCTCCCCATGGGGGATCTACTGTCACTAAAAATTAACACTGTCTCATAATAAATTACCAAAGAGAATTTGGCCGCGCTACGAATATTAGATCGCGAGATATAAGCATTTTAAATTTTTCGACCCTCACCGTGGGGGGGGGGGGGTCTTCTGTCACCAAAAATTAACAATGTTTCATAATAAATCACCAAACAAAATTTGGCCGCGCTACGAAAATTAGATCGCGAGTTATAAGCATTTAAAATTTTTCGACCCTGAACGTGGGGGGGGGGGTCACCTGTCACCAAAAGTAACACTGTCTCATAATAAATTACCAAACAAAGTTTGGCCACGCTACGAAAATTGATCGCGAGTTATAAGCATTTTAAATTTTTCGACCCTCAACGTGGGGGGGGGGTCACCTGTCACCAAAAGTAACACTGTCTCATAATAAATTACCAAACAAAATTTGGCCGCGCTACGAAAATTAGATCTCGAGTTATAAGCATTTTAAATTTTTCGACCCTCACCATGGGGGATCTCCTGACACCAAATGTAACACTGTCTCATAATAAATTACTAAACAAAATTTGGCCGCGCTACGAAAACTGATCTCGAGTTATAAGCATTTTAAATTTTTCGACCCTCACCGTGGGGGATCTCCAGTCACAAAAAATTAGCACTCTGTCATAACAAAATTTGGCCGCTTTACGAAAAGTAGATCGCCAGTTATAAGCATTTTAAATTTTTCGACCCTCCCCGGGGGGGTCTCCTGTCACCATAAGTAACACTGTCTCATAATAAATTACCAAACAAAATATTTCCGCACTACAAAATTTAGATCGCGAGTTATAAGAATTTTAAATTTTTCGACCCTCACCGTGAGGGATCTCCTGTCACCAAAAGTAACACTGCTTCATAGTAAATTACCAAACAAAATTTGGCCGCACTACGAAAATTAGATCGCGAGATACAAGCATTTTAAATTTTTCCACCATCACCATGGGGGAGGGTGTCTTCTGTCACCAAAAATTAACACTGTCTCATAATAAATTAACAAACAAAAATTAACCGCTCTACGAAAATTAGATCGCGAGTTATAAGCATTTTAAATTTTTCGACCCTCCCCATGGGGGATCTACTGTCACTAAAAATTAACACTGTCTCATAATAAATTACCAAAGAGAATTTGGCCGCGCTACGAATATTAGATCGCGAGATATAAGCATTTTAACTTCTTCAACCCTCACCGTGGGGGGAGGGGGTCTTCTGTCACCAAAAATTAACACTGTTTCATAATAAATCACCAAACAAAATTTGGCCGCGCTACGAAAATTAGATCGCGAGATATAAGCATTTTAAATTTTTCGACCCTCACCATGGGGGATCTCCTGTCACCAAAAATTCACAATGTCTCATAATAAATAACCAAACAAAATTTGGCCGCGCTACGAAAATTGATCGCGAGTTATAAGCATTTTAAATTTTTCTACCCTCAACGTGGATGGGGGGGGGGGTCACCTGTAACCAAAAGTAACACTGTCTCATAATAAATTACCAAACAAAATTTGGCCGCGCTACGAAAATTAGATCGCGAGTTATAAGCATTTTAAATTTTTCGACCATCACCATGGGGGAGGGTGTCTTCTGTCACCAAAAATTAACACTGTCTCATAATAAATTAACAAACAAAATTTAACCGCGCTACGAAAATTGATCGCGAGTTATAAGCATTTAAAATTTTCCGACCCTCAACGTGGGGGGGGGTCACCTGTCACCAAATGTAACACTGTCTCATAATAAATTACCAAACAAAATTTGGCCGCGCTACGAAAATTAGATCTCGAGTTATAAGCATTTTAAATTTTTCGACCCTCACCATGGGGGATCTCCTGTCACCAAATGTAACACTGTCTCATAATAAATTTCCAAACAAAATTTGGCCGCGCTACGAAAACTGATCTCGAGTTATAAGCATTTTAAATTTTTCGACCCTCACAGTGGGGGGTCTCCTGTCTCCAAAAATTAGCACTCTGTCATAATAAATTACCAAACAAAATTTGGCCGCGATACGAAAAGTAGATCGCCAGTTATAAGCATTTTAAATTTTTCGACCCTCCCTGTGGGGGGTCTCCTGTCACCAAAAGTAACACTGTTTCATAGTAAATTACCAAACAAAATTTGGCCGCACTACGAAAATTAGATCGCGAGATATAAGCATTTTAAATTTTTCCATCATCACCATGGAGGGGGGTCTTCTGTCACCAAAAATTAAGCTTGTCTTATAATAAATTAACAAACAAAATTTAACCGCGCTACGAAAATTAGATCGCGAGTTATAAGCATTTTAAATTTTTCGACCCTCCCCATGGGGGGATCTACTGTCACTAAAAATTAACACTGTCTCATAATAAATTACCAAAGAGAATTTGGCCGCGCTACGAATATTAGATCGCGAGATATAAGCATTTTAACTTCTTCGACCCTCACCGTGGGGGGAGGGGGTTTTCTGTCACCAAAAATTAACACTGTTTCATAATAAATCACCAAACAAAATTTGGCCGCGCTACGAAAATTAGATCGCGAGTTATAAGCATTTAAAATTTTTCGACCCTGAACGGGGGGGGGGGGTCACCTGTCACCAAAAGTAACACTGTCTCATAATAAATTACCAAACAAAATTTGGCCGCGCTACGAAAATTAGATCGCGAGTTTTAAGCATTTTAAATTTTTCTACCCTCACCGTGGAGGGTCTCCTGTCACCAAAAGTAACACTGTCTGATAGTAAATTACCAAACAAAATTTGGCCGCACTACGAAAATTAGATCGCGAGTTATAAGCATTTTAAATTTTTCGACCCTCAACGTGGGGGGTCACCTGTCATCAAAAGTAACACTGTCTCATAACAAATTACCAAACAAAATTTGGCCGCGCTGCGAAAATTAGATCGCGAGTTATAAGCATTTTAAATTTTTCGACCCTCACCGTGGGAGGTCTCCTGTCACCAAAAGTAACACTGTCTCATAATAAATTGCCAAACGAAATTTGGCCTCACTACAAAAATTAGATCGCGAGTTATAAGCATTTTAACTTTTTCGACCCTCACCGTGGGGGTTCACCTGTCACCAAAAGTAACACTGTCTCATAATAAATTACCAAACAAAATTTGGCTGCGCTACGAAAAATAGATCGTGAGTTATAAGCACTTTAAATTTTTCGACCCTCACCATGGGGTATTTCCTGTCACCAAAAATTATCACTGTCTCATAATAAATTACCAAACAAAATTTGGCCGCACTACGAAAATTAGATCGCGAGTTATAAGCATTTTAAATTTTTCGACCCTCACCATGGGGGGGGGGGGGGGTGTCTCCTGTCAGCAAAAATTAACACTCTCTCATAATAAATTATCAAACAAATTTTGGCCGCGCTACGAAAATTAGATCGCGAGTTATAAGCATTTTAAATTTTTCGACCCTCAACGTGGGGGGTTACCTATCACCAAAAGCTACATTATCCTACCTTATTTTATCTTAAGACGATTCTTTTCTATACACATTCTATCAGGAATTTTTATTATTGAAACTATAGATTTATAGTAACTGAAATAGGAAATATAAGTTTGAGACTTGATATCCTCTAAATATCTGAAAAATACCGCGTCAATGTCTACCAAAGTCTACCGAATGATACCATGCCGAAGTCTGCCGAGGTTAAACGACGTTAGCCGAGTGTTAGGTTTTTTCGTTACGGATGTGTTAGGATTTTTCGCGTTACGGAATTTTTGGATTCGGTCGCCGCGCCCAAAGCCCGCGATAAAAGCTATGCAATAGCTTAAAAATATAGACAATTTAGGGGACAGTGGACCTTTATTTGAACAAAATCATCCATAGCAAAATCGTCAGAAAAAAGGTCTATTTTTGGGATATAAGAGTATCTAAACAGTTTTTTTATTAAAATATCATTTATGAAGGTTTTAAAGAGTAAATAATAAAGATGAATTTATTTATATACTTTTAAATCTGTTTTTATCAAAACTAATTTTTTAGCGTTTTTAGATTTTTGAATTGCTCCTTGCTTCTTAAATTTTGATCAATATTTGTAAAATTGATAAAGAAGTATCCTGATATTATTTAAAAAGAAACTGTGTAAGCTTTTTAAAATTCGTCTTCATTAGGATAATCAAATTTTAATTTTTACTTATTAAAAGGCAAAATTTTGATGAAAATCGATAAGGAATTTAGAAAAAAATCTGTAAAATATTAACTATTCAAGAGATTTAAAAAATCTTACACAAATTTGTTTATAATATAATTTTAAGTGATAAAAATGCAAAAGCAAGAAAATATTTCAAAAATTAAGACACGAGGAGCATTTTAAAATTTCGTTTAAAAATTTAAATTTTTGTAAAAAAAAAAAAATAAATAAATACAAATTTTAATAAGATTGGAAATTTTTTGAAGGTATTCTATATGCTTTTGGTGAAATGTATATATGCACAAAATTTCATATTGTTATGATAAAAATGAATAAAATAAATTTTTAACGTCCACCGTCCTCTTAATTGAAAAGTTTAGAACCTTTAAAATGTGACATTAAATGTTTCTAATTTGTTTAAACAATCTCCTCGGTAATGTACCAAAACGCATATTTCGAGGGTCGTAATCAATTAAATACGGAGTTGGGCAGATAAATCAGATTAAAAAGTCATATTCAGCTGGAAATTAAATTTCTTCATTCAGTAAAAAATTCCTTATTTTCTGATGATAGGTACTGAGAATGAACTTTTTAAGTTATAAAAATGTAAAGCTATTTTCTAAAGATTTATATGTTAAATAAATTGTTCATACTAATTAATTGTTTTTAATTAGTTTCTAACGGACGTAAATTATCACTTAAATTTTGTCACATAAAATTTGTATTGTAAAATGACTTCTAAAAATCTAATAAAATATTTATTTATATTTGATCTATTAGAAAATTATTTTTCAATTTTTTCTATGTGTATTGAAAAAAATTGCTTTTTAAAATCCATATTTACTTTTAAAACAAACAATGAAATATACCACATAGAGATATTTAAAAGATTATTTTTTACGCAGGAATTAACAAATAGTACATAAATTTACCTTCTTAGTCTCAAGTAAAAAAAAAAATGAAATTGAATGTGTAATTGTTTTTCTATCATTAAGTAATCTTGTTTATAAGATAAAAAGTTGAACTGTTTTCAAAACCTCGCGAACAAGAAAATTTAAAGTGTAGTACATTTTTAAACTACGAATCAATTAATTAGTTAATATACCTTTTTGTCCATACATATTTATTATTTAAACTATAATGTCCGTATGTTTTCTAATACCAAAATTTTCTTATACCGTTTTTTTTCTTTCACGTAATTGAAAAATGACAGTGATTATTAAATAAATAAGTTTGAAGTGGAAATATGTTGAATTGAAAAAAAAAAGGGAAAGAAAAGATGGACTTTTCTAATGTTTGTGTTTTTGGCAGGAAAAGAAATTATACTTTAAGTATTTTGTGTAAATCTTGAAAAAATAATGTATTCTTATAGTTTTATTGATTTGAGGAAACCTATTCGTCTGTATTTTTTGTGTGTTTGTTCGTCACAGAATCCGCATTAAAATGTATAATTCAGAAATTTCAAATTTCGTGTATTAGAGCTGAATACCTCGTGTTTCACGACATATCATGAAATTTTGAAAACAAACACATTATTTATTTATTTTTCAAAGACAACCTTCCATTTTTGTGATTTAAATTTTAAGGGGAGCCTTACTTTCAACTTTTTTTCGTGTCGACATTATAGCTTGAGGGTAAAGCATCAACTGAGTAAAAAAAAAAAAAAAAAAAAAAAAAAAAAAAAAGGTTTTTAGTTCATCTTGATTCTGGATCTTTAACTTTTATATTCAGATGGATTAAATAAGAAGACATTTCATATGTTTGGCCAATTTAAGGATTTATATTATTAGAGTTTTGTTCATCTGACATTCATGAAACATTTTTTAATTCAATTTTCTGTCTATTTTAAAAACCTTTACGATTTATTAATGTCTCATCATTTTAAATTTAATTTTAAACAAAATTTTATCGGTTTTAGATACATAAGATTTAATTTATATCTTCGCTATTTTTTTTGGGGGGGGGGGGTTAAAAATGGTATTTAACGTTTTATTTACGTATTTTGATTTAAACATTTTTAATTTATTTAAAATAAATAACTTTCTTTTACAATTATTTTTAATTAAATTTATATGTCCTGCCAAATACGTAAGAATTTATTTATTATAAATTAACAATTAGGATTTAATAATTAAAGGATAAGTTGTTTTGAAAGAAATGTTAAAGGAAACGCTCTGTTCGATCTGTAATCACACTTACCAACCTGCTCATGTATCTTTGTATGAAAAACAGCTTAGAACAAATGGTCTTCCATGACATTGAGAAATATATATATATATATATATATATATATTGAACTCCATTTACGAGCTATCTAATAGACGGTTGGTTGGTTGATTTTTGACGTCCGATTATCTGCGCTAGGGATATAGGACCAAGGGGGAGTGCCCTTCGTGGGGGTCTTTCTAAGGGAACCTAACCCGTATTTACGCAAGGTTCGAAGAAAACCACGAAAACTCCGAACGGTTAGGCCGACAGCCGCGATTGGGTTCGAACCCAGCACCTGCCGTCTACCAGTTGAGAGGTCCGAACCTCTCGGCCACTGGTGGGGCCGTCTAATAGACGGAGGTGTGGGTGTACCATTCCAGGCAATGGAAAATATATTATAATGGACGGATGTGTGGGTGTACCATTCCAGGCAATGGAAAATTGCAGTTAATGTTGGTAAGACTTGTAGTAACGTATCAGGTATAAAAGGACTTATAATATTGTTAATACTTAATTTGTATATTTTTTTCAATACTTAAATCTTACGTAGTGCATGTCAACACCATGTTTACATTTTGTACATATAAATATTCTCAACACTGGCAGAAACACTTGTTTATATAAAAAATATATATATGTGTAAAATTAAATTTGCAGATTACTCCAGAAATGCAATCAAACTTAAATTATGCATTTTTAACCCTTTATCTACCGACGGAACTTATAACTATCTTTAAAATTACTTATTATAAAGTTCTTGTAATACGTCGATTAGTTGTAATATTTTTTAGAATGAGTTACAAATGCATTACTTTACTTTATTCCAAAAGCATTATCGGCTACACAAAACAAATATATTTTTAAAAGGATGATTTATTTTGCCTTTGTATCTTTTCAGCTTTCTTCGCGCTGAGGGAGGGGGACGGAGATTTTTCAATTCGAAAAAATTTCTATATTTATATCGTAAGAACATCATTTGTGTATTTTATAATTCTACAAAGCATTTTAAAATAAATGATTTAAGTGGAGTTATAAATATTGTACAAAATCCTTGTAAACTTAAATTTAGATAATCCTTCTAAATTCTCCAGTCCTTCTAAAATCCTTCAAAAATTTATTTATTGTTTATGTAAATCTTTTAATTATGTTTAAACAATTTACGGAAAATGCTTTATAATGTATAATTTTCCTGAATTCATAATTCGGTAGATAAAGGTTTAAGGTGAGGATTACTAATGTTTATATTATGAAATTATTGTTACTTAAATTAATATTAACTAGACTGAAGCTTGTCTCAAAAGAGAAAATTTACATTCAAAATAAAAGAAAATTAGAAGCAACAGTAAAGCAAATAAAATAAGTTTAAAGAGACATCGTCAGAATATGGAAAAGATGCTGAGACCTGCTTGATCTGCAGCGATTTTACTCTATTTCTAAATCAAAAGAAGATAGAATCGGAATTTTGAAATGCCACGATGAGAACACGAATTATGTAGTAATGCAGAAGAACATGATGACAAATTTATTTGTGATTTTTTCAGTAAAGGAACTTTGTGACTTTCAATGTAAAGATGGTTATTATATAAGTATATAAAAATGCCACGGGTTTATTTTTTACACTCGAAAAAAGGCATGTGCATGTTGCTGTTTTAAAAATAATAAATATGGGTTATCTTCTTTATCAAAAAAAGAGTTTTTTTGACCGAAATAAGTTTTCCAGGAGTTTCAAATGGATACTGGGTTTTAACCAACCAGTGGAATTTTTTACATAAGTCAGAAAAAACTACCTTTTATATAATAAATTGTGTTTTTAAGCTATTGCATAGCTTTTATCGCGGGCTTTGAGCGCGGTGACCGAATCCAAAAATTCCGTAACGCGAAAAATCCTAACACATCCGTAACGAAAAAACCTAACACTCGGCTAACGTCGTTTCCGTTCGGAAAACTTCGGGACGGTATCCTTCGGTAGACTTCGGCAGACATAGACGTGGTGTTTATCAGATATTAGAATATCAAGTCTCAAACTTATGTTTCTTATGATTTAATTTTCATAGCGCGGCCAGATTTTGTTTGATAATTTATTATGAGACAATGTTTATTTTGGCGGTCTTATTTATTTTGATGACAGGAGACCCCCCACCTTGAGGGTCGAAAAATTTAAAATGCTTATAACTCGCGATCTAACTTTCGTAGCGCGGCCAAACTTTGTTTGGTAATTTATTATGAGACATTGTTAATTGTTGGTGACAGAAGACACCTCACGGTGAGGGTCGAAAAATTAAAAATGCTTATAACTCGCGATCTAATTTTGGTAGCTTGGCAAAATATTGTTTGGTAATTTATTATGGGAAAGTGTTGATTTTTGGTGACAGGAGAACCTCCAAGGTGAGGGTCGAAAAATTTTAAATGCTTATAACTCGCGATCTAATTTTTTTAGCGCGGCCAAATTTTGTTTGGTAATTTATTATGAGGCAGTGTTAATTTTTGGGGACATTAGAACACCCACTGTGAGGGTCGAAAAATTTAAAATGCTTATAACTCACGATCTAATTTTCGTAGCACGGCCAAATTTTGTTTGGTATTTAATATGAGACTGTTAATTTTTGGTGACAGGAGACCCCCCCCCCACGGTGAGGGTCGAAAAATTTAAAATGCTTATAACTCGCGATCTAATTTTCGTAGCGCGGCCATATTTTGTTTGGTAATTTATTATGAAACAGTGTTAATTTTGGGGGTCATTTAACCCTCCCACGGTGAGGGTCGAAAAATTTAAAATGCTTATAACTCACGATCTATTTTTCGTAGCGCGGCCAAATTTTGTTTCGTAATTTAATATGAGACTGTTAATTTTTGGTGACAGGAGCCCTCCACGGTGAGGGTCGAAAAATTTAAAATGCTTATAACTCGCGAGCTAATTTTCGTAGCGCGGCCAAATTTTGTTTGGTAATTTATTATGAGACAGTGTTAATTTTTGGTGACAGGAGACACCCCACGGTAAGGGTCGAAAAATTAAAAATGCTTATAACTCGCGATTTAATTTTGGTAGCTTGGCAAAATTTTGTTTGGTAATTTTTTATGAGTCAGTGTTAATTTTTGGTGACAGGAGACCCCCCACGGTGAGGATCGAAAAAATTAAAATGCTCATAACTCGCGATCTAATTTTCGTAACGCGGCCAAATTTTGTTTGGTAATTTATTATGGGGCATCGTTAATTGTTGGTGACAGAAGACACCCCACGGTGAGTGTCGAAAAATTAAAAATGCTTATAATTCGCGATCTAATTTTCGTAGCGCTGCCAATTTTTGTTTTTTAATTTATTATGAGGCAGTGTTAATTTTTGGGGACATTAGACCTCCACGGTGAGGTTCGAAAAATTTAAAATGCTTATAACTCACGATCTAATTTTCGTAGCGCGGCCAAATTTTGTTTGGTAATTTAATATGAGACTGTTAATTTTTGGTGATAGGAGACCCCCACGGTGAGGGTTGAAAAATTTGAAATGCTTATAACTCGCGATCTAATTTTCGTAGCGCGGCCAAATATTGTTTGGTAATTTATTATGAGACAGTGTTAATTTTTGGGGACATTAGACCCCCCACAGCAAGGGTGGAAAAATTTTAAATGCTTATAACTCATGATCTAATTTTCGTAGTGCGGCCAAATTTTGTTTGGTAATTTAATATGAGACTGTTAATTTTTGGTGACAGGAGACCCCCCACGGTGAGGGTCGAAAAATTTAAAATGCTTATAGCTCGCGATCTAATTTTCGTAGCGCGGGCAAATTTTGTTTGGTAATTTTTTTTGAGTCAGTGTTAATTTTTGGTGACAGGAGACCCCCCACGGTGAGGGTCGAAAAATCTAATATGCTTATAACTCGCGATCTAATTTTCGTAGCACGGCCAAAATTTGTTTTTTAATTTATTATGAGACATTGTTAATTTTTGGTGACAGGAGACCCCACACGGTGAGGATCAAAAAATTCAAAATGCTCATAACTCGCGATCTAATATTCGTAGCGCGGCCAAATTTTGTTTGGTAATTTATTATGAGACATTGTTAATTGTTGGTGACAGAAGACACCCCAAGATGAGGGTCGAAAAATTAAAAATGCTTATAACTCGCGATCTAATTTTCGTAGCGCTGCCAAATTTTGTTTGGTAATTTATTATGAGGAAGTGTTAATTTTGGGGGACAGGAGATCCCCACGGTGAGGGTCGAAAATTTTAAAATGCTTATAACTCGCGATCTAATTTTCGTAGCACGACCAAATTTTGTTTGGTAATTTATTAAGCTATTGCATAGCTATTATCGCGGGCTTTGAGCGCGGCGGCCGAATCTAGGAATTCCGTAACGAGAAAAAATCCTAACACTCCGGATAAGGACGTTTGAGTTTGGCAGACTTTGGCGCGGTATCCTTCGATAGACTTTAGCAGACATTGACGCGGTATTTTTGCATAAGTTGATAAAAAATGCTATGCAATAGCTTTACCGCGGCAGTCCCCGAGTGCGACACATATTTTTATTTACAAGAACATATTTTATTGTAATCATAGATTAGTTTATTGTTAGAATTGGTGTTTCTTTTCTCATTAGGGTGCATTTAAGAGAAATATATTTTTGTGCTACTCGAATTTGCCTTTATGCAAAACAGGTTAAAAAATTATAATGACATATTAGATGTTAACAATATATAACTAATTTTCAAGTAGTTCATTTAACATTAAAAAAACACAATGCTATGATAATATTTATCATATTAATAATGAATTTAGTTTATTTTGATCGAAAAAAAATATATACAATTCGAAATAACACAACAGTATTCACTAGATGGTAGAATTATCATAGATATAATTATTCCTCTCTTTTATAAAAAGTATCTCAGCTTGGCATTTTCTACTATTATCTAAATTGCTTTATTTTTATTTTATTGCATACATTTCTTCATTCCTACTGTTTAATAAATTATCTATATGTTTGTTAAGTAAATATCTATACATATATTACGCTATCGTATGTTGCACAGAAATCGCTATTATTTGTTAATTGTTTAATGACAACACCCAGATCAAAGGCATCTTGTTGGTTTTTGCGTAAAAGTCCTTTGAAAGAATTTAGACCGTAGTAAATTAGGTTTGTTTCATTTTGTTCTTTCGCTACACTCATAAATTTTTAAAATATCATTATTCTTGTTTTTTCAGTAATTTTTACTTAAAAAAATAAAAGTCACGAATTTTAAATGTTTCAGTTTCAAATTAATACCGAGTTCTAGATTTCTCGGCCCAGATGTCATATTTGCTCAAAATTAGAGCAAATTTTTGTTTTTAAATATTAGTTGGATATATATTTTTAAACATTTTTTATTACTTTAAAAAGGAAATAATAAATAAAGAAGTTTAGTTATTAATTATAGAAAAAAAACTAAATCATTTAAAAAGTAAGTAAACGTAATTAAACAGTTTATTAATAAATGAACAACAATAGCCGGGTTACTATGTGAGGCCTGTAATTGCCATTTTGTTGCAATCGCGTCAATGTGGTGCGTATATACATGTCTATGTTTATTTTTCTTGTAGAATCTCGAAATTTGACAAAAAAATGAGCAATTAAAATAAATTATGATTAAAATCTATATGAATATAAGCGTAGTATATATATAATTGAGACTAAACTGGTCGCTAAGGGCGGTTAGTGTAACTAATCTCTTGCGCTTGTCTGCTTGGCTTGGAATATTTAAATCTATTTTATAGCATTAGATTGCCACACTGAAGTTCCAATTCATATTTTCTTAAAAAATTCGACGGTTTACCGTTTATTTAATTTCAAATGATTGATTGTTTTTTTTCCTATTCATTTTTATAAATGACATTAAGTCATCATTCACTAGCATAAAATAATTTATTATAAATGTTTTTATTATGATATACTTAATAACCATTTATTTTATTATTAATAATAATATTTATTCTATTCATTTGTTACATCCTAACCATCAGAAATGTTGTTGACTGTGATTTGTGTTGTTTTTTAATTTGAATTATGTAAATATTATACATGTTTAAATTTCTTGATTTATTTCTATTTTTGGTTACGATTAATCGGACAATGGAAAAAAAAATTCATTAGAGCAATTATCCTAATTTTTACTTCATACGTTAATCGTGTTTTACTTGAGATCACGTTATATTTCCATTGATAAAGAGTTAAGTATCGCAAGCTCTATTTTTATTCGTCATTGTTCTATTTCTGTGCATTCCATTTGTTTTTTTCCTTGGTTTAAGTCTATTCAAATTAAAGATCCAACATTACGTAAAGTGAATTTGCTGTGCAGTCCGTTATTTCAAAATTCATTTTTTGCCAAAAATAAATATGTTGAAATTTTTTAAAATATTATTTAAAAATGTATTTGTATTTCATCAAATCTTGTTTTAATATTTTTTAGTGAATTGTTTACTTAATGAGTTTTATTGCGGATTTAATATGTTCTGCTTATATCAGGCTTCATACTCAGTTTTTAACTTTAGTCGAAATGGGTGTCAATTTGTAATATTATATAATGGTTATACATATGCAAAATTGTATGTGTGTGTAAGTGTGTGAGTGATAGTTTATTTATAACCTATTTCTGCGTGCTTCTGTGTATAGCGGTATGTGTATAAAACTATCATAATAAATAGAAATAATCTACTGTAAATTCATAAAAAGGAAATAAAATCTTAATGATAAATAAATATTATGTGATTGTGTAATACATTATAACTTGTCTTTACTTGTAATACCTTTTTTACGTAAAATCTATTTATTGAGTCTATTTAGTAGCATTTTCCTACTAAGGAAATTACACATAGCGCAAAAACAAATTAAGTGTGCCTCAAGATTTTACTGAATTTGCGATGAAACTTCCTAATTTCCCAAGATGTATTTCATCTTTTATAATTCAAGGGAAATTTCCCAAGAGATCTTAAACTTTAAGAGTGTGTTAAACTTTCATGAAAGTGTCAGTTTAAATCAATATATCTACCTATTTAACTTTTAAAATCAGGAAAATGGACTCGAAAAAATTGCACCTGTTTGTTGTTTTTTTATGTGTGTGAGAGAGAGTCATACATTCTTTTCTTTAATTTTTTCAAAGTAATTAATTAAAGTTAGCATCTAAAAATAAAGTATTTTAAATTTGAAAGGGAAAAGGAAAATTAAATAAATGTTTTTTCAAATAAAATTCGTGTCAAAAAATTACATAGTACATAATTCTTATACAAAAAAAAAATTCATATATTGTCAAAAAAATTGCCTTTAATATAAAAATAATTTTATTGGGATTTACAAATGGAGAAAATAGTAAACAGTACATTTGTGCAATTTAGTGGTGTGGGGTATGAATTTTTGTGATGGTTCATGCTTAAAAAGAAAAAATAGAACCATTATAAGTTAACTCATGTGTCTTCTTGACTGTTTGTGACAATCACTTTACTCTTAAACTATGAGAAGTAGAAAGTTAAAATTCAGAAAAGTAATAAAATCTATTTAACCAGATTATTTGCTATTCAAAAATATATTTTGAGAAAATGTAGAGTGGCTAATTAAGTAACTTGAAAAATATATTTTTTTAGTATATCACGGAGGGTAGCTTTTAAAAGCTTTTGTAACGATGAACTATATTTATATGAACACAAATATACGTTCACATAAATACCATAGGGTTTGCGACTAAATTGCATTGAGTGGATCTTTTAATATACCTTCGGTGTCTTTAATAATCAATTAGAAACTCATCTGCAAAACTTGACCAAGAAGAGGCGTTGTAATTTTGTGGCCTTCGTTTCGAAGCTTGTTTAGCATAATGCCACGTTTAATCTTTGAACAAGAGTTCTGTTTTAGCTAAACTGATTTTTTTCTATTACTATGCTGAATTTGGTCCTATGAAAGGAAAACTAAAGTTTATATGTGTACTACTTTTACTGTCAAAACCGAATTAAATTAATCAAAATGAACAGATTAGAATAAGATTAAAAAGAGAGCAATATAAACTAGCAATATTTAATATTATTATGGCTTTGTAGCTGTTGGAACTTTTATAATATACCCAATCATACATTTCTAATAAATGCAGCTAAACCTAACACTACGCTGTGTAGATTTTTACAAGGTATTATAATACTTTCAGGGACAAATATCTTTAAAATATAGCTAAATAATTCATATTGTATGGAATCCAAGTGATACGGAAAGAGCAAGTCGAAATAATAGTCTTTTGTCTTCAAACCACTTTGTTCGCAAATCCGTTGGCAGTGAGTATTTTCAATATTTCCTCCTCGGAATTGAATTGTCCTATAAAGTGTTAACATATTGTATGATATGACGACACTTTATAAATCATTCCGACAACCATATACTGTTTTCATATCCCATGCGATATGAATGCATGGGATAAAATATATCCCATAGCAAGTGATAAAATTGAATAATCATCAGTATTTTTAAGAATCTAGATAATATATAATGAAGGAAATGGTTATGTTATAATTCCAGTATGTTAAGACATTATAATAAAGTTCGAATTAAGGGGTTCATAAAACATTACGCATTTCAATCCTATGCAATACAGAAAAATATAAAGTAAGCTCATTATGATGAACTAAAGACTAATGTATGCATAAACTGAACATTTCCTTCACTCAGGTATTCAGTTATGTCATGCTCTTGTTCCATATTTTTACTATGAGAAACCACTCATTTAAGCGCATATTTTGAATATTTTTAATGAGATACTGATATTTCGTTATGATCACCAAGTATATGACAGTGAAATTTTGCTATGGGATTGTAATAAAAAGAATTATAAAACATAGACTTTCCTCCGTTGAAATAATTTGACAAAGAAGACTCTGGTATTGGTCATGTGCATGTGTTTTTTTCTTCCACTACTTGCTGAAAGTGATAAAACCAAACGTTATAAGTAACAGTCTAGATACATAAAAAAAAATATTTTAACGTTAGTTTTGCATATTGCAATTCACTATGCTATTTATGTTACACAATTTACCTTGAGGATTACTTTTTAATTATATCATTTGTTTTATAATTTCTATAATTCATTTTGAGTACTTGCCACTTACATACTATATAACTTAATTAAGCGATAACTTATCGGTCGGCATTTGCATAGGGTTTCTGTACTTTTCTTGAAATATATTTTGAGGTAACGCAAAATATATTTTCTACACTTTCATACATGTACCGATGTCTTTGTATTTATCTTTCAAATGCTTCTTTAAAATTTATCATATAAAACAAAACTTGAAAATTAAAAAAAAAAAAAAACTCTTTACACATTTTATTTTTTAATTTCGCAATGGGAAAAAAAGGATAAACCATACACTGATACACAATTAACAATATTTTATTCCACTAACCATGGTAGCATCTAGTACACATTTCCCATACTACTTGAAAATTAACCAAGCCAATTAATACCATAAAACCGCACTAATAAAATATAAATTTACAAGCAAATTTTAAATTACACGATTTTCTACTTAAGTGATGACGCGTCCTTAAATTAAAATTTCAAAATCAAATATTTTATATTTTTTTATTGTAAATATTTTTAGTAAAGTAAGATTCTTATACTTAAGGCAAAAACAAATTGAAATCAATCAAGATCCATTGAAAAATGATGACTCGCAATACATTATTTTGTATTTTGGGTTTTTAAATTCTATTTTTATCCATTGTCATTTAGTTTTCTACTTTTATTAATATTAATTTTATACATATTAAATTTAATATATGATCAAAATATATTATATTTATATGCCGCGGTGGCAATGGCTATTCACGATCATAGGGGACGCAATGTTTTGTGTTTTGGGTTTTTAAATTATATTTATATGCAGTGTCATTTAGTTTTCTACTGATTTTATGTGTTATGAATACGGTTCTTATGAATGAACCGAAACATGTCAACTTTTTAATTTTTTAGTTGTGACACCTGTTCTAAGTAAATAAATATGAAACGTTTTTTATACGTGAATGAAAAAGGTGAAGTGATTTTGTTTTAGTTTTTAGTTTTGAAACAACGAAAGCTAACAACACTTTTAACATTAAATTTTAATAGTTTTTAATGAATACAGTACTTTTCAGGCTTTTGAATATGTGTTGTTGTAATGCATAGATGACGCAACGCGTCATTTATGTTTTTTCTTTTACACAGGTAATCAAATTTAAAGACTATAATTGTGCTAATAAGTTAATGACTATAATTGTTCTCGCTCAAATAATTTTACAACCAATGGCCAATGTATTAATTATTTACTCTAATTAAATACTATTTAATACAAAATTAAACTTCTGCTCATTAGTTAGCTTCATAAATATGCAAACTGACTTATTGTCAAGGTGGTACAACATGGACATCGTTAAAATTCTGGTCTGCAGTGTTGTTTATATTGAATCCGTTATCTGAAAGTTATCAGTATTAATTAGTTATGTCTCAAGGGCATAATTTAAGTGAAGGTGAAAATTGACGATTAACTGGCAGAATAGACGGTGTACACAAATTGAGGTTGCTCAAGAATTGAATAACCCTCTCAAGAACTTCGTGTCAATCAACTTCGTATCAATATCAAGAACTTCGTGCCTTTTTTAAGCACTGTAATCGATGATAGATAGCTTGATCAATGGAGACCAATGACAACAACTGACCGTCTGAAGACCGTTTTCTGCAATTTTTGCGAACCGCAAATTGACTGCAAGAGTTTTTGTTTCAGATCTTAGGATGCCGCAGAAATTCTGATTAGCCGTTCTACTTCTGTACGAAGGCTTAGTGAAGAATGGAGTGTTCAGAAAGTATCTGGACGCGGCATAAACACTTCTGGAACTCAGTCTTCTTGCCTCCATTGAAGGACACTTTTGGAAGATGGATTTAGGAAACACAAAATGATGGTCTTCTCGAATTCAGTCTAACCTTGTTAAGTCTCCTGCAGCAGTAGTACGACTAATTTAAGCTCTCATGGCATCCTCAAGGACTGAAACCAAACTTCTTGTAGTCTCTACGCGGTTTTCATGAATCGAAACTGACAGCAAACTGTCATTGTATGCATTTGTTGCACTTGGTCTCCATTAACCAGGCGGTTTTTTAACAGATCTAGTGTTTGGAAAGCAATTCAAAACTTTGAAATTTTTAGGGATATTCAAATCTTGGGTGACCTCAATTTGCGTTTCACTATCTTCGACACTACTAGTTATTCCTCACTTTTGACCTTCAAATTTGAGCTATAACTAAACTAATGAACACTCACCACTCTCAGACAATATATTCTCTATGAACGATAATACCGGCCAGAATTCCCACATACGTCCAAACTATACTGCATTGTCAATATACAAATATTGTAGCACGTTCCATAATGTGCATTTAATCAATGACACTAATCATCAAATCAAAAGCATTAAAGGTACGACATTTCAAATACTAGTAAAATATAAGGTTTATTCTTTTGTAAAAACACAAAAAACAAATTTAAGACTATATTAATTTTAGCACATTCTAGTACAGGTTTACTTCCACATCATATGTAGTATAGGTTAAATCTTGTATTCGACTGAAAAATCGAGAAAAAAGTTTTGTTGGATTTACAAGTTTTTGACACTGAAGATTCCGAAAATCATATTTTTACAAAAAAAAAAAAAAAATGCTGCCCGTCAGGCTTTCTGTCTATCCTTGTGTCCATAAACGGTATCTTACCAAAACAAATTGAGAAGAGACTTGAAATTTAGTGAGTACTTAATAAATAATAAAGGAAAGACAAGTATCAGTAACGTCGATTATCCGGAATAAGTTTTTTCGGTAACTTAAATTATATTCGTCATGATGAAATGTATATAAATATTTTTTAAATTGTTCATTTTAAAGAGCAAATATATATAAAAAATATACATTTTGCCAAAAGAATAAAACACAATCAGATAATTTGTTGCCGAGACAATTGTAATCATATTTTCTACACTGTTGGACTTTTCATTATCATGTATATGATTTGAATTTCATTTCAAAGATATGTTTTAATTGAATATGAGGCACTTAATTCGACGAGAAATTTATTAGTTAATATAATACTCCTTTTTGGAATTACAAATTTTTTTTAACGTTGTTTGGTGTTACTTGATTATAACGTCGAACAAAGAGTAATCGCTAAAGTATAAATTAAATGTCAATAATGGCTTATCATAAATGTGACATTTACTTAACATTAAACACATTACACTGGTTGTTAAGTTACTGATGTTTTTTTTTTTTATTTGACGTTTCATTAGTATTTTTAATCACATTTTATTAATTTACCTGTTCTTTTGGTATTCAAAATAAAAATCATGCTATTTTTTAATTTATTAGTAGTTTGGCGATTTATATAATTTGTACAAATTAGTTCACGTTATAATCAAGTAGTACGCGCAATTCGTTATTGAGTAATAGATTATGCATATCATTATGTGTAAGTATTACGGTGCCCCCAACGACTGACTTGCCTTCGTAAGAACACGGAAACAAATTTATCCCTCTATGTGTTTGGAACGTAATATATGCACTACGCTCGAAGTTTCACTGTAAAATAACCAATATTTAAGGTAATATATATCTATAGATTTACTGAATTTTCAATACATTGAAGAATGATTAATGCTCTCTAGGATTACATTCGTATTTGTATTTTTTAGATGAAAGAATTACATTTTTTTGAGATTCAAGACAAAATGCAGCGAACACGACATTATAATTTTAGCGATTCGCAAAACGCTCAGAGTATTAAAAATTTATTAATGTTTATATCTTTTAAAAGTTAACAGATTAATGTCACATTTAGTACCATAAATTATTTTGTAATATTAAAAATAAAAGTTATACTCCCTCAAAAAAGAATATTTTCTAGATGAAACTAGCTATATTCAACTTAAAATCAATTCCCACTTCCTTTTTTCTTTCCTTGTAGGAAATAACCATTCATCAAATTTATTTGAAAATCCATTTTAGATGGTCGAATACAATTTTGAAACATTACCGAATCATTTGTTTTTATTGATATTACAATACTTTTATAGAGAAAGTTCTTCAAACAGCTATAAGAAAAAAAAATTAAATAATGACTCCCGGTGTCAAACACATTTTTTAGGTGATGACTTTATATGAAAGTTATTGATCTTTTTGTAAAAATAAACTGCTTATTAAAAGAAACTTATTGATATTAAACATGTTGCACGTGTTTCTTACGTCATAAGTGATTCTTAATTCGACCTTTTATTTGTATTTTTATTAATCTAATCTAAAAAATAATCTAGATTAGATAGATCTAATTAGAAATAATATAGATTAGTTCTAATTTATACTTGTTTTTGTTATTTAAAATAAAAATCATGCTAATTACTATAATTTACGGGTATTTTGGCGATTTATATAATTTTCGAAATTGGTCGAGGGTATAATGAGAAGTATATATAATAACCCTTATTTCAACCTTATTTTCCGACGGATTTTTTTTATACATTTTGTGTATTACACATGTATTATCATAAATAACTTTGAAGTATCAAAAGATATATTCACCCCAAAAAAGAGTATTTTCTAGATAAAAAAAATGCTTTATTCAATTTAAAATCAATTCCCACTTATTTTTTCTCTTACTTTGTCTGAAATAACCATTCATCAAGTTTATTTGAAATCCATTTCAGGTGGTCGAATACAATTTTAAAACATTATCGAATCATTTGTTTTTATTTATATTACTGTACATTTACATAAAAAGTTCTTCAAACTTCTATAAGAAAAAAAAAATAAATAATGGCTCCCGGTGTCAAACACATTTTTCAGTTGATGTCTTTATTATGAATATTATCGATTTTATTTATGAATTGCGATCAATTTTATAAATCATTTACACATGTTTTATTTTCATATTTTACATTATGCATATGCACGATTTGTCAGTACTAAGGTGGTTCAAGCGACTAGCTTATATTTGTAAAAACACAAAAACAAATTAAAAAAAATATTTATTTTATATCCCTCAAAATTTAAGAGATTACTTGCACATGAAGTATTATAAATAACTTCGCAACATAAAAGTTATATTCACCCCAAAAAAGAATATTTTCTAAATGAAACTTGCTTTATACAATTTAAGTTCCACATCCTTTTTCTCTTTCTTTGTAGGAAATAACTATTCATCAAATTTACTTGAAAATCCATTTCAGGTGGTCAAATACAATTTTGATACATTACCGATTCATTTATTTTTATTGATATTACAGTACTTTTATCGAAAAAAATCTTCAAACTTCTATAACAAAAAAAATTTAATAATGACTACGGGTTTCAAACACATTTTTAAGTTGATATTTTATATGAATTTCATCTATCTTTTTGCAAACTAATAGAAGAAGAAAATGTGTATTTAATTTATTTTCTGTTTTAAAATTCGTTTCTTGACATGTATAGAACAGCCTAAAATTTTTGAATTGTTTTGAATATAATCTTTGCAAAAATGACATAAGTTCTTCTGAATTAAAAGAAACAGAATATTAATTTAAGAATAACATAACATAGAGTTTAGACTGATGTCTTGGAATACATTAATTATTTATGATATTTGATCACTGTTACGTAACACAATGATACTTTAATCAACCTAATTTCTCGACAGATTTTTTTTATATTTTGCCCATTAGCTTATTTTAAATATTTGCACATAAATTAGCAGTTAGTTTTGCGTTTGCGTAATCTCATTTGTTTTCATATATTACGATTTTTATGAAAATAACTATACTTATTTACAAAATATATTACATCAACTTGGCCACTTAGGATATACTCTAAAAACATAGGTAAAATCACCAAAAATGGACAAGTCGACTATGAAAATTTTGTGTTATACTTTTCATATAAAAAGATTCTTCTTCAATGACGCCACTTTACAACAGAATCAGTATTTTAAGCAATAGTAAGCGCATTTTTTTTAATATGGAAAAAAAATACCGATTCATTCATATTAACCATTTAATGTAATTAGCGGATTTTTTGTATGCTTTTTTCTTCCAACTTTTATTTTTCTGGATGAGTGCTGCATGCAAATGAACAGAATTTGTTAAATTTGACAATGAAGCCGAAACGATCCTATGTTTACATAAAATCTCACCATAAATAAAACACCTCTACTTTGACCACTCAATATATTAAACCACCCAGTGTATAAGCTTCGATTTTTGTGCAAATGCTATTCAAGTCACAGGAAAACGAATTACAGAGGAAAAACAGTTTCCACAGAAACCATTAATAGATAGTTCTGTACAACTCTTCTTACGTGGAAAAAAATACATCACTACCTACTTCAATTAAACGTACCAAATGTCCACGAGATAAAGCATTATCTACACTTGAATATGGTGCCCTTCATTTCATTTAGATGTAAAATGTGCAGACAATGGACAGTTTGTACAACTATACATATTAACTAGTCGATTAAGTTGCTTTTCACAAGATTTTTTTAAGTGGTCCCGCAGCAAAAAGAAAAAAAAATCACGCAGATTATTCCCCGGCAAGATGACAGCAATTTACGATCAGTTACTGCCTTAATTAAGAAATATTGGAGAATAAATAACATTATCTCCAGTTTTTAGCCCTCAGAAAACTTTCACCTATCTGTCGATATATGGAAAGTTTTCAAATTGCAAAGTAAAATTGCAGTGACAATCTCAGTTTTTTTTTTTTTTTTTTTTTTTTTTAGGACAATAGAAATTACGGCAGAAAAATTTTATTTTTCTGCTTTTTAGGCGATTTCATGCTTTCTAATCTTCAGACCAAGAGCATATTAATGAAAAATATTGTTAAAAGATGTCATAAGACTACAAATATAAACATGGAACTGTGTTATAAATGCTGTTTTTTGTTTATCAATGAAACTTTTTAATCCTAGTATTTTCTTATTATATGTGAATTGTTTTAATAGATATTGTGAATGAGAAACAGACAAAAGTCTGAACTTGATTCGAATGTGCAAGTAAAGAATATAATAAAATGTTTCTCAAGATATACCTTAAAAATATTTTCCATTTTGACAATAAATTTCTGTGAATCACACACACATATTTTTCACTACATTATTATTACATTATTTACTACCGTAAATCGTTAGCCAAAATTTCATTATATAATCCCAATTTGCGTGTGCGTGTATGTGTTATTTGTATAAAATCCTTCTATAGTAAAAAAAAACTAGCCTTAAAAGGAATGACTTCTGGAATGATGCTGATGTGGAAGATTTCCGGAACTAACGAATCCGGGTTGTCCACTCCTTCCATGAGTCGAATAGACCAATCAGGAAAGGGCTCCGTCTATGCATCGCCATATGGGTTACCATAAAGAGAAGAAATGTTACCATCGCCAACAATCGCCAAGTTTGTCGACAACTTGGCGATATATCGCCAAATTTGGCGACCAAAATTAGTTGTCAAAAGTGACGCCAACTTGGCGATAACTGTAATATTTCGCCAAATTTTTAATTTCTTTACAACACCAGTCGTTTGATACATCATTTGAGAGGTTTGCAACTGCTTATTCATATAATGGATTTCTTGTGTGTTATCCCCCATTCTGCTCCCCAGGGGGGACACATTTTTATTTTCTTCACAACACCAGTCGTGTTACACAAGATTTGAAAGGTCTGCAACTGCTTATTCATATTATGGATGTCTTGTGTGTCACCCCCACACTCTGGTCTCCCCAGGGAGGGGGGGGCGTCACATTTTTAATTTCTTTACAACACCAGTTGAGTGACACATCATTTGAAAGGTCTGCAACTGCTTATTCATATTATGGATGTGTTGTGTGTCATCCCCCACTCTGCCCCCCAGGGGGGCACAATTTTAATTTCTTTACAACACCAATTGTGTGACACATCATTTGGGGGGTCTGCAACTGCTTATTCATATTATGGATACCTTGTGTGTAACCCCCCCCCCCCTCTGCCCTCAGAGGGGGCGCATTTTGTAATTTCTTTACAACACCAATATTGTGACACATCATTTGAAAGGTCTGCAACTGCTTATTCATATAATGGATGTCTTGTGTGTCACCCCCACTCTACCCCCCAGGGGGGCACATTTTTAATTTCTTTACAACACCAGTCGTGTGACATCATTTGAGAGGTCTGCAGCTGCTTATTCATATTATGGATGTCTTTTGTGTCGCCTTCCACTCTGCCCCCCAGGGGGGCACATTTTTAATTTCTTTACAACACCAGTCGTGTGACACATCATTTGAAAGGTCTGCAACTGCTTATTCATACCATGGGTTATTGGCGAGCGCAGCAAGCAGGGGTAGACAATAATTTGGAATCGCGAAGCGATAACGCGGGGGGTTGGCGAGCATAGCGAGCAGGGGGGCGGGGCCCCCCTAGTATATATAAAACAAAATAAACTGCAATTTTATAAGTTTTTCAAGATCCTACTTGCATTATTAATGTTAAATGTATTGATAAATTAAAAAAGGATGATAAACTTCAAGTAAAAGTTTATAAAATTATCAACATTTTAAAATTCTTTTATTGAAATTTCTGTCAAAAATCTAAAATATATGGCAGAAGATAAATTAAATATCGGAAAATGTCTACCTCTTTTACATATTTACTTAATTTCATCATTTTAAAAACTTTTAAAAATTAACCCTAATATTTCTATAATGGAGGAAACAAGAGATAATAGATAAGCACTCAACAATGCTTTTATGGAACATGATAAGTAATAAAATTTTGCTGTAGCATGTTTAAAACAATTTTACAACGAAGAAAAGAATTTAAAATTAAAAAAGGGGGTTGAGTTAAATATTTATGTACCAAACGTATTTTGGATAAAATGAAAAATTCAATCTGCAGATTTATTGCTTTAAATTATTTTTCATTTTTCAAACGAAGAAAAACGAAAAATTATTTATGTATTTTTTCTGCGAGACACAAAGCAATTTATTACTTTTTCAAAATTAGTTCTACGAGCTCTAAGAATTTGTTTTGGCAAGAAATCCTTCCAAGCGAATTACGAGAAATAAATCAAATTAAAAATGATACGCATCCATTTCTAATAGATTTAATGGAAATTATTTTTAAAGTTTTACTTTTTTGTAGTTTTTTTGCAGATAATTTGCATTCTGCATCTTGCAATACTTTAAACACAAGAAATGGAATAATATAACCCCTGTTTTATTTCCCCCTTCTGAAAAAAAAAAAAATATATATATATAGATTTTCAGTTACACATCTGTTTATACAGTAAATCTGGCGCGTACTGTAATCACTTCGTAATTGTAGCAAAGGCAGATGGGTAAATTTACTAGGTGATTTCTCCATTAGAATGCAAGATATCAAGAAATACGTGACATAAATCTTTATTGATGTCCAATTTCACTTGGCTACTCCACACAACATTTCAATCTCCAACAATACGCCTTTCACAAAATGGAAAACATCAACTTAAATGTTAAAGATTTTCTTTTTCTTTTTAAATCACTTCTTTGAATTTAATGAGTCCTAAGATTCTTTAAAGTTGCTTATTAGAAATTTTATGCATTATTCACTGAGCTAGATTAAATATACTGAGATTTTTTTTTGAATGGTATACAGAGCCGCGCCAAAAGATGCATACAAAAACCGTTTGTATGCATCTTCTAGAAGCATCTTCTAGTTTGTATGCATCTTCTAGTATGCATCTTCTATGCTAATTTCTAGAAGTGTGATTTCAATCAGTTTAAGCGTGTTTAAGTCTTAATTAAATTGTAGCTAAATACTGGTACATATATAAAGATAGTAGATGAAATAGAAAAGTATTCAGCTATGCTACTCTTTGTTGCTATAAATTTTTAAAAATCAAATTTCAACTTACTATGATTTCTTTCCGAACTAGTTGAAAGTGTTTATGAATTCAGTTTGTTTGTCTTTCTATCTGAACTCTAACTATCGATAATTTAATTGGATTGCTCTGTAAATGATATATATTATTGAAATTTACTATGTCATGTGAAGTACACATAAATTATCTAACGTCCATAGTTCATTCAAAAAGATACTGAAAAATATAACATTATACTCTGATCTGTGCAAAAATTTAGTAATTATATACATACGTAACACCGATTTGAATAAAATAATCTATCCGTCTGCCTATCTTTCCATCTATTAAAGTATTACAACTCAAGAAATACCGAACCATATGGTTTTGAAATTTAATATGTATAATCGTAGCAGAATTTTGTTTGATCATTTCAAATTTTCTGAAAATTGAATCGAATCTTAAAGAGATATTAATAAAACTTTAATCAGTCTGTTAAATTCTATAAAACATAATTAACTCAGTGATATGCCAAAACAAAACTTTAAGATTTTAATTTTCTTTGTGACTATGTTACATTTGAGATAGAATCATATTTCCATATCACTGAATTCAATATACAAAATCGTAATAAAATTTGTATCCATTCATCTTTTAGACTTCTTAAAGGAGGTTACTAATTGTTTTATGCATTTTTTCACTGAACGACACCAAGAATTTTAAGATATGTTTGAAGAATTCAGATCACATTATATACAGGGACACACAAAGAATCGTATACATGGTCGTTTTATTGACTGTAATATCTGTAAAGGTAATTTCAGAAGTTTTAAGCATGTGAAATATTAGCTAAATAGTGGCGCATGTATAAAGACAGTAGATGAAATACAGGACTGTACATTGTACAAATATGTTCAAGTATGCTTCCGTCTATTGCTATAACTTTCTAAAAGTCGAAATCGAACTTATTATGTGTTCTTGACTCTTTCCAACCTAGTTGAATTTGTTTATTATTTCGGTTTGTCTGTCCGTCTGTCTGAACTCTAACTATCCATGATATAAATGGATTGTTCTGTAAATGCTATATGTTATTAAAATTTACTATACCATCTTACGTATTAAAAATAAAGTGTGTAGCGTTTATAATTCATTTAAATAGACATTGAAATTCCTTTCATTGCATTATGTTCTAAGAGAAAATTTCCTACTTATACGCATCTGAGCATGAAAAACCCAACAGAATGGTTTGAATTTTAAAATAGACATTCATTGCTTAATTATGTTTAATATTTAAAATTTTATGAAAATCGAAAACAAAACTTAAATCGATATTAATAACATCTTTGTTCAGTATATTAAATTCCATCAAACGTAATTAATTCACTGCTGTCTTATGATATTAAATGAATCTTATGATGGTCTTAACCTTTAAGATGGGAGGTTATTATTTCCATATCACTGGATTTACTATACATGATCATAATAAATTTTGTAGTCATGCTTTTTTGAGACTCCTTAAAGGAGGTTATTAAACTATTTATACATTTTTGTACAAAACTACATTAAGCATACTAAGATAGGTTATTAAAATATAGATAAAATGATATACAGCGCTATGCAAAGAATTGCATACATAACCGTTCATGGATGGTAATCTCTAAAAATATGATTTCACTAATTTTAAGCGTGTTCCAGTCTTAATTAAATTTTAGCTAAAGAGTGGAGCACATATAAAAGTAGTTAATATAGTTGTTGCATATAAAAGTAAGGCTTTACAAAATTTTTCATGTAATCGTCATTCTATTGCTATAAATTTCTGAAAGTCAAATTTCAGCATATCATGCGTTTTTAACTCTTTCCAACCTAGATAAAAGTGTTTATGAGTTCGATTTCTCTGTCTGTCTGAATTGTAATTATCAATAATATAATTAGATGCTCTGTAAATGATGTATGTTACTGAAATTTACTAATCTAGGAGACGCATTAAAAGTAGGGGGAACTGGGGTACATTGATACATGGGGCACATTGATACACCCCCTCTACCGCTCACAGGGTCATTACAGGAAGTTTCACAACAGCTCCAAAAGATGATGCTAGTGTATTCAACTACATACAGAAAATCTTGGAATAATTCAGTAGTTTGATGAAATGGGACGGGTGATTTATTGTTTTTGTTGTTCAAAAGTAAATATGAGTTGTACAATTGAAATGCTATTATACAACTGTTCCGGTATTTTCAACCAAAATGAATACTCTCCCTGGTAAGTACAGCTACTCTTTATCAATTCTTCATTATTTATTGTTAGATATAATGTGAAGTGTTGGATTTGAGACTCATTTTATTCAAAATCGCTGTATGGGGCACATTGATACAGTCTACGACGGGGCACATTGATACAGCCTAAATCCTTTAATAGTTCATATTTTCATTATCTTTTATTATTTTTTTTACCATACACTCCTTAATCCAACCTTTTTTTCACGAAACATTTCTAATATTAGTTTTTATTGAAGTGAAATAGCTCTAATTTCCTTATATTAGAACATTTTATAGTATTTTTGAAAACAGAAGATGTAGGAACTTACCCAGCATCTAGTGCTAGTAGAACTAATAAAAGAAAAGGACGCCATTCTGGCAAATCTCGAATTTATATCGATTCTCCAGAGAAAAAAGTATTTTCGACATGCGAAATGTTAAGTAAGAGAAACAAACTGCAGAACAGAAAATGATACTTATATTATAAACAGAATTTTTAATATAATTATCCTTATTTTTCTGTTTATAAACCTATTTATAAACAGAAAAACTGGTAATTTTTTCATCTTTCATAAGAAAGAAGATAATGCTGGGGTTGAAGTGCTAGATATGACAAAGTTACCACAGCCAACAATAAGTAGAAACAACCAGAACATCAGGTCATAATATATTTAATTTTGATTACTTTAATATTGCTTAAAAATAAATTGTGGATGATTTGAATTTTTATAAATAAATATAAAATGGTTTTCTAATTCATTTTCTATGAAAAATATGCATTGGTATTATTTTGTCGTCATTTTTCTCAAACGTATCAATCTGCCCCGGGGATGGGGCACATTGATACAAATGACTTTTTTTTATTTTTTTAAAATTACATGCAAAAATACTATATAAAACAATGATTGTACATTTTTATAACATACTACACAAGTTTTGCTGTCAACTCATGGAAAAAAAACTTGAATTTTCTACTTTCTTGACACCAAAAAAAATCTTAGAAAAAAACTGTATCAATGTACCCCAGTTCCCCCTATAGTATCTAGCGTTCATAGTTAATTTAAAAATGCCTTGAAAAACATTTCATTACATGACATCACAGTCTATGAGAAAATTTCGTAAATATATGCATACGTAACACCTATTTTCGTAATCCGATATATCCGTTAATCTACCTAGCTTGACTGCCCATATATTTCAGTATGTAAACGCAAAATATATCAAACCATATGTTTTGAATTTTAATATGTATAATCATAGCGGAATTTTATTTAATAATTTCAAATTTTCTGAAAACAGAATCAAAACTTAAAGAGATATTAATAAAATTTTTGTTTAGTCTATTAAATTCTATTAAACGTTATTAATTCAGTGACATATCACGATACATAAAGATTATAAGTTGCTGAAGGTATTGCCTCACATTTAAGATGGAGTCGTATTATTTTCATTTCATACATTATACATCATCGTAATAAATTTTGTATCTCGGAGCATGTCAGTGCATCCGTCAAGTTCGCACTAGCTGTAAGTTACCTTTTCCAAAACCCTTTCGACCTACATTTGGCCCCCACATAACTTTGTTTTCGGGAAAGATATAGAATTTGTTTTCTTTTATACACATGTTTGCATGATGAAACTGAGCTAAGTTCCAAATTTTCATGTTTCTGTATTTAGTAGTTTTCAAAATTTTAGGTTCCGAAAAAACGCCTTTTTGTCACTCAGTCGCTGGTGATCACGAAACATCTAAAGTATTTCTAAAAGTCGTAGAATCATGATATTCCACAATTAAGTAGGTTTTGTACCAAAATTAACCAGAAAATAATCTGAAAACACAGAATTTCTATTTTTAAATCTTTCAAAAAAGGAGTGTTGATTTGGCCCTATACAGTTTCTTGACACATTCAATAGGGCCAATCTTGATCGTCAAAACCCAATTACAGAGCTTTGTTTTCAGTTTTAAAAGCATTATGTGATTTCAAACAAAATAAAATATTATATGCTTTTCCAGAAATGTTCATTAAACAGAAAGAAAAATCAATATATGTTATGATCTTTATACGATAAAAATTAATCAGTATAAGTATACGATATTAAAACAATAAAATATGTATACGATATTAAAACAATAAAACATTTAACATAATATAATTGCAATTTCGGTAATTTGGCGCAATATATAAATTTACCTTGACGAGAAAAGAAATTTGATACCGTGATTTATGCAATCTGTTTATTGTTTCATATACAGGCAGCACTAAAATATGTTAATTGAATTTGAAAACAAGTATGGTAGTAATTATTCAAAAAAAATTCAAAACATAGAAACGTCATATATATGGGTTTTTTCTAAAAATGGCAACTTATCAATAAAATACGTAACTTATATGTATCTCTATTCGTGTATTTTATTGTGATGTATATATCTTATCATTTTAAATACTCAACTTAATAAAATATGGAAGTTTATATGCTTTTTAAACTTAATTCCGTGCACATGAACCCGATCCAAACCTAAAATATTTGTTTACAAAGAATACGAAACCTAAACTTGACAAAAATACTCCAGTGAAGCATAACCAGATTCGAACAAGACAAAATAATCCATGGACATGAACCCAATTGGAACCTAAAATTATTTTTTGAAAAAAAAAATCTCATCTGAACCAAATCTGAAACCGATAAAAATATTTAATAAAAAGCATAACCTCATCTGAGCAAGACAAAGTAATTTTTGTGTTCTTGAACCCGATTAGAACGTAAAAATTCCATTTTGAATAAAATCCCAAAATCTAGCTCGGAAAACTTCTGAGTGCAATAAAAATATTACAAAGAACCATAACCCGATCCGAGCAAGAGAATATAGTTTCAGTGAACATGAACCCGGCACAAACCTAAAAACGCCCATACGGAAGAAAAATAATGTTGACTGTAGCCAAATCTTAATCTTACAAAATAATTTACATGGACATGAGGCCCGATCCGAACTTAAAAGATTCCAATAATTTCCTAATTCTAACAATAAAAAATAATTTCCATGTACATGAACCTAATTCAAACTTAAAATATTAGTTTGACACCCTGCTCCACCCTTTAAAAAAAAATGCAAAATCTGACTGGTCAAATCTGAATTTGAAAACAGACAAAAATTCCAAAGAGCCATTATCTTATCCAAACAACATGGACTATTTTCCGTGCACATAAGACAGACAAAAATCTGAAAATATTGTTTACAAAAAATAAATAAATAAATAAATAAATAAATCGACAGATAAAGTTAAAGAACCATAACCATATTCAAGAAAAGCTAAATAATTTCTGTGGATATGTACCCAGCCCGATCCTGAAAATTCCATTTAGAAAAAAAAACTGACTTGAACCGATTCAAACAAAAATATTCCAAAGAACCATAACCGGTTCCGAGCAAGAGAAAATAATGTCTGTTGATATTAGCCCAATCTCAGACTAAGAAGTATTTGTAAAGCACACGGAATTTGAAGCCGACAAAAATATTCATATGAAACATAACATAATTCAAATGAAATATTCTTTTTTGGGGGGGAGGGGGTTCAAATAACCTTATTTTTCCGAGACAAATTCCCTAAAATTTGTTTATTTTTAATAAAAAATCTGTAGATGATGAGTTTAACCAATTTACAGTATATTCATTTTACAAATATTGTAGCTTTTTCCTCGTAAAAGAAAACTTCAGTGATATGCTGTTTTAAAATTTTGATCGTTTTTCCTATGGGAAATTTGAATTTTATATTTCTGCATACTGAATTAACATTGTTATGTCTGTACAAAATACAATTTTATGTCTTAATAATTTTATTATTTTATTTAAAACAGATGCAGAAAATATCCTGATGTTTGAAGCTATTTTATTTTACCTTACTTGACACCCTGATTCAGAATGTACTAAGCTTCAAAAATTGTATTTTTTATGGCCTTGTCATATTCATGATCTTCATTTAGGCAAGCAATAGGCCATTTTTAAATGAATGGTCAGAGTGCAGTACCCTCCTAAATCTATCTCAGAGAAACTCTCTATGCAAAATGACGTTACAGTTGTAAATATTAGTCTAGTATATATAATTTATATATTTTAATGATTATATAATTTGTATTTTCAGACATGCCAACCTCAGGCTTTTTAAAATTCAAACAATTATACTTCCAACCAGAAATTTATTGAGTCAACGGAGTTAAATAAATTTCCATTGACCCTCTGAGGTAATGCTAGACACTTCTAATAAAATGTTTTTTCTGGTTCAAACACGTTTTCGTGATTTAAAAAAAGCCGGAAGTTGGCAACTCTGTATTTTCAATAAAGGTAGTGGCCTACCGCAAACCAACCGAATTATGTTGCTATCTTATTTTGCCTGCCCCCCCAGCTATTGCAGTATATCCCCCCAGCTATTGCAAGGTTGCTGGTAACAAATGTTTTTTCTGCTACTATTATTTTAAAAAAATCTTCGTTTTATAATTTTTATTTAGAAATACTGAAAAATATAGTCACTTGTGTCAACACTATTCTTATTAACCATGGGAGATAAATATTTAATGTATAACCATGGAACTCATTTTGTATTTAAAAGAGTAATAATAATTTGTTTTAAAAACAGGAGAAATCAGTAATTTGAAATACTTATTTAATAGAATTGCATTTAAATTACAATTTTTTAACTATAAAAAAATAAATTGTGGTTGTAATGAAACTTGGGAAAAAGGGAAAAGCATTGCATAAATTGTTACTACTGTAGAAAAATAGTAGAATAATTATTATTTGATGCTTACTTTAAAATAAATGCATAGTATAAGTGCTTTTCAGGATTTTGGGCAACACATGGCAGTTTTACTATCCAAAAGTCTAAACAAATTATACTATTAAAATGTGTATAACCTACAATAGTGAAAATACTAGACATATTGATATGTGACAATTGTATCCTTATTTTAATTGTATAAGAAAATATCTAAAAATGTTTTTTAATTAATATATATTTTTTTTCTTTTTAGCAAATAGAAGATAAAAATTTTAAAAGCATATGATATCAGAAAAAATGTGACATTTTTCTATGCGATAATTGTATCATTATATTAACTGTGTGAGGAAATAATCTAAAAATATGTTTTTTTAGGTAGATTTCGTAAGAAATACTACCTATTGCAATCGCACCAGTTTATCTATCTATCTATCTATCTATCTATCTATATATATATATATATATCACTTTTTTATGGACACGATAACTTCTATAATTCTTCACCAATCTCCAACAAACTGGTACATAAAATCAAAGGGGATAAAATCTTGGCTAAGTTCGTTAATGGGCAAAATCGGACCAAAGGGGTCGGAATAGGGGGCGTTTTTGTGAAAACCGAAAAAACGCCATAACTTCTTAATTAAAGTAGATATAGAATCGGTTTAAAGTTTATATTACTTCTTAAAAAATGGGCCAAAAGTATATGCATGACAGATTTTTTATAAATTTAGAAGTGGGCTCAAGGGGCGAGAAAACAGGGATTTTGGGAGAAAAAAATTCATAACTTCGTTAATTTTCAAGATATTAAGTCCAACTAAATTTTTTGTAAATGTTCTTAAAATTATCTAAAACTTTTGTATTTACAAGTTTTTGATAGGACCAACTTTTACCGATAAAAAAATTAAAAGCGAATGAAAAAGGCCGGTGAAAAAAGAGAAAAATCCATAACTCCGTCAATTTTTAAGATATCAAATCTGATTAAATTTATTTTACATCTTCTCAAAAATATCTACAACTTTTATATTGACAAGTTTTTCATAGGACCAATTCGTATAGCAAAAAGAAATTAAACAAAAATAGGAGTTGGAGAAAAAACCTCAAATCCAAACTGTTTATATTCTGACTCATTTTTAAATTCATTTTTGATTTTAAACGCATCCAAATGGTAGATCATCTTATTTAGAAACTGTATAAAGTGACGCATGGGTCAATTTTCTGACAAAGAAAAAATATATTTCAAAAAAGGCTACCAAAAGGGTATTTTGAACAGAATTTCCGAAAGTCATCGGGACTGAAACTTGAAGGAAATATTCAAATAAGAAATTGCGTTTTTTCTGACTCGTTTTTAAACCCATTTTTGTTCTCAAACGCATCCAATTTACAGATCCTCTTATTTAGGAACTATATAATATGATGCATTGGTCAGTTTTTTGATAAAGACGGAATATATTTCAAATAAGGCTACTAAAAAGGGTATTTTGAACAGAATTTTCCGAAATAATCGTGAATGAAAATTTAAGGAAGTGTTCAAATAAGAAATTGCGTTTTTTTCTGACTCGTTTTTAAATCCATTTTTGCTCTCAAATCCATCCAATTTACAGATCCTCTTATTTAAGAACTATATAATGTGATACATTAATCGGTTTTTTGATCGACAGAATATATTTTGAAAAAGGCTACCAAAAAGGATATTTTGAACAGAATTTCCCGAAGACTTCGTGATTTGAAAATTTAAGGAAGTTTTCACATAGCAAATTGCGTTTTTTATGACTCGTTTTAAAATCCATTTTCGCTCTCAAACGCATACAATTTACAGATCCTCTTATTTAGAAACTATATACTGTGACGCATTGGCCAGTTTTTTGATAAAGATAGCATATTTTTTTTAAAATGCTGTTAAACTGAGTATTTCGCACAAAAGTTTCCGAAGCAATCATGATTAAAGAATTAAAGATATAATCAAACAACAAATCGGTTATTTTACGACTCATTTTTAAATTCAATTTTTTTCTCAAATGCATTCAACTGACAGTTTTTTATTATTTAGGAACTGTATAATCTACTGTTTTGGTCGATTTTTTAATAAATTCAGAATCTATTTCAAAATATGTTGTCAAAATGGGCATTTTAGCTGAATTGTTCTTAAGATGATTCTGATAAAACCAGTTTTTGCAAAAAAATGAAATTAAAAAATTTTCATAAACGGCCAATTGAAGTTATTAAACTGGGTTTATCTCAAATAATATTTTTTTTTTTTTTTTTTTTTTTTTTGAAATGAGCATTCTTTCAAATCTACCTCTGCCTATAGGCCCAGCCGACAAAGATTTTTTTAAATATTAAAACATTTTTTTTCTCGCAAAAGGAAGATAAACATTTTAAATGCATATATTATCAAAATTTCAATATCTATAGATTTTCAACAATTAAAAATAAATACATAAAAAATCCATAAATTATAAAAGTAGCAACTGAGTGCATTATAGATAAAACATTCTTCAAACCTGTAAAAAAATAATATTGTTTAAAGAAATTCATTCAGCATTGTTTAAAGTATTTTTTAGTAAAAATGTTTTTTTTTATTTCCTGGATTTTTAAATATAGAAGTATAAAGGATATGTAGTATTTAAATCTTAGAAAGTTATTATAAATAATTTTCGTTATGAATGGTTTGTGAATAAGCAAACACAAAACCGATTAAATGTATGAGTGCAAAGAAATGTTCCAAAATGGGCAAATACATAATGGCAATATTTATGAAATAAATAAAAAATGCAATTATTTTGTGAAATTATGACAAAATGGTTTACATTTTTAACGATATATTTCAAAGGCAATAGAATCAGAAATTAAGGTTTTAATAATTTTCAGTTTAATGTTAATCAAAAAATTATGCTATATTAATATTATGCTATTATTATTCATAAAGTGATAAATTCAAAGCCAAAATATTGGTTAATATTGATTATTGATGATATTGGTTAAATCAAAAATGAGAGGGAAAAAATGAAAACTAGAGTCTGGTGTAACATTTCCCCATACAATTAACTGAAATAAAAATCTGAATCACAGTTCAATATTTTACTATATAATTGGATTAGGAAAAACTCTGAATTGTGGTTCAATCTTTTACCATAATATTGGAATAGAGAAAACCTTGAATTGTGATTTAACCTTTCACCAAAAAATTTGATTAGAAAAAATCTTGAATCATGATTCAACCTATCACCACAAAGTTTGATTAAAAAACACTGAACCATGGAACTTTAACCAGAAAATGGTATAAAAAAAAACCTGATCCATAGTTCAACTTTTCTCAAGAAAAACAGATTAAAAAAACTCTGAACCATGGCTCACCAGAAAACTGGATATATAAAAATCCTGAATCCTGGTTCAACATTTCACTAACATAATGGTATTTATGAAAGCACTAATAAACTGGTGAAACTTATCTAATATCTTGGTTGAAGCTAAATTTTAGCTACTTTTCACCAATCTCTTGGTGAAACCTTGAACTTCATTTTTAACAGTGTAATTCATTCTGGATAGTCATCAATCATAGAATGCGCATAAAAAAAGACATAGGGAATAGAAAAATCGAAAGAATATAAATAAAGAAAATATTCCATTTCTAAAATAAATAAATTAATAAATAAATAAAATAACTAAAGTGTAACATATTCTCCACATACAGTATAAATGTGGTTTATTTAAAAATAATAATGACGCAACATGGATTTGGTGTGCCGAGGCTGCCATTCATCTAATATTTTGTAAATGTCTGAAAACGAAATTTAAAGTTAGAAAAAATTGATTTGTAAGTTGTGTATTCATTTTTCACGAAAGATTAAGAAATTCTAATCTAATGTAAAATTTAGAACAACTATTGTTTTTTAATAAATGATTCTTTTTTAATTTAACTGAAGATAAATAAGAAATTTTAAAAAATAGATTTTTTTTACAAAGGTAATAAGTATGTACATTCAAATGTCGTAATTTTGTATGATGTTTGAATGTTAATTAAGATTATTCATTGATGAAAAGTTAAAGAAAAAGCTATTCGGTTTCAGCGATATAAATCAGTGAAAAGTCTATGCAAATTTGAACGTTATAAATCAGTGAAAAGTCTATGTAAATGTAACATTCTCTTCGGATACCTTTAGTATTTTTTATGTCTGTCTGCTATTTTTAAAATGAAATTTTGTTAAAAGAAGGAGAAAGAAAAATACATAAATTTTACCAAGCGGAAACTCATCTATTTCAAATGACGGCACATGAATATTCAGATTTTAAAAATTTCGAAATATCCAGTCTGCTTAAAATTCTAATTCATTCCGGATAGTCATCAATCTTTGAATGTGCATGGGAAATTGACACGTGAAATAGAAAAATTGAGAGAATATATATGAAGAAAATATTCCATTTCTGAAAAAAAATAACTAAATTGTAACGTATGCTGCTTAAAATTGCATACTGCATAGTTTATTTTTTCTGTCTATATTTTATAAATGTGTTGTTTGTAAATATAAATGACACAACATGGACATTTTATATCGATGCTATCATTCACATAATATTTTGTAAAAATTCTGAAAACAAAATGTAAAAGATAGAAAAAATTTATTTGTAATTTTCATATTATTATTTTTTTTACGTAAGGTGAACAAATTCCAATCCAAACTAAAATTTAGAACGATATTTGTTTTTAAATGAATTACAACATATTTTTTTTTCAATTTCATTGAAAATGCACTAGATTTTTTTAAATAGCGATTTTTTGCTGTGATTACATTCATAAAATTATTTTTAAAATAAAACAAGCCCTGAAAATGCATGCGTTATACCTGTTTGTATGTTTCAATTGTACATTGTATTCAACTACTCTCAAGTGGAATCTTTAAATAAAAATAATACATATTTTACTCGGTATTTCCATATAGGAATTTTATTCCCGTAATGCACCAATTTTTCGTCCATTCAAACAGAAATTCTTTCTATAACTGACTGTTACTAGGAATCCAAAATTGCGAGAGCATCTAAATCTCAATAGTCTGTTGAAGTAGATATCTCCTGAATGGAGTTGCATTCTATAAGAGTTGAAATTTATTTTCTTCAGTTTTAACAGGTTTTTATTAAAGTCCACCTTGTCGCGGTCATGTGTATTAGAGTGTTACGCTTTACGCATTTCAAATGTTACTCAATATTACTTATAATCTATTTTTATGTTATGTTAAACAAGTTGTAAAATGAACATCAAGCGTAGAAAATAAGGTGCGTTTTCACAATAACGAAATTATAAAAATATTCAGATCTTGTTGTTAAAATGTAGAATACTGTAAGTATAGCACAGTGGTCGAGATCTTTCGTATGTTCCTGTAAATACTATCTGCTTTCTATTGTATAGAAAATACTTTACGTACATCAACGTACATCAATTTCATAAAATTTGAAATAGTTTAATATAATTAAAACGTGCCCCAAACTATGTTTTCCTGTATACTTTTATATCAATTTCTTAAAATATAAAATATTTAAAAAAAATTAAAACGTGTCTCAAAAGTGTTCCCCCCTATTCTATTATGTAAGGCAATACTTTTTTGTCGCTCTATAAATTAATAACAAATGTTTTTCGCATCAGACATTGTATAGAATGTACATTTTAGAATATATTTCATAAATTTATATCAATTCCATTATGTTCGAAAAAGTCTATCACAAATAAAATGCACTTGAGACTATTTTTCCCCATTCACCGTAATGTAATGGAATTCTTCTGATTTTCACTGTAATTAAACTATACATTCCATTTTCATAAAATTTCTAAATTATGCAACAATTATATGTTTTAAATTTCAAATGATTTCTTTGGATAGTTTTGATCTGTTATATGCGAACAGACGGGCTGACTGAACGATGATTATAGGTGCTACGTATTTACATAATTACAAACGCACCTAAAAAGGTATGCGGAGTTCTTAGATAAAAATGAAACCTTCTTGATAACAGCTATTATATGGGTGATTCTCTCCAAATAGGGCAAAATAAGAGTTAGAAAAAAAATTCAACTTTGTTAGAAACACATGATTATTTTTTATGAATATATCTGAGCTTATGCATAGCAGAAAAAAATATTGGCCATGATCAATCATATTTATTTTTTGCATATTTTGTTTTCTTTTTTAAAAAAATGAGGGAATGATGAAAAAGGTGAGGGAGTGAGATAGACACATGAAATAGCTGTGTAAATAAAAATGTTGAATTTGGAATGCATGTACTAAACTAAATGCTTTATTGCCAAATGAAATATACACATACAAACACTATTAAATAAACAAAAGCAGATGTAGAATCATTAATTAATGTAAAATTATCTTTAAGTAATAAGAAACTACTGTAAGGAAGTTCCAAACACATTTTTCAGTTGACTGTCTTAAAATTACTACTGACTCTCTGATATTCATACATGGTAAGAGAATGAATTGCACGAGAATGAATTGCAAAGAAACAAGCTCTGGGTGTTCACTCAATGTTGTTAAGATACTGTTTAGAGGAATAGTATCTTGTTCATCTCTCTCAGGCCAAACAAAATGATTCTGTCCGATGACTTTCATGAATTTTCTAGTCACCATATTATTCTTTCTTTTACTGAAACCTCTGGTACCCAGTGGCTGCCATAGATAACAGCTACCCAGCTTCCTATTACAAAATTCCCGCATTCTTCTTTCACATTTCTTTCATGTTTCTGTGGAACACTAGAAGATATGGCTTCTTCCTCTAGGACCTTACAAAGCCTATTATAACCACTACGTAAGTGAAAATTGCAACAAGGTTGATCAAAGGGACATTCAAAACAACTTAGCGAATTAAAAAATATATATAAGGCACATTCTTGGAGTAAACAACTTCATGGACTTTCATAGTTCCTTTGAAAGGAACTGGAATAAACCCAGATAACTTGTTTTCAAATTTATGAATGTTGTCTTCGGTCACTAGAACGACATATACTCCAGGACATCTCTCTTTGAAAACTGAAACAAAGTCTTCGAAATTGTCCACATCTTTTCCTTCTGCTACAGCCTTATCTGCAGATCTTTTAAGTGTTCCAATGCCAACAGGGTCCCCCTTTCCATGACCCGCCTCGGAGTAATTCCATGAGAATACTGTCAAATTCGGAATGATCTGGTTAAAATGGTGTGAGAGTATATGGAACATGGATTTATTTCCGTATTGGGTGGCTGGACTATTACTCAGCATGTGGAAAACATTTAGGTTTTAAACGTTCCCAGATATCAAAAGCATCATGACGAAGAGAGTTGGACAGTGTGCAGAAAAAAAAGATTGTATAATGCCATCTGAATTTAAATACAGAACCCTCTGGTACCTCTTCTTTCTGCTCACTTTATAGAGAGAGATAACTTTTCTTCCAACTCATTAATCTTTCTATGCATTTTTTATCTTGCCCTTTTGACTCTTTTACGACCAACTAGTTCCCTTGAAGTAGATGGTTTTGAAAGCAATTGAGGTTCACTTGTAGGTAATGTTTTCCTTTCCTGAATCTCTATTACTTTACTATTCCCGCCTTCTTGAATTGGATCATTGTTAGAGGAGTTTGAACTTGGAGTAGGAGGAGGGGAACTATCAGTTAAAATCTTTTGGAATATTTCAGATTTCTTCTTTTTATTTTCTCTTTAACATTTTGACCTCTTCCTCCATTCTTTTCCGACTCTCTGAATTCTCTTCTTCCATTCAATTCTGACTCTTCTGAATTCTCTTTTCCAGATTAGTCATCTGGCTTGCTAACTTTGCTGCTGGAACTCCTTTTCTCCTCATGTACCTTAGTCTTTTCTTCTCCTTCATCTGCTGAAGCTTTACTGGATCTCTTTTCATTGCTTCTCTTCTTTTTTGTAATATTCTTTCTTCTTTGCTCTAGCTTCTTCTTTCTTGCACATCCTGAAAAGAGAAGAAAGACATATTAAACAAATAGGTTTTTAATTTCAAAATCTTGAAATGAATTAAGCTTACATATGAAATAGGATTTCTTATGGCTATTATATTTTAGCACTGAACAATTTTATGTATGATATAAAACACTTTGACAAAGTAAACCTTACACATCTCTTTAAATTTCTAGAAAACACAGTAGCTTAAAGAAAGAAGCCATAAATTCTTGAAATAGAATTTGCTTATTTCTGTCGTAATAATTTATGTAAAATGTATAACAGGTACACTATATAGCATGGTATCAATTGTTCACTGCACTCTTTAATTATATTCTTCTTAACAACTATTTAAGCATGCACCCGTTAGGCTATTTACGCTTAATTTTTATGTACATTGGTATTTAATATATTAAAATTACAAAATACTAATTCAAGTAAGTAATAATCTATTTACTAATAAGCAATCTTTTGAAGTCATGCAATATAATCATAATTAGAGACTAATACAGTTAAAAAACTCATAATATAGCAATAAAAATAAATTTATGATTTATTTTTGTCCATAGAACATATAAATTCTGTTATTAGCATTTGATTTTATAATAGCAATAATTTAATTTTAATCCCAGAATGTGTAGCCTAAATTCATCACACCCTCACAAGTTGCATCACTCCCCCATTTATGAAGTAATATGAGGGAGTGTTAAATTTCAACAAAATGGCCATTTATTTTATTATCATTACCTGAATTGAGATTAGGCTTAGTGGATTTTAAACTATATCTAAATACTTATAAATCAATAATAATTAATATTTTTTTTTATATTTACCTGCATTCAGTAGAAGCTGATGAGAATGTGATGAGGTAAAAAAAAACTTTCAGCTCAATCTCTGTCAAAATTTCTCTCTGGGAACAATGGAACTAAAAATCAAGTTACTTTCTTTTTAATGCAATGTGCACTAATGGCTACCAAAACATTCTGTTTCCATCAACTAGTTTTATGCACCCTCTGGCAGGAATTAGAGCAATTTTGGTAAATCAGTGAGGGAGTGACATAAGAAGGTGAGGACAACATTCAATAACGATATTAAAATTTATATTTTAAACAATAAATTATAAGAGCCCCAAATTATAGTATCTCTTTTAATATAAAATTAAATTATTAAAAAAGAAATAATATTTTTTTATTCCAATACTACAAAAATTAATTTTAAAAGTTGAAATCTTCTGTAGGGATAGCATGAGGGAGGGACAAATGAATAATTTGAATTACATTAATAATTAATTTATAAACACCTAAATTATAAAAACTACCAAAGTAATCTCTAAACATTATATTAGGCATGTCTGTTTTAAGAATTAAAAAAAAAATTATAAACTAGTGAGATATAGGCTTGGGACATCCGTTTGGCCCATTTGCAAAAAATCAGCCATATAATGTATTGTAAAGGTGTTTTAATTCTAATACGTATCCAAATTTTGTAATAAAATGCACCTATAATTGCCACATGCATTAAATTTTAATTCTTCTTCAGTTATTAAAATTTCATTTAGGAGAATAATATTGGACCTCTGATGGCACTTGCTATCCGCAAACAAATCTCACGCTAAAAACGTCTTTTTCAATATTCATAAAAATCATTTAAATCTCTGTATGTTGCATAGTCATAATGGCTCCGAGTCAAAATTAAACAAGTTTGAAATATCTATGTACTCATTTCTGAAAATATGGACATACGCAAATATGAGCACATGGCGCTTTATTCATGACGTTTATTCACGATTATATATGTGCATGCATATATATATTGTTGATGGCTGTCAAATTCCACCAGAGAAGTATTTCTTTTACAAATTTATCCATTCTTCGATTTAGAAAGCTGAAGAACAAAATTTACGCGATTTTATTAAGGTGGTCTTAAGTGTTCTTATGCGAACACGATAAAAAAGTAGTTCGCCACATTTCATGCTATAAATAATTACTGAAAGGAGTGATTCGCTTCAAATCGTAACATATGAAACAATATGAATAAATTTAACCAGCCTGGTAAAATTTACTGTTTTTAACAAATGAAATACATTTTTATTTGAAATTGAGTGTTTTGATGTTTTAGAATATTAAGGGTTGTGTAGTAACATTTGAAACAAAAAATTCATACCAAAATAAAAACATCGATTTCCTTACATTTAAAAGTGCTCCAATTATATTTTAAAGTATACACTTATGATGGATACACTTAGTTATACACAGTTCAGCAGTAAAATCAACCACGTATTATTCTCATATCAACCAGATTAAATTAAAAATGTTAAATACATCTCTCACGTTACTGTAGATCGAATTTAAAATTGATTGTTTGCTTTAAGATTCAAACCTGCGCCATAAAATAAAAAATATAAATAAATAAAAATGAAAATCGCTTAAAACTTACGTTTAATTTAAAATTTTTAAATCTAGCTAAATATAATTTTTAAGCATAAAATAATAACGATTGGAATGAACTGAAAATCTGCACAAGTTTATATCCGACTATTGTTATAAATTTTATGAATAAAAAAATATATATCAAAAGTAATAGATTTTCATTGACTGTAGAAAACCTTCTTATAATTAAAAATGTATTTAAAAAATATATAAAAAATGGTGACTGGGAAAGAAAATTTTCTCCAAAGTATTTCTTGAACGGAAGAAAATATTTGATATTAGCATTCACAAACATTGCTCTCTTTCAAAGGTATTATAGTTTAAATTCTGAAAAAAATAAGGGTTAGATATTTTTGAGAAAATATTTTTAACGGTTTTCTTAATTGATAACTGTTTGTAACTGTCCAAGCTACTCGACAATATTATTAAGTATCTCTAACAATACTACCGGCCATAACATGTTCATTATAAAGTTCATTTATCATTGTGTAACTGTTTTCTATTAAACAGTAGTGGGCAGTCTGCTGCAAATATGTAACTATGTAAATAACTCAAACATTGTGTCACACGTAGATAATAACATTTGAAAATGAAGAAAATGGCTCATATTTTACGGCGTGGTTGATCCTTGTTACACGAACTGCATTCGTGATCGAATCATGATAATACTCATTAAGCGTTACATTTTAAAATTTGCAGAAAACATGCAGAACTATTTCATTCTTTTCAGAGAAATTGGTTCAAAAAACAGCACTTTGTGTCAATTCTATCTGTAAGTGAGCAAATATGCTTCGTAATGCTATCGAATGGCTGGACAACATGTTGCAGATATTGGCAGTGCATTTGAAACTAAATGTGCCAAAATTTAGGTAATTTTCGTGACCCTCATTTCATTCATGATAATTTATATCTGCTGTAAATTTGGATAAAATGTATTTGGTTTTTTTTACTTATTGGCGTTATTTTGGACATTTTGTATAAATATATTACGACATCGGATTCACATAAACAAGTTCTTTAATTTAATTGCGTCATCATAATTTATACTTCGTCTAAGGACTTTTTACTAACCCTGTATGACACCAATTGCAGCAGCTAAATTTATGTAGTGCTCCAAAGAGCCAGATATAATAAGCGGTATACATTATGTTTATTAATAAGGCAAAAAAGACAATATAAAATGTGATGTGTCACAAATGTATGAAATAAAATGTGAACCCAATGCTCTGTATTTTACTATTAATTAATCGTTTGTATAATAATGCAATTTGCTGTTTTATTGGATAGGTCAGTTTTAATATTTTTTGCAATAATTCATAATTATTCATGATAGTTCAGTAAATCGTAAAATTATTTAACAAATAGATGAATAAATTATTTTAGATTTTTTTTTTGGGGCTATATCATGGACAAAGTTTTTGCCAATCTAATTGCTGATATTCAAAAACTTAAGCCTACAATAAACACTTCTGAGTGTATACTGTAACAAGCGTCATATAAAAGAGCCCTTTTATTGAACTAGTTTACCGCTTAGGCAATTTCCGATCTATCAAGTAAGTACACGTTGAAATTTACTAAAGCACATGGTCTTATAAAAAAATAAATAAAAATAGTTTCAATGCTTCCAAACAAGTATAGATTTATCTGTAATAGTTTGAGCAAGATAAATATTTATAATCGAGGCAAAACTTTTGATTAACACTAGAGTTTGAGCTAATATGTATGCACCACAACAAATAAGGCGCTAATTCGGGGGGGGGGATATCATTCAGCCTTTGAAATGTGAGACTTAGAAGACACGATGACGAAGCTTGAAACTGATGAAGTTTCTAAATGTCCGTTGAGACTATATGGATGAAAAATATAATGAAAGTCAGAATGGTTAAGTTAAGTAAAAATATTTAACATTATGCAGCTTATGAATAAGTTCAACTGCGTAACGTTCATAGCATAACGTTTTATATTTTTGAATACAAGAAAAGCTGCTGTGACGTTTTAATTACAAGCATATTACATTCCCTTCTTATATTATACATTATAAAAATCAATTATTGTCACAGAGCAATATATTACTTTAAAATTGACCAGGACGGGGAATGGATATTAAATTTTAGATAAAAAAATTAATATATCATTTGTAATGTTAATTTTAATTAGAACCTAATGGTGCATTTGTAGTTATTTTAAACACAATTATACTTCACACTTGATATATATTGTCCGCAAAATGTATGTCATTTTAGGAAAATTTGAATCATTTTGTACCTTTATTAGACAAATTGTCTCATTATTGTTTTAATTGTCTCATAAGATAATTCCAAATTATTTTATGAGACAAATTATTTTAATAAAATAAAACATTTTCTTTTATTTATTAAAAAAAAACAAAAATGAGGATTTATGATATTTTACGCTTTGAAAGTTACATTTTTGTTACATGTATTACATAAAATGTTTTAAAATTTAAAATTTCTTACTAATTTTTAAAACAGGCTTACTTTTTATATTGAATTGATTTCCAAAATCTCTTTCTCTTTCTTTCTAAGAAATAACAATTCATCAAACTTATTTGAAATCCATTTAAAGTAGTCAAATGCAATTTGGAAACATTACTGAATCATTTATTTTTATAGATTTTACAGTGCATTTATAGGAAAGTGCTTCAGTCTTCCACGATAAACTATTAAAATAATGACTCTCTGTGTCAAACACATTTTATATAAGATATCATTGTCTGAAAATATTGATTTTTTCTTAAGCAAAAGAAAAGAAATCTTTTGCAGATTTTAATAGTTTTTTTTTAGATATTTCTAACTATTGCCGTTTATTACTTTTTTTTCACATTTAATGTATCTTCTAAAATCTCTTTTAACATTTCACCGGATTTTTTTAAAAGTTTAATAATACAGTTCTTTATAATTTAATATTCTAATTTTCATACCAAGACATTTAAAACAAAGTATTTTTAAATTTTACTGGATTAGTAATATTTAAATAAGGCTTGCTGATTTTTTAATGTTGTATTCTTTTTTTACTTTTTTTTTTTACTTGTGATTACAGTTCAAAATATAATGTAAATTTGTGGAATATTAATCTAAATTATAGACTTTTAAAATAGTTGCAAATATTTAAATAATGAAGAAATGCACATAAAAATTATGTAACAGTAGATAAATTCTTTAGATTTTTCATTTCATTTAATTTTTTTTTGTCATTTTGTATCTTGTCTGTCATTGGTAAAAAAAAAATAATAAATAAAAGAAAAAAACAGGAAGGTTATAAAATAAGATAAAACCATTACTCATTCAAGCTTATACACTTTTTTATTCATTTGTTATGTATTTGTTTCCCTACAATATCATGACTTGTAAAACCAACATAAGTTTCCTGGGTTTTTAATTAATGCGCTCCAAGCTGAGATGTAAATAAAATAAAGCATATAGCAACGATAAATTCTATCTTATGTAGCATTAAAAAAGCCTAATCTTTGGATTTGAGTTGATTTGTATAGATGTTGAACTAGCGTTATCGGACTTTGCAATTTCTCTGGTGTGGCGAAAAATCAACTTGTAAAAAAAATAAATATATCTGTTTTCAGTACTAAAATTGTAATAAACTGAATGATGATTATTTGCATTATGAAAGTGCATTATTTTGCATTATTTTTTTTTATTAATGGTGCATATTTGACACCATCACTTTAATTTTGAATAATATTTTAATAAGATCTGGTGGAACAACGCATACAAAACTACAACAAAAATAAATAAATAAATAAATAAATAAAAATAGGAAATCTTGTAGAAAGCTTATTTTGCAAAAAAATCTCCTTAATTAACTTTTTTCCTAAAAAATCCATGCTACTTTTATAAATATGAATATTTTTGCTTCACTTTTTCCACATTCATTAGAATAAACTATAAAAAACTGAGCACAGCTTTCTAGATTTATGAGATTTCGCGTTTAATATCATTTTTCTTTATCTCTTGTATATTTAAAAATGAAGGAAATTCAACAAACTCTCAATTGAAATATTGAAAAAAGAAGACTATAAAAATTTATTTTAGATCCATGCACGAAAATATATTATACACCATTATAATAAGTAAAAAAATCAAATCTCAACTTAAATTAGTAAAAAAGCCTTAGTATTTACGAAACAATTAAGCTACAAAAATACAAACAGGCAGAAAATTCAGTTTAAAGTTTTCATTTATATGGGTTACATTGCGCTGGTTACATTAACAAAATTTGCAATATCTCGCGATATAACTGCCGATAGGTACAAATTTTCACAATTAAAGAAGCTTTCAATTAATATAAAAAAATCAAAATTTTGAAAAATATCAAAGTTGTTTTGCCTTCTTAACCCTTTCATTCAAAGTGAGTCCAAATGGCATCATGATATTGTTTATTTTATTTCTATATTTAATTCGGATATTTCGAATTCATACCAGAAAATTAAAATAGAAATACTTGTTTTATGTAATAGCAAAAATTCCATAATTAAATAAAGATAAATTTATCATTGAACTTTTCTGGTGTAAATTCAGATTCTTTGAACTACGGATTTTCTAGAACGTATTTTACCATTGGAATGAAAGGGTTAGATAAATAACTATACTATAAGCGACTATATTTCTATTCTATTCATATTACTATGAAAATAATAATAATAACATATTTTTTATGTAGGGGGAACTGGGGTACATTGATACAGTTTTTTTCTAAGACTATTTTTTATGTCCAGAAAGTAGAAATTTGGAGTTATTTTTCCATGTGGTGCCAGCAACACATGTATAGTGTAATATAAAAATGTACAATCGTTGTTTTACATATTACTTCTGCATGCAATTAAAAAAAAATTAAAAGAGTCATTTGTATCAATGTGCTCCATCTGCGGGCAGACTAATACACCTCGAGGAGCACTTTGATACGTTTGGGGAAAATGGAGCCAAAATAACACCAATGAAAAATTATTATTAGAAAATTAGTTAGCAAAATATTTTGTATTTATTTATAGAAGTTCAAATCACCTACAATTTATTTCTAATTAACATTAAAGCAATTAAAATTAAATGTAAATTGGCATGATGTACTGGCTGTACCTGAACTGATTGTTTGCTGTGGTAACATTGTCATATCTTGCACTTCACCCCAGCATTACCTTCTTTCTTAGGAAAGATGAAAAAACTACAAGGTTTTCTGTTTATAAGCAGAACTTAAAGGATAATTATACTAAAAATTCTCTTTATAATATAATTATACTTTTCTGTTCTGCCGCATGTTTCTTTACTTAACATTTTTCAAGTCAAAAATACTTTTTCTCTGGAGAATCAATATAAATTCGAGATTTGCCAAACTGCCGTCCTTTTTTTTTGCTAGTTCTACCAGTACTAGATGTTGGGTAAATTCATGTGTCTTTTCTTTTCAAAAATACTATAAAATGCTCTAATATAAAAAAACAGTTAGAACTATTTCATTTCAACAAAAACTTATGTTAGAAATAATTGTGTAATAGACATATTTTCGTAATTTAAATAAGCATTTAGCAAAAAGTACCACCGATAACATCAATAAACACCGAAATATAAAAAAAAACATTTCGAACTCATTATTATAGTGTAGTAATATGTTTCCTAATACTTGAAATTTTTTGGAATCGATCAATAATTTTTTTATGTTCAATGAACATGTTTTACAGAAAAAATATTATAAATAAGCAACAAAGAAGTGCAAATATTTACTGCATTTCAAAAACTTTTTTAATACTTAATTTTTTTAATATATATATTTTAAATTCTTACATGCTCAAGATCATTTAAAAATGTACATATATATTGTTGTCGATTTAGAATAGTTATTTTTGTAATTAATAATGTGCTCCTACTTTTTATGTTTCGTAATTCCTTTCATTAATAAAAACTTCGTCTTAAAAAATATAAAATGACTATTAAAATATTTTTCTCCAAAATTCTTCTTATCAAGTACTAAATATAAACACTTAGTCCTTTAATTTACTAGCTAATACACATCTTTCTATGACGTTTTCCATTTCCTGAAGTCGCCATTAGTTTGGATGAAGTTGATAGTTATAATCATAACTGGATTTCCATTAGTGGGAGTTAAGACATATTTCATATTTTAATGTCCGAGGATGAAAGAAAGAGGTAGTCTTTAAGCTTTATAAAATGATACTGAATATATAATAGAAGTTATTAATATCAGAAACTAATGGTTTGCCTCTTGATGTTTCACACGGAATTACATATTCTCTTAAATCACTTTGAGCATCTATTTTGGGGTTCCTTACTAAAAAAAGTAAAAGGGAAACTATTATAAGATCAATCATTTGTCTTTTTGCCTGTCACTGCCATTTTATTTGTAAACTGGTGAAGGCGGAAAATTCAAATTCGAAGAAGTAATAAAGACTATTGAACTTACTATTTAAACATCAACCATTTATAGATTTTTAAACATTCACAAGTATATTTAGGAAAACTTTAGAAAGGCTTATTATGTTATTTGAATATATACATACATCTATATTTTCTCTGTATATCGCGTGGGTATCATGTGAAAATTTCGTGTGAAAATTATGGTGTCGTTACTTCCGTGGGACACACTGTATGTTAACACATATCCTGCATTACAAAATATTTATATGGTTTCTATTTTTGACCATTTAAAATAAAGCTTTACAGATTTAAATAAATATCCATAATTATATTTAAAATATAAAACTATAAACTGTAACATTAGGACTGGGCGATATTAGGATTTCTACATCACGATGCATCATTGAGGCTAAATCGCGATATCACGATACATCACGATATTAGACTCTTGGTATTACACACATTGTTGGAATTGCAAATTTAAATAAACAAGGTGGAACCCGTCAAATTTTGACGAAAGAAAATGTTTAAGAAGAAACCATTTCATTAACTTATAATAAACCCATAAAATTAGTTATAGTAAAAATGCATTTTATATTGGTACGTCTAACAAACGATATTTAACGTCAAATTAACAAAATATTATTTCTATAAAACGCAGTTGTAGAAATTGTTAAAATTAAACTTTAATCGTATATGTAAGCAGTAAAAAAATAATAAAGATATATTATTATGATAAAGTTATCGATTAAAGTTCTTATGCTAGTATTCCAAAATGATAAAAAGCAAAATTTATTCAACTTTGACTCAATCATAGATTTTTTTTGCCCGTGAAATCTAAACCCGGCATCATTTTCACCATATCAAAATTTACAAATGTACTATTACATTTGTATTCACGTTTAAAAAAATTGGCATTTTAATTTGATAATTTTGATTCAAAACTTGAACTCTCAATGCTATTAGCTGAAATAGATATTAAACTGTTGATATTATTTTACGTGTAAATCAAATTTTGTAAACGACGTCAAAATTCACCGGGTTTTATAACAGGAAATATTTTTATTTTTATTTTTCCCCTTTTAATGAGAAAATGGCAACATAAAGATACAACACTCAATTTTTTCCCTTTTTGCCTTTGCTTTAAATAGAAATGGAGTACTCCTGTTGCCACGATTAGAAAAGAGCTATTTAAAGCTACAAAAAAATTAATATTTCAAAAACAAATTAAGATACAGCTTTCAAACAAATTTCATTTAAAAGAAAAATTTTTTCCCTACACGATGGTGTAAAAATTGAAAATGTGCGACATTAAGAAGTTTAAAAACTTTTAGTAGCAAAAATTGCAATATTAAAATTCATTTAAAATTTGGAAGTGTTGCCATGCGCAAAATGACGTATGCGTTACGCACAGATACGTTTGGCCTTTATAATATAGATAGATTTATTATAAAATGTACCAGTTTTACTTACATTTTTAAGTTATTTTATGCTATAAAAAACTTTTTTTAAAATAGAGGTATATACAACAAATTTGTTTCAAATATTAATTTTGAATTTTAAAATTTATATAATAAATATTTTAATTAAAAATATTTTACATACCTTATACTTACAATTTAATTTGCATACACTTATGTATTACTCTTTTGTGTTTTCAGAATTTTTGTTGTATATACGTGGTGGTGGTGGGGGGTAATAATATTGTGATAAGACATTGTTTAACAATATTAAATAAAAATATTTTTCTCTTTAAGATTTCCTGTAAATGTTTAATATTTTAAAGTCAATTGGAAAATATTTTTTGTATCATAAGTTAATCAAAGAATAGCGTAAAATCGTAAATTTTATCAAAAGATAACTGAAAATTCCGATTTCGGCAAATGATTGTGAGAAAAATGTCATTTTTTCCAAAAAGAATGAGAAAAAACGCAAATTTCGTCAAAAAATCGCGGGAAAAACCCCCGAATTTTGCCAGAAAATCGTGAAAAAAACGTTAATTTCGTGAAAAAAATCGCGAATTTTATCTAAGGATTGCGTAGAAACGCAAATTGTCTCAAAGGATAGTGGAAAAATGCAAATTTCGGCAAAGGATAGCAAGAAAAACGGTACCTTTTTCAAAAGATCGAGAAAAAAAAATTGTCAAAGTTCACGAGAAAAATAATTGTCAGCAAATCGCAAGAAAAAACATAAATTTCATAAAAAAAATCGCGAAAAAATACACACATTTTATCGAAATTGCAATAAAACGCGAATTTCTTCAAAGGATCGTGAAAACAAAACCGCCGATTTCGTTAAAAGATCGTGAAAGATACGCAAATTTCATCAAAAGATCACAAAAAAAAAAAAAAAAAAAAAAATACAGAACTATCCTTGATAATTAAAACAAATTTTATGTTTTTAGATGTTTAAGCATTAAAATATTAAGTGTACAATAAAAAATAATCATTGATTTAAAACATTTAAAAAGGTTACTAATGCTTTCACTTTCTGAAATTAAAATATAAAAAAACTATATTTAGATTTTTAAAATTGAAAAAATATATATGTACATTAAAAATAATCATTAGCATACAAGATGCAAAAGGATTGTGCTATGTTTTCTTATTTAATCTTTCTTTTTTTCTTTTTTTTTTTTTTTTTTTTTCTAATCCGCGTTTTGTTGCGATTTTTCTGCATTAGTATAACTAATCCAGTTATTTTCGCGAATTTTTTTACACAATTCGCGTTCTCTAAATATTAAAAATTTAAAACATGAGATATTTATGGCAGCCCCGAAATTAGCCTTTTTCGCGTCCGGGGCAAACATGGAAATTTGCGCGACCCCCCCCCACACCCTCCACATATATTCATTCTTTGTATCAAACACACCAAACAAAATCTTAATTTGGCGCCCCCTTCACCTTCTGTTCTGGTGGCGCCCGGGGCACGTGCCCCCTGTAGTTTCGGCCCTGATTTATGATAAAAAGGAAATAAATCATTTCAATTGTAAGGCCTGAAATTTTTATTCCCTAGTATACGAAGCATTCCGAGAAAATGCCAAAATTTCGCGGGGAAAGAAAAAAAAAGTGAGTAGCAAATAGAAAAAAAAAATGATTAAAAGAACATAAACCAAACGCAAAACCCCTGTTTCCCTTAGTATTAAATAAATATATATATATATCTTTGTGACTGTTTGGCCGATTTCTTTCAAATTTTTAGCAAGTTGCAATAACAATAAAATAGGCTGAATACTAAACTTTTTTAAAATATAATGAGTAATATGAAAATTATAGTACCCACAAAAAATCTTCACTATTAGAAGTCCCAGCAAGAAAGAAAAAAAAAATAAAACGAATGATCGCGATTTGTTTATTTTAACTCCGGGAAGTTCGACGCTAAAAGAGAAAGATAAGCAATTCCCACTTTCCATCCATTGATAATGTTTTCTTTTGCTGCAGCAAAGAATTAAAGAAAAAATATTTAAAGTAGGAAGTTTTTTATATTTATTTTAAATATATCTTTTTTTTCCCCTTTTTGCAGAATAATGATTTATTATTCAGAATCATCTTTCGTTAATGGCGTATGGGTTCTATTAAAGGCATAAACTTAAGAGAAATCCAGATGAATTTAGAAAACATCTGCCGTTTTGGAACGATTTTCAAATAAAAAATGCAATGTGTATGCATTGCTGTATCAATATTTCGTATGAGTATGACACACAGAGCTTTGTACGCGAGTCATACGGAGCAACTAAACATTTGTTTTATAAAGTCCACGTGGTTTTTGCCGAGTAAAAAGAAGGGAGGGGGAGACAAAATAATAATAAATATAAAAATTAATATAATTAATAGAAGAATAATAAATATATATAGAGAGAGGCACAAAGAAAATACGGGAAAACGGGTAGGGGACGAAACTTATGAAGTACTTCTTATTAAAACTAACAGCCTCAATTACTATAAATTTATGATATTAATTCACTATAACCATTTTGAAATAACTAATTCAATGGGAAAATGTATATTTGACATATCACATCGCAAATTTTTCTCATATGTATCATGATCGTGATGCTGCTCGTTGATCATGCTAAAAACAAACAAACAAAAAAATTCTAGTCGAGAATGCGGTGATTTATGGTTGACATCAATTTTAGATAATCCTGATGTCCAAATAAAGATTCGTTCGCGATCTCTGCTTTAGCGACAAGTCACGCATGCTCTGTGTACGATGTCTACGATCTACTTCGGAGATCACAGAAAAAAGAAGGAACCAGTTTTGCCCTCATCATCTTACGATCTCCATGATACATCACATCTCCATTGATACATCATGTGAGTCTTTGAAGATCGGAGGTGAAACCGGTCTTATACATCGGACTCGTTCATCATCGTCGCGTAATGTTGGAAGATCGGGGGAGAAACCGGTTTCGCTCATCATCCATACGACCTCCGTATTAGTGATGCATAATGTGTTCGAAGTTCGGAGGTGAAACCGGTCCACATTGGTGTTCATCATCGTCCTGCTGTGATGCATCGTAGGGCCGCGATACATCGCTAAACGAAAGATCAGAAAATCGATGTGACGATTTGTGTTTTATATCGATGTTACGCGATATATCGATACATCGCCCAGTCCTATGTAACATGCGATTTCATACATTCTTGTTATAAATTTATCTACATGTCTATATATCTATCTATTTCTATATAACTATCTAATACATATATGCATACTATATGGGCATTAATGACCGGATACTTTTAATTTTAGACGTTTTGCTAAAGATATAGAAAAATATGCCTGGTATTATTATGAAACTCCAGGTGTGTAAACAAAATACCGGAAGTGATTTTTTTCCCGAAATCTAATAGCGTACCTTCAGCAAAGTTTAAAAAAAATTATTATATTTTGCATAACCCTGTCCAAACTAAAGTAGTAAAAGGCAATAAAATGTTGATTATGATAAAGTAGAATTAAATTATAATAAACTGTGTCATTTTTTATGAAAAAAACAAGAATACTCGTAGCGAAATTAATGTTTTCATAAAAATAATCCCGTATTTTGCCAAGTTTGAATCTTATAGTTTGTTGAGTTCTTAACGTAAAAAACATTATTAGAAAATATGACAAATAATTAAGTAAACATGACCCTTTAATCAGAGTTTAAAAAAAATTTAAAATTCTATGAAAAATTTGCAGGTTTAATAAATAATGTTTCCCAAGTCATGCGTGAATGAAATCAAAATATAATGTAGATAATGTGTTAGATAATGTGTGAAAGACTCAAAACCACAGACTGAAATTTCTCAAACATTATCGTTATTAGAATAAGCACAAAATCCATTGCTTTCTAAATGGAAGTAAAAAGATGAGAATAACCTAGAATATCTTTAAAATATTGAACTAAGAAAATATTGTAATTACGTTATTTACCCATCTAACTCGTTATGGGGATACTGGGGGTAACCCATAGCTGTTTTTTTCTCGCACGAAGACAATAGATGTTGTGAAATAAATCGGAGAAAAGCTTATTTAGGACCACATGCTTAGGATAACGGCTTTGCGATTTTTACCCCTATAGTATAAATTTACAACTTTGCCACTGGCAGATTCTGTCAAGATATACTTGTTTAAATTCCTGGTCTGGGATTTTTTTATCATGTTGAAATTTTGCAATTGTAAGTATAAATATAAATAATAAATATAATAATATATAATGTATATAAATAATAAACATAATACCTTTGTAAAAATGCAATCTTATATAGGGTTAATTATAAGTCATCTATTCTTATGTAACTTAACATATTGTACTTTTTTTCTCAAATATCCCATAAAAAATGCAAAATGTTTCCAGACATCTCAATATATTTTGCATCTCATTTTTCTTATTAACTGTTTAACAACAAAAACGTATCTTTTACGTTTCTCTTTAAAGAATGAAATCCTATATAACAAAATTTAGAACAAAATATCATTATAAACTTCAGCGAGAGTAAAATAATTTTTTTCCCTCCAAACAATATTATTTATTTTTAATAAAAGCAACTATAGATTCTATCAAGTAAAATTCCCATATGTAATAATACAAAATCATTCAACCTGCCAAAACTGTAGCACAAGCTGCTCAATGGTTTCAAAAACATAAATTTATAATCCTTGTAAAATAAAAAATAGCACGCATGACATTAATAAAGAAATGATGGCGTTTAGTTTAATGTAAATCAAAGTATAAAATCAAAATAAATGTACCGGAACTATTGCAAGATTATCTCAATGGTTTCAAGAAATAGAAATTAGTATCCAAATATAAAAGAAAAATAATGTGCAGGAAATTAAAAACTGAATGGTGGCGTTTCAGTTCAATGTTCCTTAGACCGTGCAACTTTGGATTATTATTCATAATTTTTTTGAAAATGACGTGAGATGTTTTAAAATATGTCAACAAAATAAAACTATTTTTCTGTTTTTTAAATCTTTATTACACCTTTTAAGCAATAAGAAATATTAAAGGAAAAATCATTACAATATCTTATGTTGAAAATAATCTTCTTTATGATATGAGAAATAAATACAACGTACATGTATAAATTTAGATTCTAATCTAAGCTGTAGAGAATATTAACTAAATACCATATTTCATTTACTTGTCACATAAAACGGTGTTATCGAAAATTTCATGGCGAGTAAATCAATAAGGTACTAAAAGCCTTCACATTTTCCTGAGTGTTTTGAATGTTTATGTGCTTTTAAAAGGAAGTGCGATAGTTAGTATGTTATTCAAACTGGCTGTGCAGTCTTAAATCCCTTTTAAATTGTGCTTTGATATACTTATAACTCTGCCTAGATACTTTTAATAAATATCGATTTCGTATAAAGTACTAAATATGAAAAGGAAATTTAGTTTATTTTATATCCGTCGAATTTGGAAGTCTTAGAAATATCACATTTTAAAAAATGAAACCTGATTTCCCATAGTTTTGTTAAATTAAATGTAGATTTTGCATTTTTTTAAATAAATACATATTTAATTAAGAAGAAAAACATTGATACATAAGTTCTTTTATATTAAAACCAAATAGATTTGCGGAAATTGAAGCTATTATTTTAAAAAGAGGTATAAGATTTTTCCTTTTACCCTTTTTTAACGTTATTGTTCCTTTTTGGTCATTTTATTTAATATTTACGGCGCTAAAAGCATAGGAATTGTACTTAACTGGGATGACATTAAATGCGATAATCTTGTTAAAATCTTTATCATGAATCATATACAAAAGATACATAATGAGGTATCTAAAGTTATGAAACAAAACATATTTCAATATTCTTCCTATAAATAATTCTTATTAGAATACACATATTAATGTGCAGGACACATATGTACACATATTAATGCCTCCATATTCTCTGAATGCCACTAAAAATCCGCAAATAACTTCACGGTGTTTATTTTTCTAACTTGGAATATCAAATGGTTAACTACCATGTACATCAGCCGTTGAATTTTGTGTTCCTTTTACCTGAAGTGCAGGCACGGGAAAAAACAACAAGTTTTAAAATTAAAGTTTTAAAATATTGTCCACATTTTGGTCTTAATTTTTCTTCAGAGACCAATTGGCGACAAATACGATGCATCAAATGCCACGAAAATTTTAGAAGTTTAGCAGATGTAGGTTTTAAATTGTACTTTCAAATATCATATTCAATTTTGGTTTAAAGAAATATTTTCATTATGCTGCGGTAAATTACTAATTAATAACTTCACCATAATTCCCCAACAGTTTTTCTCTTTGACCGAAATCATGAAATTCGCGTCTCAAATAATCAAGATAGTAAAAAACACTCTCACATATACATATATTTTTAATGCACATTAAAATATATTTCTTCATTCAACAGTCTGTTTTTTCAGAATAATTTTTCGAACCCATTTTCATTAAATCTATAAAAATTACAAAATCCATTTATGAATTGAATACACTGATATTTATTTTTCAGTCACCACTGCATTAAAAATATCTTTATTTACATGATAACATTCACATAATTTTAAAGCCAACAATGAATTTTTGAAGAAAGTTTGGTGTTATTAACATTTTGTACACTGATAAGCCAATGAATAAATATTTAGTGATGATTTTAATCTTAATGAATCGACAACAATTGATTTCAACCTGTTTAGATAGATATGTGTATTTCCCGATTTTGAAATAATCCCTGTCGGATTGACCTATAAGCAGAGGTCGATTTCGAAATTAAGTGCTCATTTCAACAATGAAAAGTAAAATATGGTAAGAAATAAACTCAGTTTACCAACTTCATTTGGCCACTTTTGAAGAATTTTTAATTTTATTTTTCCGTAAGAGCTGGATTATTAGAATCATCTTAGGTGAAATTCGGCTCAAATGCCTAATTTGAGAACAATTTTTTGAAATATTTTCTTACTTTATTAAAAGAATAACCCATAAGGCACATTATAAAGTTCCTAAAAAGAGAAACAGCTAATTGAATGCGTTTAATAGCAAAAGAGAATTTAAAAATGAGTTATGAAATAAGCAATTTGTTATTTTAATACATCCTCAACCCATCAATCACGATAGCTTCACGAAATTTTGTTCGAAATGTGCACTTTGAAAGCGTTTTTGAAATATTTTTTGCGTTCATCAAAAAATGACAAATCCAGCACATTGTACAGTTCGTTAATTAGAAGACCTGTCAATTAAAAGCGCCTAATGGTAAAAATAGATTTAAAAATGAGACAGAAAATAAATTATTAGTGATTTGAATATTTACACATTTTTTAAATCATGATCGCTTTGGGGAATTCTGCACAAAATCCCCTCTTTGACAGAACTTTAAAAAATATATTATGCCATTATCAGAAATTTTGCCAATGTGTCACATTATGACGTTTCTAAATAAGAGAACTGCCATAATCTGCCAACTGGATGTCTTTAAGAGCAAAATGAATTTAAAAAAGAGTCCGATTATAAGCAGTTCAGATTTGAGACTTTTCCTTCAACACCCATTTTCTTATTTCTTTTTTCTAGAAGAATTGGTCCTATCAAAAATTTGTCAGTTTAAAAGTTGTAGATATTATTAAGAAGAGCTATAATATACTTAATTGGATATGATACATTAAGAATTTACGAAACTATCAATTTTTTCTTCTTCCACCCTCCCCCATTTTTTGCAAAAAAGAGTTACTCCTATCAAAAACCTTTGTCCCTTTAAAGAACTTGACCGACATTTTATGCCACTAAATTTTATGCATCAATTTGGAAGATATTTGAGCAGAATTTTAGAAATTATCGTATACATAAAGAGTTATGTATATATAGAGATAGATAGATAGATCTATTTATATATATCTATAAACATTTTTATTGGTGGTAATTTGGGGGACTAGGGGTCATGATCGATGTAGATCTGAAAAAAAAGTTTCAGAAATATCCTTATAGGAGGGACCACAATAGGGAGTATTTCATATAAAAACTACCTAAAATTGAGTTTTTTAAAATCAAATGGTTAATGAGGACTTAGCAACTAATCGTAACGGATTTGCAAGTACAAGTTTATAAGTTAAGTTCAATGAAGGTATTAATGCAACATTTTCAATAATGCTTGATGTGTCTAGTAAGACAAGGTTAACATTGCAATGATGTAAAAATAAACATGTGTTTAAACTTTTGAGAAAAATAAATGCCTACTTTCAAAACACTTCCTGCAAATCCAGACCAGATCCTATTTAAGAATATTTTTTATCTTAAAATTTTATTAAATTCATATTATTATATAAATGTGCATGCTCAAGCAGCAGATTAAATTACATATGTATATTAGGGTGGAGTGAAAAATCGAAAGTTTCAATTTTGATTTTGGATAGCAGCCAAAAGTTGCCTTTTTGTACCTCTAATACACGTGCAAAATTTCATTAATTTTGAAAAACTTCTTGAGTCCCCTACCAGGCCATTTATATTTTCATTGATTTATACGATAGATTTTTACCATAAATTGTACATTAACAGGATTTTTTGGTAATATCGTTTGATATTTTTATATTCAAAATGTATAGTGTATTTCCTTTCATCATTTTCAAACTTTAAGTCTATATTTTTAAATATTTGAAACGGTTTATTGAGTTTTAAAAATTGTATGTTGTCATTTTTACAGTCAAAATGAGTACGTGTGTAAGCAAATCGAAGTTTACCATTACTAGAAGTTGGTGATTCTTCAAAACTAAATAAATCTGTTTTGCCAACAATAGCAGAATGCTATAAAATATTATTATTATACAAAACAATAAATAAAACACATTGTAATTGTAAAGTTCCGCCAAAATCCAAAAATCGTGCGAGAAAACATCGAAGGCATCAATTATTGTAGTTTCCCAAAGACGTATTGATCAAATGATAGATAAAAAAATTTCTGAATATCAGAAGCTTATTCAATTCCCCAAAATGAAAGGAAATTATGGAAAATTGTAGATATATGGAAGAACTATAAGTTACAAACAAAACTTCTGATTTTAAGAGTCAAATGAATTGTATTTGGGACACATTACACTATCTTTTGGACCAGGAAAGATCATTGCAGGAAGTATTAAAATATTGTACTGAAAAACATTTAAACCTTGATAAATTTATGGCAATAGGTTGTGACGGAACAACTGTAAAAAGTAAGATAAAAAATCATGGTAATAAATTTTTTTAACAAAGATTTAGTCTTCCGTTTTAGTGGTTAATATGTCAGTTCTCTGCAAACGGATTGCTGCTAAGTCATTGAACTTGATAAACAAAATAAAGGCTCACGAGCTTTTCCTGTTCTAATTGGAAAGTCGTTGAATCAATGTGAACAATAGACAGTTATGGAAATTAAAAATATATGCTTCTATCACACAAAAAAGAACTATGGAGAGTTAAGCGTAGACCAAAATTATCTTTGACATGTGTCAAACATTTGCATCTGGTTAATGCTCCTCAAATCTGGTAAATTGTAATCCAGCAAGAATGTCGCACTCTAAATGATTGACAACTGCCAATTGATTACTTGGTTTGCTGACTGGAAGTCAGAATTCATCCCAAAATCTGAAGATTATGGCTGAATTTGTAATGAAAGTACATTCGTCTATGTTGTTTCACTTCAAGAAAGATTCTTCTTGCAACAATAGAGCTTAAAAGGTTTTTTTTTATAAACAATTAAGATATTTTGTTATTTGAGGGAATATTTAAAGGAAATTCTCAATCCCGTTATTCAACAAAACGTATACTTCTGTCATTGAGATGAAAATTTACTGGAACGATAACTGATTAAAAAAAATCATGTTGGAGACTTTGGATTCCGAAGAATATTGAAGATGAAGGATATTATATGTTCTACAATAAGACAGTTTCATATTCCAATATTGAAATTCAATGTTACAAACTATAAAAACATCATTAACTGGGAAGAATGTGAAATCACCCCTCATTCTTAAAAGTGTACCAAGAGAGAAACTGGAAATTCTCAGAAAAAATCGAAAGGTCCCATCTTTTCAATTGAAAAATTTCCCTGTTAGATTAAAGTATTTGAAAGATGCGTAAACTTAGTTGTTACCTAATTTTGATAACAAAGACTAATATAAATGGAATGAAATGAAAGACCGTTTTACAATATATCGTATATATTCTTTTCATTTCATTACTATATATACAGAAAACTGCATTTCATTTATATTTAGAAACTATCTTTCATGTGCATTCAAAAAATAAAAGAGAAAGCATGTCTAATTATTGTGTTTTCTCTTCTCTGCAACAATACGACTCACATTTTAGGGTTTTATTCGCGATTCAAAGAATTAAAACGAAACTGTACTTAAATCGTCCAAAAGTAATACTTTAAGAAGTCATTTTTGTGTGTTATTTTATTGAAATAATAATAATAAAAAAAAAGTTGATTAATTTACGCTGCATTGTGAAATCTTGATTTTCACATAAAAAGAGCATAATCTTTAAGAGCTGGTAGGGAACTAAAATGAATTTCAAATGAAATGAAATTTTAACAATATATTCAGTGTGCCAAAAAGCAACATTTTAGATCTATCCAAAGAAAAAATTCCGAAGAAAAATGTTTTTTCGTCATTTACACTACATAGTGAAATCTTGATTTTCGCATATAAAGAGCATAATCTTTAGGAGCTGGTAGGGGACTAAAGATGAATTCCAAACGAAATAAAATTTTAACCTTATATTCAGTGTGCCAAAAGGCAACTTTTTAGACCTATCCAAAGAAAAAATTACGAAAAAAATTTTTTTGGGTCTTTTTCACTCCACCCTAATGTATATGATGTTTCCACTTAATGGCTTTCGAAAAATATATATATAAACTGAAAACAGACTTAAACAAAAAAGCATTTAATTGTGCTTCCACATTTGTTTGTATAATATGTACTTTTTCTTATTTAAATATAAAAGAAATACTCTATAAACTTTTGAAATATATTTTTTTAAATAATTCTTTTAGAAAATCTCTTTTGTTTCACTTATTGTTTCATTTATTTTATTCTTTTATGTAGTAATACACATCGATAAAATTAATCGAAATCTGTTTTACTCAGTTGCAACACATGGACTAAATTAAAGGGAATACTTATAGGCGATTGGAAACAATCTGATGGAAAGCTGTGTTAGTAAAAAAAATGGTTTATCAACACTACCTGGAAATAACGAAAAAGGAAAGTAATTGCTATTAGACGTGATTCCAATAACTTTCAGAATTAAGGAAAAAGTATTTTCTGGGAGAAAAAATAATTGTTTATTTTATTTGAAATAGCAATTAAAAATTATTATTTTAGATTAAGAAAATTGTACTAAAACACACAATTTTCAGTTTTTGATAATTTCATTAAAGAAAATTGGGTACTTCTAGGTTATCCCGTCGACCAAAAATGTATCGCCAAACTATGAGATTAAATGCCAATAATGGGTGATCGTGAATGTCACATTCAATGACATTAAATACGATTCACGTATTTAAAATGTCATTAAGTGATTTTTATCTTGATATTTTTTATTGATATTTTTATTATTATTCTACTAATTATTTATTTTTTCGTTATTTAAAATAAAAATTATGTCAACACGTATAATTTGGCTATTAGTTTGGCGATTTGTATAATTTGACGAAATTGATCGACGGGATAACCTAGAAGTACCGAAAAATGTTTTTGTCAATGCATTTATAGAGTTAATTGCAAAGTTAACGCTGATATTAAATCAAAAGTATATGTCTACAATGCATCCACGAAAATCAAATTATTTCCAAAATTCTTATAACTTTTTACCTCTTTATTTATTTTAATTTACGTTATTAAAAGAAAACTACGCTTTTTGAATGTTTATATCTATCTGTTCGTGAAGGCTAGCAAAATATACACAAGTATGAGGGTAAAATTTTTTGCGAGAACAGTCAAAGTTCTTTCCTGATGGTTATTACAATGATGTCTCTGTTCTTACATTATAATGATTTGATACATATTGTAACACAAAAATGAGATTTAAAAAATGTAAGCATTTTGTGTTGTTGGAAAAAATGAAAAAGAAAAATAATAAAAAAATAAATTAAAGAAACGCATTATCTTACGATATATTTGATACGGGATACATAGCTTAAAGTATTGTAAAAGATTGATTTAACAGAAGGTTAGTCTCTATTTGATGTATAGCACATCACAAGCGATTGTAAAAAGCTTCTGGAATAAAAATATGTAACGAAATAATCTTATATGAATCCCCCACTATCCACCAAATATATTTTTGGGTATAGATAAAATTTTATTGATTCCTACAGCATATTAAAATATGGATTTTTATTAATTTATGTTCAGAAAATTTGCAATGCTTTATGTTTCAAAATTAAAATTTTAATGTTAAAATATTTAAAATTCAAAAAGTGTGTCTGTACAATGTTTATGGAGTTACTGTAAATCTTTGTCGCGTTTAGGACACATTTTTGTACATAACATTTTTTTTTATTCTTCGGATTCAAAACTGAAAAAAATATAGATGTATCGACTTAATGATTTCTTGAAAACGACTCAATTATGTACGAGAAATATTTTAAGGGTAAAAAAAAAATTAAGAAATAGAGTGTCAACGTAATTCCGAGTTTGGAATAATTTTGTCACCTAGGTATAAATATGCTTTAAATGCTCGCAGTAAGCGATTTATGGAAAAGTTATCTCAGATATAAATGTAAAATAAAAAAAAAATAATCTTTTAGGATCACATAGGGCTATTCTAATGATTAAAATTTAAAATTTAATGCGAAACATATGATTTTCCGAATTATTTTTCTCTTGGTGAAAGTATTGATTGTACCTTATTGCATGGAACGTTGTTCACAAATATAGAGATATAGACTCACTTCAGGTTAAGTTATTAATTTAAATTATTATCGTGGCATTGTGTATGGCTAAGGGAGTCAATCACGACTTCATAAATGTGGGAAATCAACTGCTCTTTTTCATGAGCAAGGGGTTACCGGACGAACCACATACCTTGTGTATCTTCCAAGGTTCTTATTGACAAGAATATAACCCGATTTTTGGCATCATGGAACTTCTAGTTTTTTACTCATGTCATTATTGACAACTGCCACCGCCTATGCAACATTCCCTTTGTGAAGTGTCTGTCAAATGAGGACATAGTCTAAGTAAAGTTAAAATGCAAAACTTTTATCTACTGTTGTTGGGAAATGAGGAGTGGAGCAAGATTCAGTGTTTCTGACAGCTAATCACACTACTATGAGAATTAAACAGTAGCCCATACTCACATTTATGACTAAGTCCGGCTCAAAGCACTAACCCGGCTCTTCTCTGCAGGTCGCCATTTACTTTTACTCTAACCTGTAAATAAACAGCCCGAGGCTGCACAAATGTCTTATTCTCAAACAATTACAGTGCTGAACTAACTCTCACCCAACTCGATTGCGGAGGCTCTCTACCTTCACACGGTAGCTCGGCTGTTCTTTGCTGGAGGTTCTCCCGACTCACCACGCCACACACCACACACATTTACTGCTTTTATACTTTGAATACCGAAGACGGAGCTATAAATTTGCATAAAACTCATAACCGCAGTTAAGTGTAGATTGAGGGCGCCACATACACTCCGGAAAACTAGAGTTGCATAAAGGATAGATGTCGCTTTTGCGCCACACATGTTAGAACCTTGACGTCACGATCTCACACAAAACACTAGAGTGCCTTTATTACAAAGGGACACTCCCTCACACCTTTAGTAAAATTATGATAAAGTCAGACTCCTGGTAATTTTTTTTTTTGTAGGTCCTCATTTGTTTACTGCCTGAGACCTATAAAAAAGATACAATTAATCCAATGAGTGAATCATACGAATACATATGTATAAAACAGTAGTAAACCCTCCCGTGTACTTGATAACAAAGTTACCCCGTTTTGTCAAAGTAGCCCTGCTTTATGATATGTTTCAAAACGTATCTGCATGTCTGCACATGTAAATAATGAACATGTTATAACTAGTCAGAAATTTAAAATTTAAATAATTCTTCAATGGTTTCACGGAATAAGTTTCCTTTAAATATCCAAAAATGCATTAACATTTTTTAAAAAAGTATGTGTTCGTATTTAAACATTCCGACGTTGAAAAAACATTACTAAAAATACAGATCATGTAACTCTTATTTTATGATATAATATATATAATATTGTTGTAATATAAGAAAAACTACGAGTCAAATTGTTATTTTTCTAATCTCTGTTACTAATTTTCGATTAAAATGGATAGCGAAAAATCACCAAATATACTGGGAATAAATTATAATAACAGACTTTGTAGTTTTGTCTCATGCTGATTTTTACAAAGTCTATTATTATAATTATCAAAATGAACAGATGTTCAAAGTTTATTTACGCCTGTGTATCTTAATGAGGTGGATAAGAAGTAGGGTATATGAGGAATAGTCTTTGGTTTGCCGCTTGGTGAATTTTTCTTTCTTCCTTCTAAAAAGTTTCAAATACCCTGGTACAAAATTTAGCATAAATATTTGACACATGTGTCATATACGCACCAGGACCTTAAAATGATGTTATTTTGGCTAGATTGGTAACTTGTCTATTCATGTATATTGATTGAAAATTTTTTTATATATTTCTCATTCCTTTTTTAAAAGTTATGTAAATTGTTTTATTCTATTATTATTAATTTATTTATTTATGTATTGTTTTGTTTTTCATTAAAATAATAGCAAATTATTTAAAAATATGTATGTAACTGATAACCGAAAGCGAAGTTTTTGAAAATTTAGCATCCAAAAAAATTTGCACCATATGCAGTCTCTGTATCCTATATTTTTTAGATGTAAAAGCTATTTTTGACTATGGAATCTTCAAATATCTTACAAATAAAGTGAAACTTAATTAGTTTAGAGCATTCAATGTAAAGTGTTACATTTCAAGCCAGTTTGATTACATTTTTTAACGAAAGGGTCTTACAATCCTACCAATGTGGAAATATTCTGCTAACAACTGCAACATTGTTGCCAGTGGGCTACTTTTTTAAAATTCAGATTTCTTGATTGGCACCACTTTTTTTAAAACGGTTAAATTCCCCTTGTTTTAGGCCTTAACTAATGGTTCATTAAATAAGTAGTATTTTATTATTTAAAAAAAGTGGTGCTTTTCAAGAATCCGAATTTAAAAAAAAGTAGCCCATCTGGCAACACTGAACTGCAAACATATAAATAAATCAGAATGAGTTTACCAGCTGTTCCTATTTTTTTAATGACACAGAATATTTTGTAAATATGTTTAAAAATGCTTAAAAGGAATCGAAATATTATGAATGTTTTATTCTTTAAGTTGAATACAGACATTAGATGCTGAACATTATCAAAGCACTCTTTTTGTTCTAAACAGGAGACAAATATGAGCTTGCCATTAATCAGAGATTCAGAGCAATTTACGTCATACACAAAGGTGAAGAACATATTAGAATAACACATTTTATGATTCATCAAACATAAACAAAGTAGTCTGTGAATAAACACTGCAAGAATAAAATATAAAATTTAGATTTTTTCTTTATCCTGATTCAGATATCATATTTTAAATCTAGGATAAATACCGCTAATAATAGTGAAATAATGTTTTCAATGTTATATTTATTTTTTATTCGAGACACAAAAATATATTTAATCAAGAAATATAGTCAAGTAATTTTTTGTTGTTTTTGAACATATTTATTATGTCTATTGAGAATACTTCGTGATATCTTTTTTTAAATTTGTTCTAACATTAAACCTTTATTTTTTACTCACTCTTGTACAATGCTGATCTAATACGAAAATATTAATTTATGTCAGTTGTATGTTAGCAAGATATAAAAATTTATGTTATTCAAATATAATGGAAATTTTAAAGGTAAGATAATGGAAAACAAGAAAGAATGCATAAATCAATTTGCTTTAAATATAGACCATTTCAAAATAAACATCTCTCAAAAATTAGTTAATTTACTTCAATACATTAAAAAAAGTGATAAAAAAAGTGATTTTAGATCCAGTAAAAAAGCATATATATAATTTATATAAATATAATTTAGTAAGTTATAACGACCAATTTCGGAAATGATACGTTCAAAGACGAAAATTTTAGACTTATAAATAAATCTTGTAAGTATTTAAAAAACAATAATAATAATAATTAACATAATTTTTATGATGACTCAAACGTTGTTTACGTAATAATTAAATCCTATATTACGTACGCCATGGATTAAACATTAATATTCCTGGACCATTGATAAACAATTTTTAAATGAAATTTCAGTTATACAATTTTCGATACTGCGAACTTTTAAACTTCTAAACATCACACATTTTCATTTTTTACACAATTGTATAGGGGAAAAATGTATTTTTAAATGCATTTTGTTTGAAAGCTGTATCTCAATTTATGTTTGAGTTATTATTATTAATTATTATTATTATTATTATTATTATTATTATTATTATTATTATTATTATTATTATTATTATTATTATTATTATTATTATTATTATTTAGAATTGAATACTTTTTTGTCATTATGGCAACAAAAGTGTTTTATTTCTGGACATTAAACATGGACCAATCAGAAGACTAGTAAAATACAGACATCATAAGGATTCATACCAGAAGAGCCGGAATTACAAAAACCTGAGTTATCGAGTACAAGAAAAAAAAACTTTATTTTGCAGAAGAGTTGTAAATTAAGTGGTTGACTTGTAGATTTAACATTGTGTTTGCCTTACAATCAAAGATATTAAATGACTGCATGACAAACACAATGATAAATATACGAATAAACCACTAATGTTATTAATTTTTGGTTTATGCACCACTTCACTTCCGGCAGTTATGGATCATTAGATCCCCCTAATACTACTTCTTCATAAAATAGAGTATTCTTTCTTAAATTTTTTTTTCTCGTGTACCTTAGGTTTTGCGCTGTCAGCTCTTGGACTCTCAGAATATGGTTCAGATATCTCTAGACCGAATGAAAAAAAGAATCCGAATGGTTAACACTAGAAGCGCCGTTGGGGTCATGTCACCTTTTTTTCCAATTTCCAATGCTTTATTTCAACATGTAAACGAACACCGCAGATCATATTTTTTTACTTTTTCTAAAATACTATCAAGCATACTGTGACAATGCTTCATCTTTCTACATTAATTATTAAAGAAAATAATCACAGAAATACCTAAAACAGCCAACACAGTTCATTTTGACCCTCATAAGAAAACTGACAAATTTTCAAGTAAAGTCTGTTTTTGAATTCCCGATATCTCGTTTTTGCTTATTGTGCAGGGGGACATACATTTCTTATTGCAATTACTAAAAACAGAAAAGTAAATTCCAATTTTGCTTTGTTTGGATGACACATAGCGATGCAGGGGGGAGGGAAGTAGTATTCTCTCTGCTGCGAGCTCGCCTTGAGTTAAGAGGGTTCTTCTAAGCATTTCGACTCTATCATGAAATATGCAGGCATCCTAGCAGTGCTGGCGTAATGTAAATTTACAGAATGCGTTGTATTCTGAAAGCAGTAACAGTGATGCCGTACAAAATTCTACCAAAGTGATTTCTCTTGTTTCTTGCAGATCAGGAAGCTCATGTGGACAAGGACGAGACAATAACATACCTAACATTTCTGCTGGCAACAGTCGCGAAAAGTACACATTATCAAAGGATATTCTTTGGATTCCTTTGAACCTTATCAGCCCTACTTCCACTACAAATCGCACACCAACTCGAAATATTGTGAAAATTGCGAGTGGAATACCATCGTTTTCTCTTCGTAACATTGGGACAAATACAACTTCAGCCTGGCCTTTGATGGTGATTGCAGCAGTGCTATTCAAACATGCACAATTGCTGAAGCACTACGTCAACTTGGAATTGATAGTGAATGGTATGTTTCTCTGGTAGAACTCCATGCTTTTTTATCGCCCTCTTATATGCCCGTTTTGCTTTAGGTTATACAAAACTTTGTGCAGATGATTTATGGAACAAAAGTTGGGGACTATCTGTGTTTAAAGAGACAATGTCACGCAATCCTTTCTGTAAAATCATGCGGTATCTGAGATTCCATGTGCGAAGTAACAGGGCGAAGAACCTGCCACAGATAAATTTGCTCTCGCTTCTGAAACCATGTACAACTTGATTGCAAATTGTTATTTGTGTCGTAATCCTGGAGAAGAAATAACCTTTGTTGAAAGTTGTTGCCATATAAATCACGGCGCACACCCGATACATTTATCCAATACAAGGCAAATAACCCGCACAAATTTAGCATCATGTTGCCACCTCCCCCTAATACATCAAGTACAGTGTCTGAGGCAAAAGAAATGTGCCTTTAACATTGCAAGGGATGAAATAAAACATATGTAATCTGTAAAGGATGTCAGAAACTAATTTTAAAAAAATGGTAAATGTGTTGCTTTCACAGTCTGGTGCGCAAAATTCTGTTTTTGAGCTGATGTCTAATTAACTTTTGAACACATTTATATGATTTTTCAGGATTTATTATCTTTTTTTCTCACCTTAAAGCAAATTGTGTGCTTATTTGTATTATTTGCATTTGTAACTTTTGTTTCTTTTCTTATCACTTATTTGTATAATATTAATATATTATGATATATATATATAATATATATATATATATATATATATATATATATATATAATTAATTATATTGTGCGGTATTGTATAATAAAATATATTGAATTATATATTGCCATTTATATACAGTCATTTCAAAAAATCGTAAAAATGGGCATAGACGTACACTAACAACTAAATAAATAAAAAAGAAAAATTATAAAATTTTCAAAAAAATTTGATATTGTGCAATTTAAACATCATTTATCAAGAATTTTTTTTTTTATTTTGTTATGGCGTGAATTTCTTATGGGGGTCAAATTGACCCCGAATGGCGGTTTTAGGTAAGTCCAAAATCCGGATGTTCTAGTGTTCAAAAAGAAAAAGAAAAGCCATTTTTACCGTCTTCAAGAATTTTGAATAACGGATCCATTAAATAATTCTCAGATTCATCAATAGAGAGAGATTATGCGTTTTTTATTCTTAATCTCCCACAATAGAATATAACTGAATAAAAAGTTGTACAGTAACTTCTTCCGAAATACTAATTACTTCCAAAAGCTATCTTTAACTTTAGGAACCCAGAAAGCAACATAGTTTCGAGATTTAACCTTTTATCTAATGAATTAAGAAAAGAAAAAAAAATTATATTCTGAAGAATTTTTCGTGAATTTTTTACGACATTAGAAAATTTATGTAATCCTGAAATAAATTTTTCGCGGATTTAGAAGGATTAATAAAATTTGAATGTATAGTTTTTTTTATATAATATTTATAATCCCACTCGTATCTTTAGGTGTATTTTTTTAGTATTTTGTAGAATTAGAGAATGTGCAAATATGATGATCGTACAATATAAATATAGAAAAATTATTTCTAATTTCTTAAAAGCTATAATAAAGATTTTAAAAACAGAAGAATAATTTTATTTTGTTGACATGTTTCAACTCATCATAGAATCATTTTGAAAACTAATTAAAAACTATATTTCAAAATTGCATGATCTAAGGTGTATTGAACTAAAACACCATTCTTCAGTTTTTCATGAGCCGCATGTTATTTTATTTTATTTTACTTGTATAGTAATAAGATTAAATATTAAATAATAAATATTATGCTTGTAAATTAATAAAATAAACTATATAACACGCATCGCATAAAAAACTGAATGATGGCATTTAAGTGCATATCATCATAGACCGTGCAACTTTGAAATATTACACTGCTCAAAACAATTAAAGGATATTGCAGTTAGATGGGTTTTGTATCTGGGAAACTTTTTAGCTGATTGATACATGGTCGACAGACATAGTAGGTTACATGAGAATAAAATACACATGTTTGGCAGAAAAAAATGCATTTTATTTCGCATTTGTGTACAAAAGGAAAAAAAACACAATTTGTGCATATGAGAAAAAAAGAATAGGAAAAGGTGTTTTCTTCAAAGAAAATCATTTTCAGTAGGGGGTATGGTTTCCACGGGCGGCCAGGAACGTTGAACACCTTTGAGGCATGGACTCAAGGAGTCTATTAATGACGAGTTGGGGTATTCTGCCCCACTCTTCTAGAAGAGCTCTTTCCAGTTCTTGGAGAGTTTGTGGGGGTTGTTGGCGGCCAGAAACTCGTCTTCCTAGAGCGTCCCAAACGTGCTCGATTGGATTCATGTCTGGAGAACACGCTGGCCATTCCATTCGAACGATTCTTTCCTCGAAAAGGAAATCCTCCACCAGGTTTGCACGATGTGAACTGCAGTTATAGTCCATTAAACTGAAGTTATCTCCGATTGCTGCAGCGTAAGGGACTACAATAGGTCTGAGGATCTCATCCCTATATTGGCTGCCAGTCAGAGCTCCATCTCGAATGATGTAGAGGTCAGTGCACCCGTCAATGGAGATGCCACCATACACCAACACTCCTCCACCGCCAAATATGACACTTTCTTGCATGAACGCAGGATTATTCCTACTGCCACGGTCCCTCCAAAGGAAAATACGCCTATTATCCGGATGCACAGAAAAACGGGACTCGTCAGAAAACAGACTATTGCTCCATTCATTTCTCCTCCAGTTGACATGCTTGGTTGCCCACTCCCTGCGGTCGCGACGATGCCTTGATGTTAATCTAACACATACCATCGGTCGGCGAGCATACAGACCTACAGCGTGGAGCGGGTTTCGGACAGTCTGAGTTGAAATCGTGGTGCCTGTAGCCGAGCGAAGGTGTTGTTGGAGAAGGGTAGCGTTCATGTTTCGGTGTCTCCGAGCTGTTAATGCTAAATGCCGATCTTCATTGGGCGTTGTTGCCCGTCTACGACCTTTCTCTGATCTTCGGCATGCACATCCACTCACCTAAAAACGGTTCCAGATCCTGGAAATGACACTTTGTGACACTTGAATGGCTTGCACTACTTCGGCTTGAGTTTGGCCCCTTCTAACCTACCAATAATTCTGCAAGCTTCTGAATCTGTCAAATGACTTCGCTGAGACATTGTACTCATCGAAACAAAGCAATCACTGACTGACGATCTTCCTTGTCTTCATTCTCTTTTATCCAGTTGAAAGTCAAATTTCATTCGCTGCCGCTGAAGCGACGTTTTTGACGTCGAACTCAAAATTTGCATACTACACAGTTTGAAAACCAGAAAAAATTGCATTTGTGATTCTCTTCTTCTATTTTCGGCAAAAAAATTTCGTTTATATCTTTATTTTATATAAAACTTCAAATATCCTTTAATTGTTTTGAGCAGTGTATTTTTAATTTGTTTTGAAAACGACCCTGTGATGAGTTAAATCATGTCAACAAAATAAAACTATTTTTTCGGTTTTTTGAATTTTCATTATTCTTTTCAGGCAGTTAGAAATACTATAGTAATACAAGGTGCCATTTTGTTACATATTTATAGAAATATTTCCCAATTGAATAAAATCATTCTCCTTTCTCCTCCAAACCCTTGAAAACTGAAAAAGTGCGAAGACAGACGAAATCATCCTTATAAAAATATTTTTTATTTGTGCAACCAATAATACTTCCAGAACAACATAAAGTAATATATCTATAACTCATTCTAAACTCCATTACAACTAATTGGTGTATTAAATGAATTTTATAAGAAATTATATTAATCGTACTTATAAGTACCATCAGTAGATAAAGTGTTAAATAGCATTTGATTGTCCGTTCTTCAGCCAGTAAATTTCCGAAAACTTCCTCAACTAATTTCGTAGTATTTGAATTATTTTTCTCGAAGCGAAACATATTTTTTGTATGCGATGACTTACCAAATAATCATTTTCATAATAATAATAATAATAATAATAATAATAATAATAATAATAATAATAATAATAATAATAACATCTTTTATAAACGAACAAAATAAAGTATAAGCATAAAAGACAAAATTTAAAATAATATTATTCTATTATTCTAGACTATATAATTTCACTTAAGCTATCGAAGATGTTTAAAGAAGAATTGCTTTGAAAATCAGAAGTATTAGTTTGCAGTTATATCGATATTTTTTACTTCGTTAACTATGCTTTAAAAACTGCGAACTATCTAAAAAAATAAATAATTGTATAATCGTATGCTTTGTCTCTTCTTATGTATCTTAAATTTTAATTGAATGTATCTCAATATACATGCGTAAATTTGAAATTAGAACGATAATCTTGCAACTAACAATAAAAGAAATAGACTATAATTTAATAAAAAATAATATTTTTCAAAAAATACTGATTTAAATTAAAAAAATAAATAGTAGTATAATTTGAATAAATTCATGCTGTCAAAAATATTATACGTACAGAACTTATTGGGTCCTAAAATAAAAAGTTAATGTTACAGTTTCCATTTAACGCTTAATAGTTTTTTAACTTTAACTTTAACAAATAATTATTAACTTTAACGTTTAACTTTTTATCTCTTGCCTTAAAAACTTTGTTTTACGTGATGGAAAATCCTCATATTAAAAGCTCGTTTGACCGATAAGTTTATAAGAAACTGTAAGAAAAATAAAACAGATAAAGTACCATGCTTTTTAAAAACTATCAAGATGTAACTTCCGAAAAAAAAGAATGATTTGGCAATGAAATATTTATTAGATTTTTTTTCCAGTGCCAACAAATTTGTTTCTAAAGAAGACTTTGTTCATGCATTTAATTAAAGTATATTCATATTTTTAAACATCTAGTTGAATAGATTTTCAATAACAATTAAATATATACATTAGACAGGGGTTTTCCCACTGCGAGCTACCCAAGCCAACCCCCATTCTTCACGGTCTCTAAGCGACATTCATGTGTCCTAATTTGGAAATTTTACCAGGTTACGAAAAATTGAAATATATTATCCCTATTGGGTGTTTCAAAATTATATATGACAAATGTAAAGGAAGATAGAGGATATATAAGTAATCAGATACCACGCATGAAGCATTGTTGCGTTGGGAGTAAAGAGGACGATGTTGAAACTTGCATAAAAGCACTTTGTTCTCTTTAGTTGTCATTCCTCGCACGGATTTTAAACAAAATATGTCAGCACTGAAATTCTGATTTTTTTCAACACATATTTTGTTTGTTGTACAACATATAAAATATGTAATATTAAAAACAAACTTATAATATTTAAATGATTCATTTCATATTTCTATAAACAAAAATATATTATATGATATGCGATGATTAATGCAACATATCATCAGATACCATTACTTATGCTTCTTTTAAAATGTCACATTTCCTTTAAAAATTAAAAATTAAAAATAAAGGCTTCTTTTCCTTTATAAAAATATAGTAATTTCTTCTCTCTTACGCTTTAAATAATAAATACCTCTGAACAGAGTGCTGCTAAAGATGTGAAAATAACTGCCACAGGGACTCGTAAACTGCTTATGCGAATTCATGTTATGAAGGCTGTATAATTGTAAGAGGGAACAATATTCACACTAAAAAAAACATTTTTTGGCTCTATGTGGCAAACTCTGTTTCAAAATTTTTGATAGTTATGCGTCTTACGCTTGATCGTAACTGTATTTCATAACTGTTGAAGGTTTATTTAGTTTGCATTATATCAAGGTATGTGCAAGTGATGTTCAATTAAATTTTGCTCCCTATTTCCTGGAGATAATCGAACTAATCTGAAAAGTCTTTTAATTTTGAGCATAAAAGGAGATGCATTATTCTGGATAACATTTTTTAACAAGTAATGTATTTTTAAAATGTAAAATATTTTTTCTATTTTTATCACCAAATCATTTGATAAAAAAGTATCATTCAGCATGAAGTATTTAATATACGTATAACTTTGCAGTATTAATGGGTCATTGATTT
>OZ025295.1:250022781-250240335 GCA_964019185.1 Maratus speculifer | reverse complement strand
TTTCTAGAGCAGAGGTTCCCAAAGTGTGCTCCGCGGAGCCCTTGGGGCTCCGCCTGAACTTTTTAGGGGCTCCGCGGTGTTCCAGGAAAATAAACAAAACATAGAAAAAATTAGCATATTGCAAGTGAAAGATTTTCAAATGTATGTAGGAATTTGTGTGCGTATGTCAAAAAAGATATATCTATAACCTAAGATGAAAAATAAAATAATACACTCCAAAGACATTTTAACGTTTGCATTCTATAAGTATCTATTTTCTGTATAATATTTTTGGTTTGAATTGATTTAGTTTATGGTCTTGCATTTAATGTGTTTTAAAAATTCGATTTAAAATAAATAGTATTCTAAATCGAATGCACAACGTAAATCGAAACAGTAAAGGCCCTTCAGTGCTGTTAACTCTGCTTGCTAAACAAAAGGGAGAACAGTTTTGTTCTTTAGAGCTCCGTCTATTCATATATTTATACTTAATTCTTTATTTCTCATATTTCACAATAAGATGATCCAATAAAAGAACTTTTGGACAATAAAAGCATTACTGAACCGCTGTCCCTAAATCAAGTATTGTTATCAAAGCAAGACAGAACCGAGACATCTCAATAAAAAACTAAAATATGATGAAAGCAATCTCAATAAAAAACTAAAATATGATGAAAATTACTTATAAAATGGGTTTTGCTGAAACAGATTATGATCGGCCTCTCTGCGCGGTTTGTGGAAAAATTTTGAACAGCAGTTCAATGTTTTATGTTACTTGTATATTTAAATTTTCTACATTGTTTTTCATTGTACGATAATGTTTGTTGTTTAAAACGCCCCTTTTTTATAATATCTTATATCATTTAATAAACTCCTCATTAGATTCATTTAATATTTATATATGTTGTGTGTATAGTTTTTTTTTCTTTTCGTAAATTCAATTGTTTTAATCTGTTCATTTTATTTTTGTAATTTCTTAGTTCTTTAAATTTTCTTTGCTACTTTACATAATTGTACTTACCGGGTGTCCCAAAAATGACTAATGAATTTTAAAATTCAATAACTTGCAAACGGTGACAGCTATTTTAAAAAAAATTGCAGGAGGGTTATGTATAGTGTCAGGAGTTTTTTTTTTTTTTTGCCTTAATTTTTTATTTTAGTTACAATTTCAAACAATAGGTGGCGCTGACGGCGACTGAAGGCCAGGTCGACGCTTCACTCACCACTGATCACCTGGCCTTCAAGCTCCGTCAGCGCCACCTATTGTTTGAAATTCGAACTAAAATAAAAAATTACGGTAAAAAAACTCTTGACATTATACATAACACTCCTGCAATTTTTTTAAATAGCTGCCACCGTTTGCAAGTTAATGAATTTTAAAGTCCATCAGTCATTTTTGGGACACCCGGTAATTTCAGAAGCAATTTATATTGCTGAAAAGGCATTTTTTTAGCATCTTGTATCACTCTACAACCCCTGTCTAAAATTTTCTTTTAATTGGTCTGTGCCGCATTTTCCAATCAGAAATAATTCTGTAACAATTTAAAGAATATATATCGGTTCTTTACATTTGTCATCACGTAAAGAATTTAAAATTTTGCTCAGTTCCACCTCTTGCTTAGGCTTTTTGTCAGTGAGTGCCTGCCCTGATATAAATTTAATCCCATCCATGCACTCTATTTTATTTTCGTAAAGTTTCTCTGCCAGTTCAGGTTCATTTAACATGTGTAGTTTTTACCTGCATATCCGTTTTGAGGCAAAAAAAATGACGACAGAAAATTTCTTTGAAAACTATATAATTAATATCCAAATATTTTAAATAAAATATCCAAAAAAACCAATTCTGCACCTAAAAATATAGCTTATAAATTTTGCCCCGCCCACTTAAATGTTAAAACGATGACCTGCTTCTAAATGTATTTTTTGTAAATGGTACAAAAAAAGAAGCTGAGAGGGAATTCATTTTCATTGCATGTTTAGAAGTAGTACTTAAAGAAGAAAAAGACATAATCGCATAATTCTATTACGGATAGGTGGTACTATCAATAACGTGTTACATATTTTCTCATGGGTGACTGGAACTACCCATTTCCTTTTTTCAGTAAGTAGCCTATTGGAATTATACAGAAGTATCTCCCTGCAAACGAAAACTGTATAACTTACCTTTTTTTCTCTCTGCGTGTGTGTTTTTCGCCATAAATAATAATAGTTTTATGTAAGCCCCAAGAAATACATAATTCAAACATGGTTACCATTTTCATCTTTAATTCAGAATTCATGCTGTAAATCCCAAAAGAATATTTAAAAATTTAAAAATGTATGACATTAACCAATTAACACTTTGACTGTCAGAGCTATCATATGTGATGGCCAGTGATGTTTCCGTTGGGCCACTCGATATGATAACCATGGCTATGATAGCCATGGGGTTTCAACACTTCAGGCCTTGGCTATCAAAAACGATACGAGTTACATAAAAATGGTTTTGGAGTTTGATTGTTGGGCTCCATGCAATGTGTTAGATATATGTGGTTTGTGCAAATTGATATATGTGCCTATTTCTTGTGCTAAGTATTACAGAAAATGAAATATTTTCCACATTTTTCTCTGGCGTATTGTAATAAAAATTCAAAAACTTCTAACCTAAAATAATGGAAAAAAATAAAAATATAGAAAATAAAGTAATAGAAAAGAAAATTTAAACTAATAATCTCCCAAGCTCATCCTTACATATATTTAAAAATTTTCCAATTTAAGAGTATAGTAGAGTATATTGTAGAAACATAAATCTTAAAAAGTGATTTTAGTGATAAATGACGAATTTAGCTGTCTATCAAATAAGCCTTGACCACTCATGGAAGAACTGACACTAACTTTCGTGGGGTGCTTTGGCTATTATTTTTGATAGCCAGGATTAAAATCTCCCTATGTGTTGCAAAATGTGTCAGATTGAAAATATTGATTTTATATATAGTTTTATGTTTCGAATATTGAAATTACACACACATACACACACACAAATTTACACCCTGGTGAACACTAGCAGTTTTCGCTTGGCAGTCAACGTGTTAACAGTATTGCTTGAACATTGCACTGGTAAAAAAGAGTTTGTTATTTAAGATTTTTTAAATTTCTAGTATGAATTAAGAATTTCTGTATTAGGAAAGGGCCGAACTGAGAACCAGTACTGGCTTGGATTTTTATCCATCAGACTTTTCTGTACTCCATAGGCATAAAAAATATTTGTAGAGTATCGTTGTGTTCAGGGGCTCCGCCTTAGAAATTCTTCCCAAAAAGGGCTCCGCGAGCCCAAAAGTTTGGGAACCGCTGTTCTAGAGAAATGGTAAAGTGAATGTCAAATATACATTCAACGCATCATTATTTTACAGAAATTTTTAACAGTGTAGAAAAGCATTAATTACCTATAAAATATGTTATGAGAAGAAATATGCAGATGTCATAACATAGTGTAAATCCACTTGAATGACATTTATTTTATTTCTTTTTTTGTACTTATAAAGACATTAAGAACGCCGGGTACTTTGTTGAAACACTGTTTTGTCATTATTAAGGTTTTTGTCTTTTTATTTATTATACTTCATTTATTTATTTTTTGTTGTATACTTGTCTTAAAATATGTATATTTTTGTTAATGAAATATTTCAAATATATATATAAATATTTTTTTTGAAGTTTTAAAATTTTCATTACAGTCTATGAGATTTTTTTACAAAAAATACGTATTATTTTATTTTCTATTTCATATCGAACCTGTTTTGCGTCCATTAAAAAAATTAACATTTATAAGTATGCAAGTTAATTTAAAACAAATCTCTGTACTTGAAGAATTGCATGCAATTTTTTTAAGGCGAAGCTGTTAAAAATTTTGCATATTTTAATTCAAAAGAGGAATATTGATTTATCTTCCAGATTTTAATGCTTAAGCATAAATACCATATTATATGAAAAATATTTGAAATCAATTGCACAGACGCCGTTTAAGTAATAATGAATTTTGTAAAGGAAAAGTGTGTTCAGATGTAAGATTTATGTATTCTATATGCTTTTCGGATAAAGAGAAAAGTTATTTCATATATTAAGTCTTTTGAGCTAAAGTAGAGCGAGCGTCGTATATTTGCTTATCCCCTTTGAGTTTTCTTTCAGCCTCGGAGGTCTGTGCAGAGGTTTGTAAAACCTATATTTCAAGGTACATCCTTTTAAAATTTTGTTGCATGAATGCTACTTTAAGCCATATTTCTGAATCTTACAATAATCTTACTTGAGTAAAAGGATGTATATGATTTGTTCAATAATTTTGTGTCTGAAATATAAATACATTTATCTATAATTTTGGAGTATTATAAATGTTAAAATAGGCATTTTTATGTAAAAATATTAGATTTTCTTTTTGTGTGTGTTTGTGTGTTGAATAGGGTGGTGCGAAAAAACAAAAGTTTTTACAAAAGTTGCGACTGGTAAATACAAGGAAACTAAAAAAAAAAAAAAAACATTCTATTCAGACTTTATCTTCCGATTGCGAAAACCACCTAAAAATAAAAAAATAAAATAAATTTCCGATTTTTTCAGAATTTTTAAAAAAGTATTGCATATACATATATTTTATTACAAAAGTGAAAAATATTTGCATATTGTACTGTTTAATAATAATAAAAAATAAATTGCGTTTAGAGAAGATCTTCCGATCGCGCAAGCTCATTAGAATCGGGAAAAATCCAATTTTTAAAGATTTTGATGTATTGAGAAAAGTTTGCGGTCTCATATAAAAATTTAAATGCAAATTAATACTATTGCGCATATTATGCCATTTTTGAACAATCGAGATCTTACCACGACGAACTCGCTGCAGGGCTAAAATGATTAGTAGTTCGCGTTAATCCTGTTAGCCACGCTGCGAAACAGCGATGATGTTGCCCTACATGTGCGCTCCATCTCTATGCAACCTCGTCCACTTGCATAGTGAGCCATTTGGTATCAGTGAGCCCATGAACGAATTTCCTTTGTTAATCGCGTGTATTGTGCTATTTTAAATACATTAACATGGACATGGATACGGATATGCATACGTCGTTGACCAAGAAAATTACTAGACAATCTTTTCATTGTCCTATATTCGGTCATCCAAGAGATTTTCTGTCAAATATTCTTCCAACACACAAAGACGTTCTTCGATGCTGTTTTGAGGAGAAGTTTCTATAAGAAAGTAAACTCAACAACATTAAAGTGAGTTTCATCTCTGTCAGCAATACAGTGGCACAAAAAATGAAATATATTTAACAGAAGGCGTCAATCCCAAAAATTTTTGATTATAGAATCATTTAGATAATTAATGCCTACTACGATAAGTATTATAAACTAACGAAATCTCATATTCAATACAAAGAAAAGCCAAACCTTATAAAAGAAGTTGATGAATTTAAAATAAAACAAGAAACTCAACTGTGTGATATTTCAGCCAACAAATGCGTAATGAATTTACATTTCTTCTGTGAAAATTCTCCAGATCTGAGGGAGTGTCCAATTGAAACTAATTGTACATCTAAAAAACACAACAAAATTCAAGTCATTGAGCATAGATTTATCTACCTCCAGACAACGGATCGGAACGGAAAAAAATGGTACTTTTGATCAAAAGAAGCAAAAAAAAAAAAAAAAAAAAATGCAAAACTTGGAAGACGAAACTATATATTGAAAATTCAACCTTCCAAATCTGTTGAAGCGGAAATGAAAGATCTTGAACATTTAGATGAAATACAGGAGAATTTTAATGCTAAAGTAGATGTATGTAAAGTATCATTGCAATGACCGATAAAGTCTATCAGATTTAAGAAGTAGAAATTAGCATGGTAAATGAAAGAGAGAAATTACAATCCACATCTTTACATTGCGATCGAAATGGTGTACCTGACCGTGCAGGTGTTACTATTGCATAGAGTGTGCTAAAAGATATTGCTGTAATAACTAAAACAGATGCTTTTCAAGTTTTTGACCGATATTAGAAGTGAAAACAGCCGCACTAGAAATAATTTACTGCAAAGTCAAATGGATTCAGAAGAACCACTTGACATATATTTTGATGGAAGAATGGACGATACTTTAACTATCTTCCTCAGTTTTGAGACAAATATCACGAGGGACGACATATACATGTTTAAAATTACTATAAAACATTTTCGAACATGTATCATTCTACATATCATTGCGTATTATATGGACGCATTTATTGAAAAAGCCTAGAAGTTCAGGGTGGTCATAAAAAAATTGCCGGTATATGGAGCTCTAGTGGCCAGTCCGTTCAACCGATTGAGATGAAATTTCAGATATAGCTATTCGAAAGTATGAGCTCGAGATTCTCTCAACGGTAACAAACGGTATTTACGGTTACAGTTATAGTTACAGAAACTCGAAATTTTCATCGCAAAATGCTCAGCGCATGCGAAACTCTAACGAGCGTTCGAACCGTACGTGTGTAGCAAGAAAAGGACACGTTATGCACGCACAAAAACTGTTCTGCGGACCCCCCCCCATACAAAACACGATTGGGGCGAAAGAGGCAAATTTGCATATGACAAGAAATCAGTACACTGATCTCCGATTACTACACAGATCGGAGAAAACTTTTTTTGTTACACATTTTCCACATGGATGCCATCACAAGCAATTACACATTGCATGGTGGCGACTGTGGACAATACAGCCGAACGTTACACCGCATGTGGTATGTTTGCAACCTCACGTTTGATAGAATCTTTCAAATCCGGCACATTTTGCGGATTGCACACGCACACTCTAGATTTTAGATATCACCAAAACCTGAAATGCATAGGAGTGAGTTCTGGGAATCGCGGAGGCCTTTGACGTTACCACCTAAGCTGAAATGTGCCTCGTCCATTCATAAGTGAAGAGGTCGATCGTTATCTCCATCATATTGGATAAGAAGTCCATTTACAAAGTCATCTCCATCATACTGGATAAGAAGTCCATTTACAAAGTCATCTCCATCATATTGGATAAGAAGTCCATTAACAAAGTCTATATGTTGTTGATGGTCTCTCACTTCCAACATTTGGGCGTGCTGGTACCGGTAAAGAAACATGCGGATTACAGAGCGCAGTAACTTTAAGACCATTGATTTTAATATATCAAATACACGAGATGCACCTTTTGTTGTTTGCACGCGTCCTCTGGTTACTATTTGATACACTTCCATAACAGTATCCTCAGGAACAGTTGGCCATCCTGATCGCAGACTATCACATGTGAAGCCAATTTCTTCGAATTTCATTACTAAATCACGCAAAACTTGTGAAATGCATAGGCCACGTATTTGGCAATGCTTTCGACGGTAAATGCGCCAGGTTTTCGCTGCCTTCATCTCATTTTGATTATAGATTTACCAAATCACCACGAACAAAATCATTCTGTTTGCATCTGCGAGCTCCGACTGAAGAACTAATATTACCACCCTACTTTTTATCCGTTTTCTATGCTGACTATCTAGCAAACGATGTTCCGTAATTGGTATTTTGTCTCTGTCATATTCAAATTTTCTTCGTGAGCCTTGGTCGTGTTTTTTGGGGGCCGTTCGTTGAGCTGAATTTTTGCGAGCATAACGAGCCTGTTTATTGCAATAACCAAACCGTTCCAACGCTTTTTAGGGTTTTCGCATACGCTGAGCATTTTGCGATTAAAAAATAGGGTGTTGCAATTGGAAAATTTCGAGTTTCTGTAACTATAACCGTAAGCGTGAGCGCCATTTTGTTGCCGTTCACAGAATCTCTAGCTCATACCTCTAAATAAATATATTTGAAATTTCATCTCGATCGATTGAATGGACTGTCCGCTAGAGCTCCATATATCGGCAATTTTTTTTATGACCACCCTGTATTTTTAACAATTCTAGAAGCATTTAAATTCTTTTAACAGGTGTCCTTTAGTGTCTCTTACAGGCGCTATATATTCGTGTACAGGAAGAATATTTGGCAATATCTTGGATGACCAAACATAGGACAATGAAAAGATTGTCCAGTAATTTTCTTTGTCAACGACGTATGCATATCCGTATCCATTTCACATGTTAATGTGTTTAAAGTAACACAATACACCAAATTGACAAGCGAAATTCGTTCACGGGCTCACTGATGCGAAATGGCGCAGTGCGCAAATTGATGGGGGAGGAGAGAGATGGGTTGCACACGTAGGGCGACTTCAATGCTGTTTCGCAAAGTGGCTCACTGGAGTTGCGCGAACTACTAAACCTTTCCCCCCTGCAACAATCTCGACATGGTAAGATATAGATTGCTCAAAAATGCTATAATACGCTCAATGTATTAATTTGCAGTTAAATATTAACAGGAGACCGCAAACTGAACTCATATAATTATTTTCTTAATACATCAAAATCACTGAAAATTGAATTTTTTCCGATTTGAAACGTGCTTAGGCAATCGGAAGGTATTCTCTAAACTTAATGTATTTTTTATTATTATTAAACAGTACAGTATGCAAATATTTTTCGCTATAGTGACAAAATATATAAATATGTAATATTTTTAAAAAAATTCCGAAAAAATCGGAAATTTTAATTTTTTTTTTTTAATTTTTCGATGGTTTACGCGATCGGAAGAAAGTCCGATTTGAAAAATTTTCTTTTTTAGTTTTTCTTGTACTTACCAGTCGCAACTTTTCAGCACTTAGGAAATAAAAACTTTTGTTTTTTCGAACCACCCTAGTTTTGAATCTAATACCTATAAAAAATATGAATTATCAACCATATTTGTTCTATTGAAACCCTGTTTTGTACTTTGTAAGGCTTTTTTGTATTTTTATTTATAATTGTTTTTATATATTTTTTACCTATTTTTTGTTGTATATTTGACTTAAAATATGTGTACTTTAGTTGAGGAAATATTTCAGAAATATATATATATATATATACATATATATATATATATATATATATATACCGGGTGATCCAAAAGTTTCGGGAGTTTTGAAATGTTAATAATTTGGAAACTATGTACAATACAAAGGTTCGGTTTTCAGATATATGCTCAGAAACACGTGGGATTTTGTTTAGTATGATTTTTTTTTACATGTATATAGTTACAATTTTTAGCAACAGGTGGCGCTGCTGTACAACACTGAATGTAACTATAAAATATGCTTTATAGACACATGAGTATGAGTTCATTGCGAAACATCTTTTGTAGGCTATTAATAAGATTTCGTTTTAAGAATGGTTTATGTTCAATCACTTTTTTTAAAGTGGTTGAAATTGCATTGAAAGGGAATTTTGGGATACAAAATTTGATGAGTAACTGCTATGTTTAGACATGCTTTCTTTGCATGTCGAGCTGTGTTCTTATCGTACAATACGGAAGTTAAAATAGAAAAAGATTCGATGGCCATTAGAAATGTGAAATGCCATGGTAAGAAAGGTTTGAGAAAAAGTCTAATTGAAAGATCGTAATAGAAGCAGGAGATCCCAAATGTCTGTTGCAATCGTAAATGAGGTAGAATTCGATGCCAATACTCGGTGGAAATCATCAGATCATAATGAATCAGTACACTTGTAATATCACGATAAATTTAAAATTTCATCTGGAATTTCTTTCTCCTTTGAGGATACTGTGCACATTGTTTTGCGTCGGCTCACAGCGGTACTTATAAGCTATGTGCGTCATAATGAAAATTTTTAACTCTTGGACACTAATTCTTTCTTTTAAGCGAGCTATATGATACCATAAAAATAATACTGTCAATTTTAGCGCCACCTGTTGGCAAAAAGTGTAACTAACATAATTTGTTTGTTTCATCAAAAATACAAATCCCATAAGTTTCTAAGCATTTCTGTGAAAACCGCATACTTCTATTGTTTATAGTTTCTTAATTATTAGCATTTGAAAACTCCCGGAACTTCTGGATCACCCGGTATATATATATATATATATATATATATATATATATATATATATATATTTCATTTGAAATATTAAAATTTTCGCTATAGCCAATGAGTTTTTTTTACAAAAAATATATTAATTAGTTTCTTTTCTATATCAAGCTTGTAATACGTCCGCTTACATAATTGGCATTTATGAATATACAAATGAATTTGAAAGAAAACTCTGTACTTAAAAAATTGCATGCAATTTTTTTAAGACGAAGCTGTAGAAAGTTTTACGTATTTCAATTCAAAAGAAGAAAAATCATTTATCTTCCAGGTTTTAAGGTTTAAACATAAATAGCATTTACTTGAAAAATATTTGAAATCAGTTGTAAAACCCTCGTTTAAGCAAATGCGAATTTCATAAAGGAAAAGTGTGTTCGGACGTAAAATTTATGTATTTTATATGCTTTTCGGATAAAGAGAAAAGTTATTTCCTATATTACGTTCTTTTTAGCTAAAGTAGAGAAAACGTCGTATATTTGCTTATCCCCTTTGAGTTTTCGTTCAGCCTCGGAGGTGTGCGCAGAGCTTTGCAATACCTATTATTTGAAGTGAAAAAATGTACCTCCTTTTAAAATTTCGTTGAATAAATGATATTTTAATCCAGGTTCCGGAATTTCACTTTAATCTTAGTTGAGCCCAGGAATGTACATGAATTGGTTAATAATATTGTGCCTGAAATTTAAATATATTTTAAATACAATTTTTGTGGATTATGCATGCTAGAGAAGACATCTTTGAATAAAAATATTGAAAATTGAATTTTTTTCTATATTTATTCTGGTACTATACAAAAATATCAATTAACTACTGAACTTGTCATAACAAGAAACATACAGACGTCATAACAAAGTAGAAATTCACACGAATGTAATTTATTTTCGTTCTTTTATTGTACTTATATTTGAATTAAGGGGGCACTTTGAGTTGTCGGAAGAATGAGAAGAAACTTCTCTTTTTTCAATGTACCAAATACAAAAAATATGAAATTAAAATCTTTTATTTTGTCAATACCTACCTAAAATATAGTAACTTAACTACAAAATCCAGAAAAAGAATTCTGTATGTTCAAAATTAATATTTACATTTTAAATTTAGAAATTCATCCAACTCACGCGTTACTACTATCTGCGTGCATGATAAACTTCTAAAACATGACGGGCAAACAGAAAACATTTTTTGTGCAAAGCGGAATAATAGCATAACTACTTCAAACTTAACATTTTAGTTTAAGATTTTTTTAATGAAAAATTATTTCAATTCTATATATCGGTCTAATAATGTGAAACAAAATAAAGAAATAATAATATAACACTTACAGCTAAATTTCATATCTCATGACGTGTAATCCTCTATACAATATTGGGATTTTTAAAATAATGTATTGCCATATTTTACAATTAAATAGGACTAAATTCATTAATTTTACATGCCTTAAATTTTGAGATTTTCTTTATATTAATACTTTTAAGTGTTCAAAGAAAATAATAATAGTAAATTTTGCCTTAATAGCTTGATGTTTTTTCCGAAGGGAAAATTCTTTTTTTTTTTCAAAAGTAACTATTTGGCATTAAAAAGATAATTGTTATTTTATTCTCTGTACTATACTTGATCAGTTAAAATAATTATATTGGCCAAATTTATGGTGCATAATGTGAATCATAGTGTTCTCAAGTATTTGCCGATTGAGTATATTGAAGGGTTAAAACCAAAACATGCACATGCACAAGAGGTTTTGTTTACACGTGATATTCTTTTCTTTCGGCCAGCATTTAAAACAAAAACAAAACTGTCTGTAACAAAAGAAAGCCTTGTTACAGAAGCCAGCAGTAAAAAAAGCAGATGTATCATTGTACTGTTAAATACTGATAATCTCCAATTCATTTTTTAAACTTCTAAGCACATTGTCTAATTTTAAACCGTAAATAGGTAAAAAAGGCTTGCTTTATCTTCACTAAAAAAAATCCCAAATTTAAAAAAAAAAAAAAAAAAAAAAAAAAAAAAAAATCAAAAATTGCACTTCTAAGGCTTTGGTATATTTGATGGGGCACGAAATTACAAAAAACTTCAATTCTGTCTTCTGATAACATTTTATAATAATATTATGCACAAAAAGCTTAAAGATGTAGACTTGACAGCAAGCTGTGACATGGTGAAGATAAGATGTCAACATATATTGTTACAAATAATTTGGGATGAATTAGACTTATCTTTTTTTATTACAATGTTTATGCACAAAATATCATTTGTTGAAAACAGCGTAATAACAAAAATTTAATTTACTGTGATGCTATGTATTCTCAACAAAAATCTGAAAAATATCTTTACACAATGTAGGATAGATGTAATGAATTTGAATATCTACTGTACTCAGTTTCAAACAGATGATCTTTCTCAAAATTTTGTTTGAAGGAAACAAATCTTGTCATCTCTTGATAAATTGAATGAAGTTATCTTCCCTACTGGCTTATGGAAGCGAACTTTGAAATCGCTATGTTCCAGGCTCACTTCTTTAATAATTCCAAAATACGACTTCATATCATATACATGTGCAACAATGTCATTTTTCTGCAATATAAACTTTGAATAGGTTTTAGCTATCTTTACTTTCAAAAAATTCTTTTAGGCTGAAGCATGGTAATGTTGTATAAATTTTTTATTTACAAGTGCGTGCTTATACTAAGAACAAATTTCAGGGACTGAGAAGCAGCATTGAAATTATGTTTATATAAACCAACAAGCAGGGATGTATTTTGATTTTGTGTTTGATTTGTCTCAACAAGTATGTCAACATTGACAGATTTTATCTGCCCTTTATTCCTTTTCTGTCACAGGTATTTTAGAATATATGTGTATATATATATATATATATATATATATATATATATACAGGGTGATTCTAATTTTTTTACAATTAAAGACGGGTGATAGTACACATCAAGACAAACAATATTAAATAGGAGACCAAGGGTCCCAAACGTTTTCAAAAGGAGATAGCCACCATTAAAGTTTAGGGACCAACATTTTAAATAAACATAAAAAACGGAAAAATCGGTCGATTGTTTTGCGGTTTTCACTAAAATTATTCTTTATGTAGGCATTTTCTTGAAATTAAATTATAAAGAAAAAATTCAAAACATTCCGTTGGAAGGCGCCTTAAACTTCAGAGTAACCAACAATTAATTTTAACCATTATTTTTTGGATCTAATTAAATGCTTGCAAAAGCTTATTAAATGTTTTCGAAAGCTTATACTTAAACTTAAATTTTGAACTCAAATTCTAAATCGTGGGGAGGGGTTAAGAAGCGCAAACTGAAGTGTGTTCAGGAGTTTAAATTTAGCCCTCCCCATCCTAGAACACAATTCAATTTTTTGCTACTTAAATACTCCCAATGATTCAGAATTTGTGCCCAAAATTTAAATCTATGCATTTGAAAGCATTTAATGAGATAAAAAAAATAACATAGTAAAAGTAGTTGTACGCTATTCCAAAGTCTAAGGCGGCCTCTATCGGCATTTTGTGAAAATAATCTTTAAATTTATTTTCAAGAAAATACTGATTTAAAAATTAGTTTTAGCAAAAACCGCAAACGAATAGACCAATTTTTCCGCTTTTTATAATCATTTGAAATTTGAACCCTCTGAACACAGTTCAGTTTGTCTATTTAACCACTCTCAACTATTCAGATTTTGAGCTCAAAATTTAAGTTTAAATCCAAGCTTACGGAAAGCATTGAATAAGAAGCAAAAAATAACGCCAAAAAAGAGTTGTTCGTTACTCCAAAGTCTAAAGCGCCCTCTATTAACATTTTTTGAAATTTATCTTTATAGTTTATTTTTACGAAAATACCTGCTTAAAGAATAGTTTTAGTGAAAACCGCAAATCAATCGACCAATTTTTCCATTTTTTATAATCATTTGAAATTTGAACCCTCTGAACACAGCTCAATTTGGGCTACTTAACCACTCCTAACTATTCAGATTTTGAGCTCAAAATTTAATTTTGAATCTAAGCTTACGAAAACATTCAATGAGTTCAAAAATACCAGCCAAAAATAGTTGTTCGTTACTCCAAAGTCTAAAGCGCCCTCTATCGGATTTTTTGAAATTTATCTTTATAATTTAATTTCAAGAAAATTCTGACATAAAGAATAATTTTAGTGCAAATCTCAAATCAATCGACCGATTTTTTCGTTTTTTATGTTTATTTGAAATTTTGATCTCTAAATTTTAATGGCGGCTATCTCCTTTGGAAAATGTTTAGGACCCTTGGTCTCCTATTTAATATTGTTTTTTTTTATGTGTACTATCATTCCTCTTTTATTGTAAAAAAATTTTTTGAATCACCCTGTATATGTATATATATAAAACATTCGATGTTTTTTTAGTTACTTAAACTACTTAAAACAAAACTAACTAAAACCATACAAAAGGTAGGCCTTTGTCATAATTTTTTTATTAAATACTAAACTGTGCAAAAGGCTTTATTTACTGTTACTATTATTTTTAAGATAATAATAAGTACTTAAATTTAAATGTAACTCTGAGATAAATATTTACTAGTGACGATAATAAATCAGTAGCTTCAGGATTGTTAGGCATTCTTCCCTTGGAATATTTCAGATTCAAGACAAAACTTTTTTCTTGTACTCCCCCGAGATATCAAAGGCGTAAAACAGTAATTTTGTGAATATTGAAAGAAAAAGAAAGAAAGAGAATGTTTTAAAAGCGCAATTGTTTGGAGGGAAATTAAATCCTCAAGCCCAAATCAAGTCCAGAAAATTGGAAATTTCCTTTCGCCTAGTTTTAAGAAAATATTATGCCTTGTTGAAAATCTTCCTTACTAAAAAAAGCCCTCTTGAAAACGGAGAGATTTTTGAAATAAAATCTCAAATAATATGTTGCAATTTCCCCAATAAAAAATCCCCAATTTATTTTAGGAAATTGCTGTATTATTAAACTTCTGGTCCCTTTTATCTTGAAAATATTGCTCTTAAAACGCACTCGAATTCGAGAAATAAAAATGAGATATGTAATTACAAATTCGTAGCTGAACACAGTAAAAAAGATGGCCACCGCGCACACATGAGAAATAATAAAATTTAAATAATAGTTATTTTAGAATTCTATTATGTTAGGGTTGTTTTAAAAAAAAATCAGATTATTTTTTAAAAAGATCAAGTGATCAGTGCTGGACAACTTGAAATGGAATGATCCTTGTTTAAAATTAAAATTTTTACCTCCCACCACTTTTAACAAAACAGTATTTTTATGTTATGATGGCGAGGATATGTGAAAGAGAGTATATATTTATCTTCATATTTATTGTTGTAAAAGTTTTTGCCACTAATTCTAATGATCTAAAAATTTGCCACTAAGTGTTAAAGTATTAATCAGGAAAATGCGATAGGATACATGACTAGTTTACATTGGCAATACACTTATAATATTTTAAAGAGTTAATTAACAATCGAATGGAAATGAACAGTCAGTCTGACTGCAACCATATGAATATATTTCTATTCAAACCAGAAATTTTACTATAAAATGTATAAACAATACAAAGAAGAATAACGCTAAATAAAAAAAAAAAAATCAAACTGTTTTAGATTAAAATTCTTGTGAAAAATGTTTTTCTTTTTAAAATAAAATTTGACTAAAATTCCGGCTTTTCTAATATTAAAATTTATCTAGAAAAAATGGCATGAACCATGGCTGTGTTACAAATTTACATATTATCGAAGACTTTATACTTTAAAACGATATACTTTCGAAGCGCACTTGGCACAATGCCGAAGTATTACTACATTGAATTAAGTTTCATTAAATGCTAAATGAAGTTTATGCACTATTTTTACAGTCAGTGCCAAATTGAATTTCTAAAAAAATAAATTAATAAATAAAAATAAAAATTTTAGAAAAAAGTTACTGAAAAGCAATATCTGATATTATTTAGGCTTCATATCTTTTTGAAATTTTAGATATAAACTAAAATAGACATATATGCTTTTTCGGTACATACATCTACAACCAACTTTATGTTGCACATTTTTTATTATGTAGTTTTATTATTATTATTTTAGCAAAGGTCCTTTCAATAAAGTAATAAAGTGAATAAATCGTATTTTTATTGTATGGAACCCTGTTAACGCGTATAATATTCATGCTTTACCGCTTATTATGATATATTATTCACCAAAATAAATATTCTTTATCCAATGTGTACTCTCATGCATATAAACACTTAATTTTCATGTCAGGTATGTATTTTTAAATTATGTTTCTGAATTGCTCTATTTTAATCGTTTTTGATGAATAAAAATACGTCAAAATGTGATGACATAGTACAACATCATATTTTAAATTATGATTTTTTGTACATCTTTTTAGTGATATATGGAATTGTTTAAATATGCATAATCAAGCACTTACCTGATTACATCGTACGGTCAAAAAAAAAGGCAGCAACAAGAGGCAAGATAATTTTATACTATTTAATAGCAGAAATGTTTAGACAAAATATTACGAGTATTGTAGCTTAAAAAGTGGTGTGTATCCTTTAATTTCAATTTATTGTATGTAAAAGAAGAATTAGTTAAGTAGTTAAAACTTTTATTCATACCTCTATACTCTTTATTCAAACCTGTGTTTTAATTAAAGACGTATTTTCACATTATATTACATTTGCATTTATTTAAAATAATAGCAACGTGAAATACATCTACTTATAAGCTATTATTTAAATAAATGTCTGAAATACATATAACAATAAAATTGACGTTAAGAAAGTATTATTTTTAAATTTTCGAGAAAAATTATTTGTTGTTTACTGTAAAGGTGATATATTAGATGAATCGCATTTCAGACACAATTTTCTATTCATGCAAACACTTCTTCTAAATCTAAAATGGGAAAATACATTCTGTGAAGTCAATGATACATGAAATTAAAAAATCTAAGAGGAACAAAATGTTTTAGTTTTGTACTTTTTTGAATGCAAGATTTGAAATACCGCCTGAACGCTGCATGAAAGCTATTTGCAGTTTAAGATTGAACATTTCGTATAATAATTTATATTTTTGATACTTGTATATAAAAACATACTTTATATTTCGTTTAAAACATTGAATATATTTTAAATATAATATTTACCTATTACACCAGAAGTGTGTGATACATTTTTTTGAATTTGTAATCATGTTATTTGATTTTCAATTAAAAGAAAATGCAAAATAATCATGTAATCTTAATCGATTATAACAGTTTATCATTTTTGTTTGTATGAAATCCTAAATACTTCAGCTATAGGAAATTATACATCTAAAGACTTGTACTTTTAATAATAGTGATATATTTAGGACATTTATGTGTTTTTATATTTCTATTTATCTCGCTATTCTCTCAAAAAGAACCATTATTTAACAGCCGTGGTATTCTGTAGATATTTTATATATAAAAGTTTTACTGCTAAAAGTAAAACACATCAATGAAAGAGCTGGACATTTACACCAAGAAATATTACAATTAGACATGAAAATAAAAATAATATGATTACTTAATGATATACGAAATATTGAAAATTTAAAAGCTATACAAGCATTAAAGTAAATTTTAAAAAATCAACCTTTCGATTCTTGTCGGAGATCTTCATGAGAAAAATAGCGAAACGTTACATTTCTTTAATTTACTTTGATTTTGGTATGCTTTTTAAATTTCGCAAAATTTTGCACACCATTTAATAATCATGTTATTTTTAGTTTCAAGTGTATTTCGAAAGCATATCGTACAACATAATTGCACATAAAATTGACAATCAATACATATCTGAAATAAATAATAAATCTCTAATTTTTCGTTTAGGAAGTGATAGCATTATTGTTTAAAAAATAATGTTTTTTGAATCCCTCATGTGTGATGTATAAAATAAAATACATTTAAATGTACATTACGTGTAATGTCAAGAACATTTTAAAAATCTAGACGAGGTAAACATATTCTTCAAGTCAGTGAGTTATAAAATTAAAGAAAGTTTGCATTCTAACAATAACAAAGTATACATCAGCCTTAGATTTATAAAATTACATACGATTTGGAAACAATTTGCATTAAAAAAATCCTTTCTTGATCAGATTTTATATAATAAGTATTTTTTTATGCTAGACATTATGATAAAATTTATTTGAAGAAATTAGTAATTTTTAATTATACTATGGTAATGGAAAACACTCATACTATCACTGCATAAATAGTATATGAAAATGTGACTGGTTGTTAGGTACTATTAATAGCATCTGCTAATTCATAGTATATTAATTTTGTTAACGTCATCTACAAAAAATTATATAAAGTTTAAATAATTTCTTTATTGTGCTGTAAAATCTCAGTTTTTTGGTACATGCTGCATTTGGATGTTAGACTAAAATTCACTCGGTCAAATAGCTTAGAGATACTGGAGTTTAGTATTTCAAACTCCTAATATTAAATTTTTGTTTAATGGTTTAAAATATAGTTCAGTGCTGGTAGATTTTGAATCATGAGTAAAATAGTTCACAGTGGATTATGCTGTTTTTTATTATATATTTATTTATTTATTTATTTATTTATTTATAAAAAAATTCTAAAATTTAGTTTGTATTAAAAAATGTTTTATTGAAAAAATCATAATGCTTTTAAAAATTAATTTCAGTATGTATATATATATGAATGTATGTATATTTATATATAATCGTAAATATAAAAGAAAAATTTAAGTCTATAGGAAAAACAGAATTGTATATACCTTGAAAATAAAAATGGCTTAGAGATTTGTCAAGAGAAGCTATGCAAGCAAATTCATATTGAAAACTTCATATTTCTACGAATATCGTCGGCAATATTCTTAAAATGTCACTATATTATTTCATCAAATCATACTGGGCAAAAGTAGTAATTCGATTTAATCCCTCCTTCATAAATATGGCACTGTAAAATCTGCGAAGACGCTAACACAAACAAGTGGTGAAACATATCTTTTTAGATGAGTTATTACCATCTTTACAGGTATAACTGATGCTATTACTTTTAGCGGTGTGTTGGGAATACTGAGTTTAAGGTTTTAGTATGGTTTAGTTATGTATTAAAATATTTTCTGGATAGTACTCTTTTATTCTACAGGGTGTTTCGCTACTAGACCGACAATTTTTGAGGGATGAAAGTGGACACGAAGACAAACATTATTAAATAGGAAACCATGGGGCGAAAACGTCTTCTGTAAGAGCTAAGGGCCATTAAAGTTCAAGGTCCAAAATATCAAACTATGATAAAAAACGGAAGAAAGGGTCGATTTGTTTGCGGTTTTCACTAAAATCATTCTTTATGTTACGATGGTTTAAAAAAAAAAAAATTAAAGTTAAGTTCAAAAATTGTCGATAGAGGGCGCTTTAGACTTTAGAGTAATGAACAACTACTTTTTACCTTTATTTTGTGCATGGGGTTGAAATTATTCTAAAGTTTAGACTTTAAATTAAATTTTAAGCCCGAAATCGGAAACATTGGGATCGGGTAACTAGCGAAAATTGAACTGTGAACAAAGGGGAGATTTTAAACGCTCATAAATATTGGACAAACAAATCGATTTTGTTGCGGTTTGCGTGGTATTCATTCCCTTGGTAATTATTTTATTCAAAATGACGTGCAGCTTCGGTGTCCTCATTTCTTGATAGAGGGCGCTTCCGACACATCTTTGACATTTCAATGGCATTACTCCAAGGTGTTTTACTACCAGACCAACATACGTCCAGGAAGTGTTAGGGATACACAGACGACTTGGAAACACGTAGGAATGTGGCTTTGGAAATGCTTTTTTGCGAGTTACGGTTAATATATAATAATATTATATTATTATAACATAATATTATTCATTCTTCAGTAACACGACAATATTAAAAAGAGAAAAAAAAGGACAATTTTTTTTTGAAGATGCGAAGTCTGAATGGGAATTATTGAATGTAGCTGCCAGGAAACAGAGCCCTCTAGTATAAAAAAAAATCTCTGACATTCTTTACTAAAATATATCCTTTCCGAATTTTGAATAATCCCTAGTCCTAAATTAAAACACAACCATCGATGTAAGTATGTGCATTTTTGATTATTTTATATACATTATTAACATGATTGAAAGCAATGCTTAAGCCTATCATCTAACAAATTTGTATTTAGACTTATAGACTCTTTCGATCATGAAAAAACTGTTGACATTTGTGATAGATCTACAAAGGTATTAAATATGGCACTTTGAACAATAATACATATACAACACAACACATATATACATATCTGTGGACTGGAATGGATAAATAAGACATGAAAGTGAATTTCTTAATAGTGGAGTTACAGACTTAATATTTGCTAGTAAAGCTGAATGATGGCAAACCTATTAATTGAAGATAATGTGTAATGAATTTTGGGAGTTGTGTCAATTTTCTTGTGGTTCAGTTACATACTGTTAAAACTGCATTTTCAATAATTCTAGTGATTTACCATGAATTTATATTTTACTATAAAGATCTTGAACAACAATTCATTACAAAACAGGATATAGTAATAATTCCTTTATTCAACTTCTGCATAAAATAAATCAAGACATGAATTCATCTTTTGTAGCAAGAGTCAAAGAATCCTAGAATAGAAGTCAATATTCATGATGGAGCATAAAAAGCATTCTTTGACACAATTTTTTTTTGTCTGAGTTCTAAAAAAATTTTAGTTATCATTTCTAATGCAGTGATAGTAGCCTACATGCTAACTAGACCTATGAAATGTATGCGCAGTTGTGCAAACTACGCATGTGCATCATTGCAGTTTTATTTCTTAGGTAAATTTGAAATTTCCTTAGTTTTGTATTGTTAGATCCTAAAACAGTGAACTATTTACACTTCAAATTGTTTTAGACAGTTTGTGTACAGTAAATGTTATGTGAAGTCAAATGGAATAGGATGCAAATTAATTCATTCTGTATAATAATAGTCATTATTAAAACATACGTTTTTTTTTTTCAAATAGCTTTATAATAAGATGTTTTATCACTCGAAAGTTTTAATTTATTCCGGAATCTGGAAAAAGAATAATCATCATAATAAGAATAGTAAATATGTAGCTATACACAAGAAGAATAAAAGATTCCCGTACATACATGAAAAAGAAACACGATCAAGTAAAAGAAGACTTCAAAGAAAAAAAATATTTTAGTTTTATATTGCAACAGTCTTCTAGCAATTTTATAGAATGTTTCTTTATAAACTTTGCAAAATTCTTTCAAAAAGTTTTCTATCGTATATTTTTGCACATAACTGTTTAAGTAGATATAAATATGTAGTTATAAAAAGAGCACTTAATGTAAAAGAAATTTTCGGATGCAGAGGCAAAGCTTTCCGTACACTTCAGAAAAAAAAAACATGTTCAAAGGAGAGAAGATTCAAATAAAAAAATGCATTTCTTATAGCAATCTTATAGCATCCTTATAGCAATTTAATAAAATTTCCTTTATAAACTCCACAGAATTTATGCAATAAGATATTTTTATACTCAACTGTTTATATATATATATTAAACACATGCTTATATATACAAGTATATATTTTCAAAGTATATATTTCCAAATTCATTTCAAAAATTGATATTAAATTTTGTGTATCAATCTTAGAGAAAATAAATCTCATATACAGGAAAAAATTATCTCCAAATCGATGAAATTCAGTGTGTAAATTAAATTTCTTTTTTGAACAGCAATAATACAATAAGTTTCACAAGACATTTTTACATCGTACATCAAAAATTCATTTTTTAAATCCCTTCAAATGGATATTTAAATAAATATAAAAATGTGATTCACATCCTTCTCATGTGTTCTTGTAAATTCCAGAAATATATCTCTTCAAAAACTAGTAAAGAACAAAAAATTCGATTCGGTATGTAGATTGTGAATTCAGTTTAAAATTCCAGTATGCAAAGAATGATTTTTGCTATTGTATGTTTCATGGGTTATAAAAAAAAATAAAAATAAAAGATAAATAATTAAATAAATAATCCATGCATAGTTAATGTTATTTAAACGAAACATTCCGATTATAAAAATAGTAACAATGCGCTTCTTCCATAAGGATCTTCTGTTTTTTAATTTATAAAAATTCCAAATGTAGATAAGAAATAAAGGAGAAAAATTATTCAATGAAAAATGAAATTAATTTTTTAATTCCTTCTTGTGATCTTTTCCAGTAAATAGTAGTTTGGAAAATGGAGAAAATGGGCTTTGAAAAGAAGAGCATTATACATAAATGATTAAATATGAGGTTGTAACGAAAATTTTAATGCAGAAATTTTATTGCGGGTAGTTAGCACCACCGAGATATAAGATTATAAGATTTCCTGTTAATACTTTGGTTCTTTTTCAAGTATTTGGTCCAGAAACGTAAAAGCTACGAGCCCCAAAACCGATCAACCCCATTTTGGGCATGCGGTACAGAATTCAAGACAGTATCAGCACGTGTGAAAAAGGGTATAAACAGGAAGGGAGCGATGTCAGCGCCATTAAGTGTGTATGGGAAAAGGTCCGAATTGAATCCGTGCGCGGCACTAATATCGAATTATTTAGATCTATTAAATACACTCTTAAAATGTGTATGTCTCTAGAAAATTTGAGTATGAAATTTTTCATGAATTTAATACTTTTTTCTTGTAAAAATAGAAATAAGTAAAAATTAAGATTGGAAAAAATATTTTTTTACATTGCGAAAAATTATTCTGGACCATAAAACGATAAACTTTTTGTGGGAAGATTTTGTGAAATATATCTTTTGTTTCCTTGTCTATTTAGGCAGATTTTTCGAAATTTTATGTAGTAGAAGTTGTGAGATAGCTTATGTAGATTTGGAATATTGAAATATTATTTTGTGACAAATGTAAATTTTTTAAATAATAAGAATATAGCATTTCATTTATTTATATGTCTTTCCTATGACAGCGTTTTCATAAACAGCCTGTTTTCGAGTCACTTGCAATGATTTTTGAATTATATTTAAATTTGTATGTATATATATACGTTCTTCGGTTTTTAAATAATTTTATTTAGTTACCCATTCTCCATGATCTAACAAAAATTAAATATGACAAGATGTACCTACATAAAATGCTGTTTCTTCCATTATTTACTCTTTTCTGTTTAAAGGGTAAATGCAGGTATATGTAATAGAGTTTAAATAAAGACCTGGAAGGGGGGGAGGTCTTGGTGGTGTTGTTAAATTTATCCTGTCTACATAACAGTATCCATGAACAAAAAATTTGATGTCCAAATCACTTATTATGTAATTTTCAAACATATATATATATATATATATATATATATATATTGTTTTAAGCTTCCAATTAATAAAATATAGCTAAATATAAGGTCTGTCTCAAAAGTTTAAGCACAAGCATAAAATTCACAGAATTATAAAAAGTTAGAGTGAATATCATTTTTTTTTAATTTTGCAGATTTCGCAAAATTATTTAAATAAATGATATCAAAAGTAGAAAAAAGGTAAATTACGTAATTGTAAATAATATAAAAAAAGTATAAAAAAAACTGTTTCAAAACTTTATGCACAATGTCGAAAACAACCAGATTTACAATTTTTACAGAACTATTGTTTACAAATTATTTTTCCGTGATATCGGATTAGCTCAAATAAAAATGCATCCATCGAAATTATTAGTTTATGTACATTTTCCAGTGGCAAAGAGTACAATGCTTTCACATTGGCTTCTTGGCGTTCTTCAATAGAATCACACTGCTTTAAATTGCCGTAAACCAGGCGAGTTAAAAATCACACGCTTTCTCATTCGTATTTCAGTTCGGACTTAAAGCTGGAAAGTCAAGATCTTTAAATTTTTTTCTGAGAAAGTCAAAGTTTTGAAGAATGTGATACGTGGATTGAGGCACAATCTTGTTGAAAAGTCCATTCAGGAACCCCCAAAATGTCAACGAAAAGAATCAAATATTGGTTTAGCGTCTCTTGATAGAGTCTCTTTTTAAATCTTGTCTTTTTTTAATAAAAGCCAGAGACGTCTGGCCTTTCAATCCAAATGCCCATCAAACTGTGACAGATTTACCACCGTGCTACCTGCTGAAAAATGCCCTTGGCTCCATTCATAAATCATGCTAAAGCGCTTTCCAACCATCAGGACCATGTAAAATCTACTTTTTCGCATCGCTGAATAAAAGAGTAAGATATTTGTCCTCGTAGGACAACAAAGATAATTTTTGCCTGTTTATGATATAATTTGAGAAGCGGTTCGCGAGCCATTTTTAGTATGATGGAATCACACTCTTTAATACATCTATGTACAGTGTCTTTAGACACCTGTACATTGAGTTTATTTCTTTGTCGTATAGACATTTTTTGTCTATCTACCAATTTCCATATTCTCCAATCAATCTGAACAGTCATCATACGTGGTCGTCCACATCTTGCTTTCCGCTTAAAATTATCATTTCTAGAGAGTATTTGAGCCCTTGAGAGTATACCTTGCTTTGATCGATTCAAAACTTTTGCAATTTCAGAAACAGTTTTATTTTTTGAGTGCAATTTAAAAAAATTGAAAACCTCACATTTTGCAAATTCCTTATCCTTCGGCATTTTCAAATGAAAGGAAACAATTTCTCTACCTTTTATAATTTTATAAATGTGCAATATAATGTCATATAACGTCATAACACCGGCCAATCCCGTGTTTCTAAAAAAATTTGCATAAAGAGCTTAAATTTTGAGACAGCATTTCTTCAAGAAACAAGTAAGAAAAACCATCCCAGCTAAAAATGAACTCTAGTGAAACTGCAAAGAAAATGCAGTTGCCAAACTGTGGTGATTTGGCACAAATCACTGCAGTTTTTTCGAAGTCAACAACTACAAAATCACTACAGTAAATGTGTAGTTCATAACTACACATTTTCTGCAGTGAATTTGAAGTTAAATGCCCCTCCCACACAAAAGAAATTGGCTCTGCTGGCGCCATCTATTGACCATACTGGTAAGCTTCCTTTTTAACATTTCAAAGGCAGATTTTGACTGTGGAAACAGTTGTACTCGAACTGACGATCCCAGGTACAGGAGAGACACGCTTTGACCACTTGCCCGTTGAGACTTGTGTGGTTAGTGTTGTGCGAGGTATAAACGGGAGGCATTTCAATTAAAGGTTATTTGTTGCAAAAGCTGAATGGCAGGCAGATAAATTGGATGTTTTAAAGTGCTTTTATTTTATTATTTATTTATTTATTGTAATTCGTTTATATGGGTGTGTATTTTAAAAACAATTTAATATTAAATGAATTAAACAAATACTTTAGCGAATTAGCTAAAGCAAATGAATTGGTTTTTCTTCTGAATTTAAAAATTAGTAAATATTTAATAAAATAATTTTACTTTTAGGCTAATTGCGAAAATAATAATTTTTTTATTATGAATTATAATGTAATTACATGCGTTGTGTTAATTTTATAAAATATATATTTTTCACATGGAAGTACTTACTTTAATAAATTATGGGTCGGTAATTAATATTTTTACTTAGAATAAAAATTCATTTTATGTCGTTTAATGATACGGTAAAACATATTTTTTATTATTGTGTTACAATAATAATTTGTTATTTATAAACATTTTTTAATTTAAAAATTAATTATATATACATATATATATATATATATATATATATATAGCACTTTAAGAATAATGTGTAACGGCAGATCCAAAGTCCCGTGCCATAATAAAAAATGATATCAAACTATTAAACTTTAAAGGAAATAAAAAACTAGTAAGAAAAACAGTATAAAGACAATATAAAAAGGCTGTGGATCTCATCAGCAGTGGGCAGTTTTAAAACACAGCAAATACATATGAATGGAAATGGAAAAGGACTATTATAATGTAGTGGCAGTGGGTTTCGATCAGAGTGTTACAATTTAAAAAAAATCAAATGTACAAAAACATTTGAAATCATAACACTCCCCCACCGGACCCAAACGCCACAGAAAACAGCATATAACACATTTAAAATTGATACTGCCGAAATGAACAAGTATGTAATATAACTTAAAACAGAAATAAATAAAGTTGTATTACCCAATCCTCAGAGAAACAGCCACACAAAACAACAAAAAACCAGCATATATATATATATATATATATATTGTAGTGAGTTTTTTAAATAGGGAATATTTTTGAATCTTTCTTGCAAATTAAAAAAAATAAACGAATTTTAGAGGTTTTTGTGAAAATATAATTTTTTTAGGAATTATAATGTAATTAAATGTGTTAATTTAAGAAATATATATTTGTAAAAAAGCATAAATTATTTTTATAAAATAAGAATATAATATTGTGTTAGAATAATAATTTGTTATTTATAAAAAAATTTTAATTTAAAAATTAAATAAAAATTATATATAGATTTTTTTTTTTTTTTTTTTTTTTTTGTAGTGAGTTTTTTAAATGGGGAATATTTCTGAATCTATCTTGCAAATTAAAAAAAAATAATAAACGAATTTTAGAGGTTTTTCTGATGATATAATTTTTTTAGGAATTAAATAAAATAGAAAATAATGTAATTAAATGTGTTAATTTAAGAAATATATATTTGTAAAAAAGGGAAAATTAATTTTATAAAATAAGAAGTTCATAATTAATAACTTTGAATTAGAATAAGGACTCATTTTATATCATATTTATTTTTTAATGTAGCATATGTTTTTAATGATTCTGTAGATATATTTGATTGTTAACTTATCTACATTTTTACCTAAAAATAAAATAGAAACATTAATTTAATTTTCTTCTTTTTTTTTCTTTGGTAAATAATTTTTTACAAAGGGAAATTTCTGATTTTTTTTTTTTTAATATAAAAAATGACTAGATTTTTCAATAAATTTATGACTTGTAAAATAATTTTAAACACTTTTAATAATTCAATATTTGCATGAAATAAGAAACTTTGATGTGCTTTTAAAATGAATACATAATTAGAAAATATATTTCAATTAACTGATGAAGTATTTTCTTTTCTTTCTACGATTCATTAAGTTTAGATCGAATAATAATTTAATTAAAGAATTTTAAAGAGCGATTAAAAAAATTATTTGATGATTCAAATATTTGTATGTCGATTTCAAAATGAAGTAATAGTAAATTAATTGCAAGTAATTTTCAGTTATGAAGATGGAGATGTATGGGGGCAGGAAGCAGAGGAGCTCGTTGGATTTTAAAATTTAATTAAATAAAATTTCCTCTTTTTTTTTCAAAAACCTAATGTAAATTTTTCGAGTAACTTAGAAAGAAAGAAAAAGAAATTTTCAATTAAGGAGAGGGTTGTAGACTCATTTCCCCTCCCTGGATTTTGAAATTTAATTAGCAATTTTTCCTCCAGTTTACAAAAGCATAATAAAATTTATTCTTTTAGTGTGATTTAAATAAAGAAAAGAAAGATTTTCCGTGAGGGGTGGGGGAATAGATGAGCCATTTTCCCTCACTCGATTTTGAATTTTAACTAATTTTTTTCTCCGATTTTTGAAAAAAAACTAAAATTCAATCTTTTTCTTTAGCTTAAAATATAAGAACTAATTTTCTGTTAGGGGGAGGAAGGTAAAGGAAAAAAAAAAAAAAAAAAAAAAAAAAAAAAAAAAAAAAAAACATATATATACATTAAGAAATTTTTTCTTTTCTGAAGATATTTTCAAAAGCATGGTAAAATGTATAATTTTCAAGAAATTTACAATAAAAAGTAAGAAGAAATTTCGCATTAAGGGGCTGGTGAGTGAAAGGCCCATTGTTCCTCATAACTTTTGAAACTTAATATATTTTTTCTCTGATTTTGATAAACCTCGCAAAATTTATTCCTTTAGAGTAACTTAAAATAAAAGAACTAAGAAATTTCCGTTGTATGCAGGGGGCACAGTCACTACCCCTCACTGGATTTCGAAATGTAATTTAGTGAAATTATTTTTTTCTCTTAGCTTAAAATAATAAAGGAACTAAGAATTTTAAGTTAGGGGGAAGGAAGCATAGATTAGGGACGCCCATGTCTGAATTAAAAAAAAAGAAATGGATTTTAATGTATTAAAACTTGTAATTTCCACGTAACAAAACAAAGTAGGAACTAATAAATTTTTTACTGCGGAAGTGGTTCGATGGGATGAGAAATCCCTAGTTCGATTTTGAAACATATTTGAAATTAATTTTCTCGAATAAATTCTGTGAATTTATCGGACAATAACTACAGTTATACGAGAGATGCATCGGAAATGTACTTCTAAATTAATGGTTGGATAATAGCTTCAAATTCACTGCAGTGATTCTACGGTTATAAAGTCTTATATATTTTTTTAATTTTTGATTATAAAATGACTTTATAAAAACTACAGTGTTTTCAAAGTTAATAGTGTACAGAATGTTGAAAATAAATTACTGCAAAATCACCTTTAATTAACTACAAAATAACTGAAGTGATTTTATAGTTGAGATTGCACTACAGAAAGACTAGAGAAATTTTAGAAAAACCTCAAAAACACTTCACTTCTACAAAAAAACTGCAGTTCATTTTTAGCTGGGATGTGCTAAGCATAGATTATGAAACATTTTCCAACACTCCTTGAAATCTGTAAGAAAAACTTTGTTATTTAAGGAAATATATTGCTACTGTCCATAGCCAAATATGTATTCCAATATTTTTGAACAGCCCTATATTTGATCTATCGGTTGATATGTATACCATTTAATGCAAAATATAGTTTAGCAAGAAAATTCATAACTGGTTGAAACGTCTGTTTCTGCAGTTTATTCTAAAAGATGGAAAAATACTTGAATACTTTTCTACAGCCCTGTAGTTTACATAGTACCTTTATTACACGCCAGTATTTTGTTAAAATTTAGTTCCTACAAAAACACTCTTAAAACTACTTAAATCACATTTCCAGAAATTATCATCCTTGGGTGACCATGTAGGTGATTTTTTGTGTGACCCTGTATATTATTGTATCTATATTCTACAAACATTTCTTATTAAACTGAAAGCAGTTCAATATAAAAATGCATATCTTATTTTAAAACCACATTTAAGTCAATTACGCTCATATTCAGTAATGTTTGCGAGCTCTTTTGTGTAACCCCGTATATCCACTATAGCATTTATGCACACTATATAATATGCAGACATTTAGTAAAATGTAAAAGTGCATATCAGTACTGAAAATGCATTTCATCCATCAATCAGCTATAATCGATAATATATAGTACTTCGAATAGCATATACCATTAGACGAACATACTTTATTATTATGGAATGGAATTATTTTGTGTGTCCCTGTAAATGTTATGCATTTTATACTATCCGTGAAATATTAAGTCTCAGCTGCGTTTATCATTTTTATGATACTTGAAATCACGTAACATAATTAAAATATGTCCCTCCCAAACAATCCCTCCCCCCTTTATTATTATGTAATGGAATTTTTTGAGTGGCCCTGTAAATATTATGCACTTCATATTATCCGTGAAATTTTAAGTCACACTGACGTTTATTACTTTTGTGATACTTGAAATCGCATTACATTATAAAATTTGTCGCAAACAACCCCTCTCCCTTTTATTATTGCATTAGGGAAATCTTTTGGTGGCCCTGTAAATGAATAATAACTATTATTTTCACTGCTTATTTTAATGCACTTTGTAAATCATAATAAATTTTAGTATGTTTGACAGGGTATAACACCTTTAAAATTCATTTAAAACGATTTTTTTCCATAGGCCGTTATGTATCGAAAATTTTTTGACTATACCTGTAAATAAACTAATCATGATATAAACTTAATTTTCAATAGCATTTGTGATAGGGTAAACACCAATAGCGTATAAAAAATTTCATAGTTATCCGAGCATATTTACGGGAGTTAGAGCGCGGATAGACGACCATCCTGCCAGACGGACTAACAGACAGACGGACAGAAAAACCGAAAACATCAACACTTTTCAATTTTTCGGAAAGCGTTAAAAAGAAAAACTATATAAAATAATATCTTTTTTTTAATTTTAACCATCCAAAATGGCCTATTTTATTTCATTTTGATTAAAATGACGAGTAGTTATTGTAAATTAGTATAAAATATTTTGTTCTTTAATTATTTTAAACCAGATTTGCCGAGTGTTTAAACATTTTATACAGACTGTATTACCGTCTCTTTTAACTGTCATCTTCTATATTTATTTTTTTGAAAATTGTATCACAAATACTTTATTTAACGCTCCATTACGTACTACTAAATTAAATTTAATGCCAAAAATTAAGTCTGTTTCAATAGTTTTTCATTATATAGTCATGATACTAAAGACTTAACTGTAAAATAATTCTGTAATCTTTGTAACCTTTAAATAATTTACAATTAGGCGCGAAAGTTTTTAAAGTATTGTATCAATAACTATTGATGTAAAAAAATGGTTAATTTCACACAGTAAACAATTATATTTTTATAAAATAGACATTAAACATTTGAAATTAAAATTTATGATTTTAAATGTTTATAAGTTGGATGAAATTTCATTTAAAATGCATTTCACATATATTTAAAAAAATAAAAAAATAAAGATTTAAATAGAGAATTAAACCAATATAATTCTTCTATAATATCATTTAAAGAGTAAAATTAATACTCAGTCTCATAAGAAATTAGAAAACTTTTACTCAACCAATACACCGTGTTTCTAATGGAGTTTCATAAGATATATCATGAAATATTCATTTTGACTATAATTATGGTAATAAGCTTAGTCAATGTGGTCAAGGGTAGTGACGATAATTGACATGCGGGAATCTGTATATATAATGACTGTCATTTTATTCCTCCCTGTGACGGATAAAGAATATCTATTCTATACGTTGGATAGTATGAAAATTTCATACAATAATAAATACTAAATACATATTTTCATAAAATAAATAAATATATACATATGACAGCATCAAATGTATTTTTCATTAAGAATTTATAGCAAATAAATTATATTAAAATAGGTAGAACGAAATAATCTTACCTACAATTTGATTAAAGAGTAAGTTTGAGAAATTCGTTTAAAAAAAAATACAAAATTATTTTAGATAACGCGTTACGTTTAAAGCAAAATTTATCCTTTTATCCTTCCGAAATTCATAAAATTTTTCAGAGAACGTTCCTAATATGGTCTTGTACTTATAAATGATTTCAATTCAATTTCTGAAAATATGTGTACTTAAATGAAAAATCGGAGTTGAATAGGTGTAAATTGTGGAAAATTTCTATAACGATGGAATCGAAAAAATGCATGAAAAACAATCTTTCATTCACTGATATTCTTTTAACTGGTTTTTATTACTTAAAAAATTTCCTGAAAATTTTATTAATGTATGATTAATACGATACATTGGAATAACACTGATTTTATTGTAAGGAATGAAATTTTTGAACAATTCTAAAAGCAAATGATTGTGTAAAACATACCTTACCACAATTTGATTAAAATAAAATTGATATATCGATAACTGTGTTTCTCTGCCAGATAAGCATTGAATTCAACGACAAATTTAATGCCAAATTGATATTAATCTTATTTTTTGGCAGTGTATGCAATAAATAAATATGTAAGGTAATCATAAAAAAATCTCGATACAAATACTTTTCTCAGCTATTATTTCATGAATCATCAAACCTAAATAAAAAAATTTGCAGGATGCTTAAAGGATAAAATTTAAAGCTTATTTCAATTTTAAAACTTAACTAATTAAAATGCTTGTGTACTGCGTTGAATCGAATTGAGTTCCGAGATATTTAATGAATAAAACTTAAAATCATATCACAAGTATATGGGCTATAATAACTACCATACTGGTCATACTAAATTCTTCAGAGCATAACTGTCACACCTGTTATTTTACATTGCATATTTTGGTATTTTACCAATACATGGTCCTAGGTATTTTAAAAGAGCGATTGGTGTTATTTGCGCTTCAGAAATTGGCATCAGTTATCATATGATATAAATAGCTATCAAAAGAAACCCTTTGATGATATATTTTCGATTTGAAGGAAGTCAGATACCACTTTCTGATACCAAAATCAAATACTCTTTCAGTTATTTAGCTAAAATTTAAAATAGAAGAAATAGAAAATACCTCTTGTACTATTATTTCAGTTTTAAAATTTAATTAATTAAAATGCATAAATACTGTGGCGAATTTAATATAGTTCAGATATATTTATAAAAAAAGTCAAACTTAATAATATTGCCATATACGGGGTACAATAACTACCGCACCTGTCGTATAAAACTCTTTAGAACATAACTGTCTTATTCTCTGTTTTACACTGCAATTTTGGTATTTTTCCATTTTAAGATGCTGGCATTTTTTAAAAAGTATATTGGTGCTATTTTGTCTTCATAAAGTGGAATTTGATGTGAAAGGATATAAATAACTATGAAAAAAACTTGGTAAGTACTGTTTTTTTTTTGGTTTCAAGGAAATAAAACGAAATTTTCTGAATGTTTTCTTTATAACATTCTTATTGTTTACTCTCATTGCTAAATTCTTAATTGAAAGAAACAGAAAATACGTTTTGTGCAATGGGTGTATCAGCAAATGTATTCCTGGAATCATCAATCAGGCTATCAATTTTCGCCTATTGTAAGTATTTGAAAAACTGGTTAGCAAATTATGAAAGGGTATTAAATTATTTATGTATATACACTTAGTTTTAAAATTTATTGTTTTCAAAATTATGGAGATATAAACAAGAAATGTATTTTTTTTCTCCTTTTTTACAGTTATGACCTCTATAAATTAATTTATGAATGAACATAATAATTTTCAGTAATATAAAATCAAGAAAAATTTATAAAAACATGCAAGAAAGATCGTACGGAAATGGAATTTGTCAAAGTTACTTTAGAGCAAAATCAACCACAATTAAATTGTGCAAAAAATGAAAGTTTTTTACACCAGTTCTTTATAAAAAGGATTCGTAAAAATTTAAGCACATTAAGTTTCTAAATACCAAGTTTTTATCTGGAATAAAAGCATTTCTTTTTAAAAGGATATTTAACGAAAACAAACACTAATTTAAATGCATTTTTTATCTGATCAAGTAATTCATTTCATTAGATAGAATAAATATAGCTGGTATGAAAAATGTCTGCACTCCAAGATATATGTATCTGAGTCAGTCTCTTTTTACTTCATTCTACTTTTGTAAATAAATAATATTATATTACTATTTTTCCTTGAAAATTCGGAGCTCAATAAAAATGAAAATATAATCACAACAGCTATTGTGTAAAAATGTATAATATAAAAATAATTATTTGGCTTAAAAAAAAGAAAGAAGTAGCTTCTTTAGTAGAATTTAAAATAATATTTTATTTTCATATTCATAACATACAAAATAAATAAACCAATTTGTGATTGAAAAGGTGGAAAAACTTTATTTATTTATTTATTTTTAGATACTGAATGGAAATAATGCTGGGGTTAAGTAGCTTTCATTAAAAAAAAAAATAAACTATCTAAAGTATATTCTGCTTAATTTTTTAAAAACTGTTTCGGAAATCTTTACTCTTAGTTTTAAAATGTCCAAATAATCTCCACATTTAAAATATTCTCCGTGATAATCTCGTGTTAAAACGTTCCCTAAGCTCCAGGTTTTACTGCAACATAAGGATTATTCAATGTATTATATTCTACAGTTAAACATTTAATTCTTTGGATTATTTTTATTATTGTAAAGAGTTGCATCCATATTTCTAATTATTATGTTTCTGTATTATGTTGAAAGAATCGTCTTTTTTTACCTTTGAAAATAAATGTTGAGAGTCATTTAAAAGCAGTGGAACCACCATTATTTAAAGAGTAGAAAGGTATTTAAAAATTCTTTTTTTAATTTAAAACTATCTTATTTATTTCTTATTTTTAATATTGATTAGAAAATTATCGTACTTTACATCTTTTTTCGCACTAAACTTATTAAAAACAACTTATTCTAAATCTCGCTTTTCCGTACTTTGAATATATTTTAATCAAATGTATGTGTGACTAAAGGAAAAAAAAGCATTGCTATTTTGAGCGTTTCTTTTTCAAAGATGTCTTATGTTTACATTACCTAAATCTTTTGAAGCACAATAGATTTGAAATTTGTGAAAGGAAGTGATTTTGATGCTGTTTATTTTAATTGGTTCTATTTGGTTATCCCGTCGATCAGAAATTATCGCCAAACTATAAGATTAAATGCCAATAATGGATAATTGTGAATGTCATTTTCAATGACGTCAAACACGATACATGTGTTTTAAACGTTATCAAGTGGTTTTTAATTCCACTATTTATTTGCATTTTTATTCATATTTTACTAATTTATATGTTCTTTCGTTATTTAAAATAAAAAGTATGTCAACATGTATAACTTGGCTATTAATTTGGCGAAAATGGTCAACGGGATAATCAAGTAATAACTTTTAATTATTATAATATTAATAGTTTAACCGAGAATTGTCATAATGTTCATGAAAACTTCAGTTTCATAAAATTTTCTTAATACTCACATTTTGCGTTATTATAGATTTACTTTTGATGTTCATTGTGTGGATTTTTCTACTGTGTTTTTTCTTTTACTTTGTGAATAATTTTATACATTTTTTTAAAATTTAAGGCAGACAAAATAAACAGCTAATTAAATAGATTTTCAGAAATTTTATCTCTAAAATCTACACTGTTAAAAGTAAAGGTGACAAACCGGTGCCATTTGGGTCCCGGAGGTGAAACGGCGGTGCCATATGGAACCCTAGGGTGCATCAGTTGCTTGGATATGTGGTGGCAGTGCCAACAGGTCTCTTACTGCGTGATTGGAGCTAAATAAGGTGCCATGCACTTCGTATTGGCAGGAATGTGGCACCTTATCGGGTGACTGGAACCATGGGCATGCGCTGTGACGTGTCTTTCTGTTTTCTGTGACGGCAAGTAAAATCTATGTCTATGAGTGAATGAAGGTGACCTCGATGGCCGAGTGGTTAGAACGCTCAGCTTGTTATCAGACGTTGTGGGTTCGAAACCTTTGAGGGCCCCACAGTCGGTTTGTATATTTTTTAATTTTTTATTATTAAACACTCTGGATTAAGGGTGCCATTTTTTCACCCTAATTAAAGGTGCCATTCTGGCTCCTTTAGGGGTGTCACCAGTGAGACAAGCCTTTCACCCCTAAAAGGTGCAATGTGTCACCATTAGTTTTAACAGTGTACATAATAAAATATTTCTTTAAAAGTGTTACTTAAATCAAATTTAATTCAGATTTCCTATAACAAAAAATATTTTAACAGTTACAATTCGAGTTGTTTGAAACATTTAATCAGACATTGCTCTAAGCAAAAGTATTCTTGGGAAGCAAGATTATCCTAACTTATTAGATAATAAATATTCATGGTTACGTCGGCTAGAGCTTTAATATTTGTTTTACAGAATTAAGAAAGCGAACAAATATTAAAATGTATTTCGGTTTCAAGTGTAATCATGTCATTGTTCAAAACATAATTTTTTGATAAATAGGGAAGCAATTTGATTAAATCTCCTATACCAAATGCTGAGTTTTACTCATTAGGGCAGAATTGAAAGATATTTCAGTTACGAAAAGAGTGTTAAAAACAACTAAACTAGAGAATAATGTCTTTTGTTTCACAGATGATGCAGAATCTTGCTACGTTGCTTATTTGAAAATAGAATTTAAATATTGAAGGCGGAATTTCATGTAATTGTTTATGAAATTAGAATTTTAATGAAGTTTCCTTATCAATATAATGGACCAAAAGCAGAAAACTTTGTTAAAATGCAGCAAAACCGTGCAAGATAAACTTCATAATCTTTGGTTATTAACAAAAAAAAAAAAAAATCAATATCTATTTTAAATGAATCGAAAAAAAACTTTATTAAATATAATGTAAGGTGGTCTGGTGTAATAACGCCAGGCGGGGTAATAACGCCAGGCGGGGTAATAACGCCAGGCGGGGTAATAACGCCAAGTGCTAATATTATGCATAATTATGAAATAATCTGGTAAATGACACCCATGTGCTCTGTGTAGAAGAGTTTTGAGTTATATAAACGCAAAAAACAGTTTCAACTTAATTTGTTTCATTTTTAGGTCTTATTGTTTTTACAAGCAACTAAAATTAACGCTTGATCTAAAATTTGCGAGATACGTTTCGTGATGTGAAGACTACTTTTTTTTATCCGGAAATACTTTGTTTATTACACAAATTTGTAGTATATTTCATGGACGTTGTTGAAAATGTTGTTGAAGATTTTGGATATCTTCTCGAGATAATTTGTAATTTAAAATGTACAGCGCAATAACTATAACGGGGTAATAACGTCAATTCTTGGCATTAATACCCCGGTTGATTCCCTACAATGGCCGAGCTACATCCTAAGTACTGGTTCAAATAAACACAGTTAAAATTATGTTTCTAATAATTCTATTTAAGAGGTCCTTTTTAAGCAAAAAAAAAAAAAAAAAAAAAAAAAGCTCACGGTCTTATATTCTTTTGCCTCATTCCCCCCCCCCCCCCCCCCACATCACACCTTTATTTTTCTTACACTTTCACAAAAAATTGAACATTTTCAATAGCTTAGAATGCAATTTGTCAATTTCTAAGTTTGTAGAGTTTGTTTTTTTAGAATTGGGGAATCTACATGCAATTATTCTATCTTATTTCATAGTTTTGTTTGCATGGCGTTATAATGGAGATTCCATTATATATAGTTTTTGGGTCAAAATTTAATCCTTTTATAAAATTGCATTTTTAGTTAATCTTTATAATTTAGGAAGTAGGTATTCATTACGCCCTTTTCCCACAGTTTAATATTCTGTTAAGCATGGAAAAGCGTTCATTAATTCTTTTCTCTTACATGAATTTTCTGATGTAACGGCTAACTGAAATAAAATAAAAGAAAAGCAATTTCTTTAAATCTGCGCTTCTCATAATTCCGTTGAAAATTATCTTTGCGATTTCAATAACTAAAATAAAATCTAATCTTTGTACAGTTGCTAACGATTTCCGTTCTCTTCATTAACATTTTGTCCTGCAAATTATTTCGTGGGTGCGTCTCTTTGATTTAGAGCATAATATGTAAATGTAAGCAGATGGTTTCGCATCGTCCGTTGAAAGTTGATGCAGTTCTCACGAATTTAATCTATTAACCCTTTTGTGCCTGCTCCCATAATTTACAGGTTATCAATTGGCTGTATACTTAACAATGTGTTCTGTCTCTCTCTGCATAATTATCGCCAAGGTCGGCAATTATACAAAGAGCTTTGGCGAAAACCGCAAGCCAAATCGCTAATCAACATCTGTACTAATTGTAAGTTCAGTTTGATTTTGTCTGTCGTCACAAAAAGACGTACTCCCAACATGTAGCACTGTGAATTGTGTTTCCAAGGGGTCACTCCCTGAGGAGTATAAGTCTCCGCTCATTCCTGGATATCATAATAAAGAACTTCGAAGAGACATTACTGGTGTTTTTATTACTTGTGCGGACCTGTCTTATTGCAAACACTTTCTTGGAATTTACAGCATAACTTAAAGGCTTTCTCCTAAAAAGGTATTTATACGAGCGGTCACCATACGCCACCCGAAATTCTACTCCAGAGGCGTTATTACCCATATAGGTGGGTAATAACGCCAAATAGCATTGGTCAAGAAATCACGCCATTACATTTTATAAATACATATCAGTTAAATTATTATTTTATATAGATAGTCAATGAGTTACTGTATTAAATCATATGGGTGAATTTCACATGAACTGCCATTTTGATGTCCTGGTGTTTAAATCTAAATTTCATATTAATAAATTTATTTTTTAATATTCTAAAATCAGGTAGTAGCACATCTTTCTATGCATAATTCAATGCATTCATTACATTTTTTCAGAGTTGTGAAATAGTGGTATTTTTTTTTTTTTTTTTGTATATTAGTTAGCAAGTAATGGGAACTTACTTGTCCTGAATAAAAAAAAACTTGCAAAATTTCAATCTTTTTTATGCTTCCAAACATTTTAAAATTTTTATTTATGGATTAAAAGTAAAATATTCTGTGTTAATTAAACAAATAGGCAATTTATATATTTATAATACGTATCTAAGAGTTTAAAATTTAAATGCATTTTGTGTCCTCATATGCAGAACATGAGTATTACCTTAGGGAAGTTAATATTATTTCTCTTCATAATATTTGTATATTTCAGTTGGCAACGGTAGTGAGAAAACGATGTTGTTTCTTCATTACAGTGCGCTTATTTAGAATTCAATAATTTTGTTCTATAATTGCTATTTATTGGAATGTTCATTTCAACATGGTGAGTATTTTTATTTTCTTACAGGAGTGTTACCCATTTATTTATTATTATTTCTTAACGTATAAAAATGTTAAGTTAGGGAATGTTGTATTTTTTGTTAAGGAATCAATAGGTCCAACTAAAATTTCAATAAAACATTTAGAATTTATTTTAGTGAAGAATTTTTTAATAAATGACATGAGTGTTACCGGACATGAGTGTTACCGTACATGAGTGTTACTTAGAAAAAGTAACACGCATGAGAAAAGAAGTTAAGTAAATCTACAACTATAGATATTGTATAATATTTAAGTTATGCTTATAATTGATTCATGATTCAGGGATATATTTTGTCATATTATATATATTTATAATTATTTAAATATAGTGAGAGGATTTTCATGTCTGCACACGTGTTTTGTAAGTGCTATTTAAGATTCAAATTTTAATTCTTAATAAATAATTTTCAAAGGACTATCTATTTTAAACAAAATATAGTTTAAACTTTTAAAAATCTTTTTTTTTTTTATATATTGTTACAAAAAAGTTGTTTGCTGCAAGAGTGTTATCGCTTGTCATGAGTGTTACCACTTTTCATGAATGTTACTGTAACAAAAAATCAGAATTTTATTAATGCATTTGTTACTTCACTTAAATTAATTGCCGTAAAATGGGGTGAATAGGGACAAAACCTCCCGGTCATACAAATAAATTTATTATAAATGTATTTGCTGATATTTTTAGTTGCCAATTTTTTTATAAGAAGGTAATAACATTAAGAGTTGGGAAATTCAGTTTTGACATGTTTGCACAACTACAGGGGTATATAAAAAAAACTTCAAGAGGATCCTTAAAAACCTCATTTTTTCAATGCCTTCAAAACTTTGTATGTAACTTCAGTATTTTTCGTATTCTAAACCTAAGAGAGAGGATTTTTTATTAATAATAGACCTGTAAACGATATGCTGCATTAAATTCTATTTATTTCTAAACTGCATAATGAAAAAATAAAAAATGGCTTGTAAAATCAGAGGTTTAAGATTTACGGGGTGAATCGGAACACATTTTCTCTTATGGTTAATTTTTCTACGCAGTAATAGTTTCGTGTAATATATGAAAACATACGTAAGAATAGATATTGTAACAATATTTTGTTTGTTCTAATTACTTGAAGAGTTTAAAGGTGCCCAGAAATTACTTGGTTAAACAAAAAAGTCAACGCCTAATCCAACAGACATGGAACACACAATAAAAGAATTCAAAAATACCAATTTAGTTAGAAAAACCGCACTGAATTATTCTCTGACATCCACAAAATTACGCAAACATCTCAAAATGAAAAACCAATTAAAAAAGAGAGGGATACAAACAGTACTAAGGGCTCGGGATGAGGGCGTATTAGTAGATCATATTAATACATGCAGCGATTGGGGCTACTCAATAGATTCACTTACCCAATGACTTCTAGTAAAGGCTAACACAGAACAGATCTGAATTTGTATTAAATTCTACTTTTGCAATTCGAATATAATTTCTTAAAATAAATTTAAATTTTTCTTGATTTCAAAGTTGTTTTTTAATTTTCAAAAAGGCATATCTTTACTTGTATATGAGATAAAGGCTTGGTTTCACAGTAACTACGTCTTTCTATTCCTCCCTTATCATTATTACCTGTTTTTATTATCTCTATTAAAGTTTGAATCGGAATAAATAGAGATTATAACATTTGTTCCGATTCACCCCTATCTGCGGGGTGAATCAGAACACCATTAAAAAAGTGAATAATACATATATAAACAGTAAAAATGTTTCGTTTTTTCTTAAAACGTAAAGAACAGAACAAGACCGAAGTTTCTAGTAGAAAAATAAAAAAATTAAAAAAATCAATTGTTGCTTTTTTTTAACGTTGAAGTTGAAAAGTGTTCCGATTCACCCCATTTTACGTTGTATTGTCTATTAGAATTTTCTAATTCATTATTATAACTGCAATGAAAACAATTTTTGATTAAATTTGTTTTTATCAGAAGTTATACCCTTTATTTAAGAAGTAAAGAACACTCATGACATAAACAACTATTAAAATGCTTTAAATTTATTAAATAAATAAATACTAATAGATTTTTGATTTATTAATACGTGTATAAGATAACCTTCAGCAATTTTTTAAAATTAACTAGGGGGGCTCCCCCCCCTGCTCGCTACCCTCTTCAACCCCCCGCGTAATCGCTTCGCGATCCCGTCTGGAATCGCGAAGCGATTCCAAGTTTTAGACTACCCCTGTTTGCTGCACTCGCCAATACCCCATGGTATAAATAAGCAGTTGCAGACCTTTCAAATGATGTGTCACACGACTTGTGTTGTAAAAAAATTAAAAATGTGCTCCCCCTGGGGGGCAGAGGGGGGATGACACACAAGACATCCATAATATGAATAAGCAGTTGCAGATCTTTCAAATGATGTGTCACACGACTGGTGTTGTAAAGAAATTAAAAATGTTCCCCCTGGGGGGCAGAGTGGGGAGTGACACAGAAGACATCCATAATATGAATAAGCAGTTGCAGACCTTTCAAATGATGTGCACACGACTGGTGTTGTAAAGAAATTTAAAATGTGCCCCCCCTGGGGGGAGCAGAGTGTGGGGGTGACACAGAAGACATCCATAATATGAATACGCAGTTGCAGACCTTTCAAATGATGTGTCACACGACTGGTGTTGTAAAGGAATTAAAAATTTGGTGAAATATTACAGTTATCGCCAAGTTGACGTCACTTTTGGCGACTAATTTTGGTCGCCAAATTTGACGACATATCGCCAAGTTGGCGACAAACTTGGCGATTGTTGGCTATGGTAACTCATACGGCACTGCATAGACGGAGCCCTTTCCTGACTGGTTTATTCGACTCATGGAAGGAGTGGTCCGCCCAGATTCGTTATTTCCGGAAATCTTACACATCAGCATCATTTTAGGAGTCATTCCTTTTAAGGCTAGTTTTTTTTACTAGCCTTACTACTTTTTTAGAAGGATTATTGATATAAAAAATACAGAATGTTTTATAGAGGTCACACTTATGAGAAAAATAGTGACTGGCCAAGACATTTCTGAAAATTTCTGAAATATAAATAAAAAAAAAACTCGCAAATAATCAACTGCTTAGAATGCTGTAAACTATAAGCAACTCATACCTGAGTAAAATTTCATATTTAAACAAAAATATTTTTTCAAATTTTGTTTCGCCTAATACGGCAATACATTTGAAAACCACCCATATATTTGTTTGAAAAATACAATTTAAAACTGAGCCGTTAAAATTGGTAGAACCTTAACGTGGAGTTATAACCCCAGGGTATTTTCTTTAAATACCAAATGCGACAAGTAAAGTTCCCAAAATTGACACTCTCCACGTTTAGTAGAAATTTTAATCACATTCTTTTCAATGAACAATCAAAAATATTTTGTGGTAGCAATGGTTTTTTATGTCTGACTTGAACTAGATCCGAAATAAGAAGAATTATTCTGCAGCGTCATATTTACACCTGGTAAATATCTAAAATGTCATTTATTTCAGTGACAATCATATTTTATTATGGTAAATTATTTTTAAATTTAAGAATTCGTTTATTTCCTCATATATTTGTTTTATAACATATAAATATTAATTGGATTAAAAAAAAACTATTAAAAGATATTTATACAGCATTAAAAGAGGGTCCTGCACATAGCTCACATCACAGTGTGACATGCTTTGAAAATGATAACCTGAAATTCTAAATCTTTTAATATTTTTATTTATGTTATTAGAAATATAATATGAAATGAAAAAACTTCTAAGGGTATTTTTATTTGACTGCATTAATCGAAATTGCATTACATAACACTTATTAGGAATTTCATTGTGCGTAATGCTATTTCCGTATTTTTCTTTTTTTATATACATTAACACTGTAAAATACACACTGTAACATTTTTTTTTCTTTTTTTTTTTACAGATTGCGTTGAGAGAACGGTCATTTATAAATATATTTTACCCTATTTTGAAAAAAAGAGGCTTGATATTTGATAGCAATAATTTAATACAATAAGTAAAAGTGTAATAATAAGAGTTCTTTGTTTTACAGTTTAAAAAATTCTTTTTTTTTTTTTGTCATTCATATTATATATGTATATATATTTATTTAATGTTATATATATACATATTTATCTAATGTATGTATATGCATGTATATGTGTGTGTGTGTGTAAATTTCTAAATATAGCAAAAACGAGTCCCTGTAAAAATTAAGTATATAACAAAAACAATTGGAAATTGATACTTCTTTACCAAGACTCTACTTTGTTTATTGAAAAATTTTGCTTTTATTACCTTTATTAATATTAATTAAAATATAGTTTGGAGAGATATAAATTTATTTAGACAATTATGCATATAATGATTACACAACATGTACATAAACTGTTTTGAAAATATGTCACAAAATTTACGTGTTACGATTTGAACGCATTTTTCTAACGTGTAAACTTAAAATATTCAAATAACAACAAAACAATTCTTTGTTTAATTTGCAAAACTGTGTATTTCAAGATTAGATATCATCAATTACATTCATATATATACAAATATATCTAATCAAAATAAATTAACTTCTCAAACAATTTTTAAGCGCGCAGATGTCAAATAGGCTATTTTATAAAAAAAAATTTACAGTATTTATCGGGTACAGCTATTTTAACGAAATAAATAAATGACCTATGCGACCTAATAAATTTGGCAACGTATTTCCTGCTAAACGTTTTACTGTTTCATATACACAAATATTCTTTTCGATATATACATATATATACATATGTGTGTGTGTGTGTGTGTGTGTATACACACACAATTTATTTAACATAAATATACCGTTTGTTTATTTTTATATAAAAATTGATGAAGTTTTTGCACAAAAATATATATATATATTCTAAGATCACTTTTTTTGTTTCCATAGATTTTTGTATCTTTTGACAACATATTTCACTTTACAAAGTCAAAATTGCATAAAACATTACATTTTCTTCTATCTTTACTAGAAGAAAGTATTGGATTCCTGAAAAATTTCGAAATCAGGTTTCCGACAATATTACATGTTTTCGAGGTCAGAGAATCCGAAAAATATGTTGTAACAAAATGTATGTGTGTAGGTAACACACATTTTGCGGCACTTTATTTCAAAAAATAATGAACGTAATTAGGTAAAAGTTTAGGTTAACTTAAGGGAGACCCGTAAGAAAAAACCCAAAATTTTTATTATTGATTTTAAAGTAATGAATTTTGGTGTACTATTTAAGAATCTTTTTGTAAGGAATAATTAGCAAAAAAATTCACTTTTTATTAAAAAGTATATTTTTTATATCGATTTTTATGATTTTTTGTGGAAAATACACTTTTTAAAATTACTACCCCTCATGCAATTTTCAATATTTTGGCAATACTAAAATTTCTTAAATAGTATTATGGTATATGGAAACGACCTAGGGAGAGGTATTTTTAATTTTCTATTTTAATCAGCTAAAAAAAAAGAGATTACGCATGGAAAATTTCCTTAAATTCGTTATAATTTTCATGTTTACCAATATATGTAAAAATTTCTGAAATAGTTAAAAAATACATATCTCCTTACTTTTGTTGCAAATGTTTTTAAGATTCTAAAAACATAAAATCTTTGTTTCTAAACCATTTTACCACTGAGCTTTAGTACTTTGGACTTAGGCAAAATATGGAAAAAGTCATTTTCAGGAAAACACATTTTAAATGACCTCCAGTCCTTTGACTACAATTAAAAAAAGCTCATATGCTACTTGTTCCAAGTGTCTTCGAGTTCTGAAATTTTGCATGGATATTCGCAAATATGTATTTTATCGTTTTCTGACATAAAATTTTTTTTGAACTTTTGATGATTTTTGGCCGAAAATGGGGTTCGGGTCTCCCTTAAACCGTCATATAAGGTAATGGTGATTACTTTTCGGTGCAAATCTCGTAACTGGGGGCGCAACTAAGCAGCTTTTATCACGATAAAAGCAATTTCTGCAACTTAAAAACTAAAGGGTGGATTTCCATCAAACTGCAAATTTCGTTGCTCCAAGATATACTACTGTGCTGATTGCTTTTGAGATTAACTGTCCTAACAAGTAGCACTGATATGAGGCATTATTCAGAATAATCACAATAGTTTTATCTCAAAAACTAATGTACAAATTTACATATAATTTCAGATTTAGCTATTCCCTGTCAATAGTTAGAGTTTTTTAGTGTTTGGAGTAAATCCCATTCACGTGGCGTTTCTATCCATATCCATATTCTTTTTCGATTGCCGAAATGGCTCTACCTAAAACCTAACGCACGGATTTTTCATGAAACTTCAGATTCATTTATAACTTGATTATCAAGTTGTTGATAGTTATTTTTCTGTAACTGGTGGTGTTGTAATGCTTCATTTTTTAGGAAGTATTAACATGTATGAGTTTTTCTGTAACTGGTGGTTCTACAATGTTTAATTTTTTAGAAAGTATTAACATGTATGAGTTTTATTGCACCTGGTGGTGCTGCAATGCTCCATTTTTAAGAAGTATTAACATGTATGAGTTTTCTTGTAACTGGTGGTGCTGCAATGCTTCATTTTTAGGAAGTATTAACATGTATGAAATTTTCTGTAACTGGTGGTGCTCCATTGTTTCATTTTTTTGAAAGTATTAAAATGTATGAGTTTTTTTTTTTTTTGTAACTTGTGATGCCGCAATGCTTCATTTCTTGTGAAGTATTAACATGTCTGAGTTTATCTGCAACTCGTGGTGCTGCAATGCTTTATTTTTAGCCAGTATTAATACCTATGAGTTTTCATGTAACTGGTGATGCTGCAATGCTTCATTTTTTAGGAATTATTAACATGTATGAGTTTTTCTGTAACTGGTGGTGATGCATTGTTTCATTTTTTAGGAAGTATTAACATGGATGAGCTTATCTGTAACTGGTGGTGTTACAATTCTTCATTGCAGCACCAAAGAAGTATTATCATATATGCGTTAGAAGAATATTTTGTGTTTGCCCCATCCGATTGCTTTTTTAATGCCAAAGAACTTATTTTGTAAAAGCAACAAAGTTAACTATTAACAATATATACATTTTTTGTAAAATATCAAAACATTTTAAATAATATATATCCATTTGTGTTCAGAGAGGGAGAGAGCGATCGTTATTGCAGATGGAGATTATATTCGATTTTCCGATACCTTCTTCATTATTTCAAAAGATTCCTCTCTGCATGCTGAATTTTAAATATTCTAAGTAAATGTTCATGTTTTACTTTTTTGTCACGCAAAATTCCTTTTAAAACATACGTTCCAGAACTTTGCTTTCCGTACCTTTTCATATATTTACGTTGAAAGTACATTTGCCCGAAAAAAATTGCTATTCATAACATATACTTTTCAAAGCGTACTTGCATTTGTACTTTGCAAAGTTCCCGCAACGGAATAAATTCTAAAATGTGTGAAACGAGAACGATTTTAATAAAAGTTGTTTCTAAAAATGCATGAATGAGTAATATAATATTTTCAGATTTTATTATATTTAACATCGTTTTTACTCACTTGTATTTAATTTCACTGAGTTTTTGTATATAACGGTAATATTGTCAGAATGGGATTTGTAATGCTTGGAATATATAACCATTGAATATATGTAAACATGTATAATAACATATATACATAAACAATTAATATATGTTTAAGTAATTATGTATGTATCTGTATATTAATATTTATACAAACATACATAGTATGTATGTTTGTCATAAATGTGTGAAATGAAAACAATTTTAAGTTTTTTCTAAAAATGCATGATGGAGTAATATAATATTTTCAGATTTTGCTATATTTAAGATTGTTCTTACTTTCTTACATTTAATTTCACTTAGTTTTTGTATAACGAATATATTGCCAGAATATGATTTCTTTATATGCTTGAAGTATAAAAATATTGTACGTATATAAATATATATAATAACTTATATAAATAAACAGTTAATATATGTTTATATAACAATGGGTATATCTAATATTATTATTTATGCAAAAATAAACAGTATGTATATTTGTAAGGAAATCTATTTTTTGAAACATATATATAAATTAACAAATTAATTGCATTTTATATTACCTGGTCGCAGGTGATAAATTGTTTTTATTATTATTATTATTATTACAATTTTTACTGGCTACAAAAGTAATGGAGTTAATTATGCGCCACATCACTCGTGTCCAAAATAATGCAGCTAGCTGAGAAATTGCTTCTTTGATATATTTGAAAAAGTAAAGTGCTAAAAATATAAATGAAAAATAAATAGTATAATATTAAAAAAAATATTATTTTGTAATTTAATGATTTTAAATAATTAAAATTACTAATACTATGTTATGAGAAATCTATTTACAAACTTGCAATCGATAGTTTAACGAACGCTTTATTTATATCTGCCATCATACCGTAAAAAAATGGAACAAATAAGATATATTTTTATTATATACATTATTTGGAGTTTTGTATGTTGCATAAAACTAAATGATAATATTTCTGTTAACGAGGTGTAAAATATATTTTATTTAAATGGAAAATTTTACAACAATATTAGATATAGTTATGAAATTATGCGTGATTTTCACGATAAATAACAGAAAATAATAACATATAACAAATAGTAAATAAATAAATAAATAAAAATCAGTTTGTTTTTCAGGATAAAAATTCAGAACACTCATAATTGTTATTAATAAATTACTATTAATAATAAATACATAAATAAAAATTATATGTCTATATCATGATACAAATTTTTAACATTTGTATAAAAAAAAGCAATAATAATAATTATTTTTTTTAGGAAAAAATTACAAATACTTATAATAATGGTACGTTAAAAAAATAATGGCAAATAATAAATTAAAAAAAACATAAAATTACATGCGTGATTTTCAGGATAAAAATTATGAACGTCTACAAAAAATTACAATAAATAAATAAATAAATATGTGTATTTATTTTCAGGATAAATATTACAGAAGCTTATAAAAATAACAATAAACAATAAGTATTAATATGTGATTTTCAAGATAAAAATTAAGAATAATTGCAAAAATTACAATAATAAATAAATAAATAAATAAGATTAATTATACTAAGAGATAAATTTAATAATTAATATTAATTACCACATATTTATAAGTACGCAAAATTTCCAAATATATTAAATATACAACATTATTGGAATATTTTTATAATGGAATCTTTTTTATAATGCTTTTGAATCTTCTGAAATATAAAGAAAAAAAAATTAAAATGGATATTTTTTTTATAAATTAGCCCTTTAATAACTACGATTTCACATACTTGATATAAATGAAGTCGTTTTCTATTTCATATACATTAATGAGAAATTCAGGGGAAAATTATTATTATTGTTATTATTTTGTATGTGAAAATAGATAATATTGTAAAAAGACAACATGAGCAATAACAAATATTTTGAAACATTTGATGCAAAAATATATACTACTTTTTTTACACATAGTTAGAGTATAGATTTTTTTTCAATTCGCGTTTCTGAAAAATATTTCTTATGCAAATCAAAATCTTATGTACAATATTTCGTAGTAAATTTATCATAAAAACTAAATTAAAATCTAAAACTTAATGTTGCATGCATGAAATATCTTGAATGAACATATATAATGCAGGTATGCATATAATAAAAATGCAACATCATGATAGTCTTAAAATATATGATTAAGTGGCAAATAAACAAATTAAATCATTTTGGAGTAAAATTCAGTACATTTCAATGATTTAAAATTTACAATATTATACAATTTACTTCAGACAATTTATGAGATATCTCCTTCTTCAATGGACACATTAATCTAATGGAAATACTTTCTAGAATAAATAACTCAATTAACTATCAAACATGATTCCCGATTTTCAAAAAAAAAAAAAAAAAAAAAAAAAAATCATAAAGAAATAGGTATTTTATTAATAAAGAATAGTTACTCTATGAAAAAGATACATTCACAAATATTGGAACAAGTGCATCTGAAGATAATCATTTTCATTGTAATAATTACAAACAACACTTCTTAAAATTATATATGACATTATTTTCTATTTAATATACTGCTGTCTAAATTTTATTATTTTAAATTGTCACAACAGCAAACAATGTTTCTTAAAATTGTGCATTACATGAAATGAAAATTTCTATAATCTGAATTTTAAAATTTAAAATTATTAAAAGATATTTATTGCAGAATAATTGTGATATAGAAGCACACTGTTAAAAATAAAGGTGACAAACCGGTGCCATTTGGGACCCGGAGGTGAAAAGGCGGTGCCATTTGGAACCCTAGGGTGTCATAGGAGCTTGAATATGTGGTTGCGGTGACGACAGATCTGTTACTGGATGATGGGAGCTAAATAAGGTGCCATGCACTTCGTATGGGTAGCAATGTACCACCTCATCGGGTGACTGGCAACATGCGCATGCGCTATGGCGTGTGTCATTCTGCTTTCGGTGTCGACAAGTAAAGTTTACGGCTGTGAGCAAATCAAAACATGGCAGTGTGTAAATTGGCGATATTAATTGAGGACTAACCACTGAGCTACAATGAATCAACAATGAGGACTTAACGATCCGATTTGCGCGACCAGTGAACCGGGAAAAGTCTGATTAAAGGTAAGATTTAACTTTATTTTATTTTATTTTATTGTTACGTTAATTTATCGTACATCCCTATATGTAATGTCATAAAAACAGTAAATAAGATTTGTGTGTTAGTATGATTGATTAGTAAGTTTATTATGTAAAGCTACAAGCTACACTCTCACCAAAATACCCGCTTGCTAATGTTAAACCTATGAGGCAGTTATTTTACAATTTCTCGTTTACATGTCAATATTTTAAAATGATTTATCGAGGTCTTAGCTACCGAGGAGCAATTAGAGCAAACTGCTCTAGGCACGGGAATCCTAAGGGCGCACAATTAGAAAGAGCGAAATGAAAGATTGTAAAAATATTTACATATTTTTTCATTACAAATCAGTTATTATAGACGAATCTTGTTGCAATCGGAATATTCTATGACCATTTTACCTTGTGTTTAAACTCAACTGTTTAGATTTAACCCTTAACTGCTATTAGTGGTCTCAGACACCGTGAGTTTTTCAAGTTTCACAGTTTAACTTGTAATTTTTAGTTTAACTATAGATACTGGTCAAATTTTTTTAGTTTGAAGTCTTATTACTACCTCTAAATACTTTTGAATAGCTGAATTTGATTTATAATATTCTTGTACATAAAGTTATACATAAATAGTATTCTGAGAATTAATGTAACATTTTATTCATCTTCAGATCAAATGGTCTGACAGATAGCTCACAGTAATTATGTAACAATTTTTGTCAGAGCAATTAAGGCTAAAATATGTTTTTGTGTCTATATACAGTTAAAAGCAATTAATTTTATTCGCGAAGTTTTAATTTTAACCTTTACACGGGATCTTGGACAGCATGTGGTCGGCTTTGCATATATTGTCGGATAGATGCTATCCGAACCCCTCCTGTAAAGGCTAATTCACACCATATTGCAGCCTCGCGTAACTTCTCTAATATTGTTTCAGTATACCTGATTTGTCTTTATTTGAGGGGGGGGGTAACTTTTTCATTTAAGACAATTGAATACTTGCAAATCTTAAAGTAATCAAAACTTATTTACAGGGTTTTCATTATTAATATTTTCCTTATTAACCACCATTCTTTCCAAAATAATCTTCATAATAAGATTAGATCGGGAGGCGTTAGCACGGACAATCATTTAGTCTCATTTAAGGATAAAAATCACGGATAAAACCTCGATTTGCATATTAAAACGTTATTAGTCAGCCAAGTCATACCTTGGTGGGAAATGCCTAAAAACCCGAATTAAGCGTTATCTTGGGTTTACCATTATGTTTTCTTACTCCCAATTCTTCATATTTTCATACTTTTGGTTTCATTTTCTTTCAAAAATGTGAGAAAATCTTAGGGTATTAAATTGAATAAACTTTATGATCTGATTATCGGCTATGCAGATTTACACTCATTTTTTTTTCGAAAGTATTATTTCGCATTAAACCTTATTTAGTAGCAGAATTTTATGGTTAAATAAAATAAAATATTTTTTTTCAATAATAGTAATTTAAGTTTGATTAGACCGTAATCAGTCCCCCCTCCTTTCTCAATCATCAACATCATCCGATATGACAAATTTGTAGTCATGAACATTCAAATTATAAAAGGAAAACAATCTGTATTTACTCCACTGAACTTTCAGAATAGTTTACAGAAATAGTGTGTGTTCAAAAAATATAACAATGAATAAAAACTTATATCGTAATTTTACACAAATGTGAAATTTTTCCGCGGGTGATGAAGATCTCGTGTTTTAAAGGCGAGTTTTGCACTGTCATTTATAAATCTTAAACATTTTTCTAATGACATAATTTTTAACAATCTTTTATTCCTCCCGTTCTGAAACAAGACCAACAAACAGGGTTGGCTTTTTACCGGTAAAAACCTGCGGAGAAGGTGGTAAAAACCTAAGGATATACAATAAACTGTTAGCCCTTAAACTGTATTTTAATACTATTGATAAAAATTCTATTTTCATGTAATTGGTGTATTAATATATAATATCTATATAGGGGAGAGTGGGGTGGTATGGGACTTTTTTTTACAAAAGTAAGAATTTTATACATATATATACAAAAAGAAAAATTTCAGTTTATAGCATGCAAGGTAAAACACTTTTTAATCCCCCTGAACAATATAGAAACATAACGTGCAAATACTATTTTATTTTAAAGAGAACGTAAGTTTCAAAATGTGTCTCATACCTCCTCAAAAAGGGTTATGGGACAGCAATAATAAAAAAAAGCTATAAAGCACAAAATAACCTATAGTGTCGGTAAGATAAACAATCAAACAAAGGTTGTAAGTTGATAATGTATATGCCACAATATAAAATTCCAGTATCTTCATGATTGGAATGAAAATTCAGGATTTTCTGTCATAGGTGTCATTAGGCCCATATTAGGCACAGAAAGAGACCCGGATAATGTAAAAGTCTATAGGAGCGTTCTTTTCAAATACCTAACTCAAATTTTAATATTTTTGCATGATTTTTTTGAACAAGACAGCTGAGGATGATCCATAACCGGCTTAGGTTTTATTTTTTCGATTTTGCTTTTATATTTTTTGTATAACGATAGTTTCAATTTCAGAACCGGTTTAAACCGATTTCGTAAGTTAAAGTGATTAAAAAAAATCTGAAACCAAAACTGAAAAAGTAAAAACTACGCCGGTTGCGGATCGCCCTCAGCAATTTTGTGCAAAACAATCACGTAAAAATATTAAAATTTGGGCGAAATATTTGAAAAGAACGCCCCCATAGACTTTGCATTATCATCCGGGTCTTTTTCTGTGCCTAGCGTTGCGTAATAATCATCAATTTATTTACATTTTGAAGTATGAATGCATATATTATCAATGTTATAATTAATATATTATCCTCTAAAAATATTTGCATGTTAGCAATTCACATTATTATTAATTAAAAAAAGGAACTGGGCGCGTCCCATTCCTCCCTTTTCTGGCATGTCCCATTCCTCGCCACTTCCTTGTTTGTGTTAAACTTCTTGTTCAAACAAAAATGCTGCTTTAGGCTTAGTTTAAATTATGGATAATATACAGTATAATGTTCCATAAATAGGGAAACTATTACATTTATACATAAAAAAGCCTTTAATATATTGAAAGCAAATAAATCAAATTTAAATTGGATTTTTGAAATAATTTTTTCTTTCGTACATTTGCAAGTCTATGCATATCAATATTTTTTGTAAACTGAAGAATGGATTACCATTGCTTCATCTTGTGTGCGATCGATGAAATGTTTAGAATAATGCAGAAAGAGAAAAACCTACTGTCCCATTCCACCCGACTTTCCCCCATATATATAGCAAAAGGGGAAATAAAGAATTAGCCATTTCCCTAAAGCTCCTGATATATACTATATGGCCAGAGATGACCGTCCACTTGCTATTTTAGACATTTTGCTAAATATCTAGAAAAATGTATGAGGAATTATCCTGAAAATTTTAGTGTTTAAATATAATACACTATCTGGCCGTTGATTATCGTCCACTTGCGATTTTAGACATTTTGCAAAATATCTAGAAAAATACATGAGGAGCCATCCTGAAACTCACAGTGTATAAACAATATAGTACAGGTCATATATTTCCGTGAAGATTTTTTCCCGAAACTTTATAGGGGACCGCCAACAAATTTAAAAATGTATGAATATCTTTTGGATAACCCTGTCAAAACTAATGCATCAAAAGCGCTAAAACTGTAGATTGTGATTAAGTGGCTTATTGTTATAAACTGTGTTTATTTTTATGTCGATAGCATGTAAACTCGTAGAGAAATTAAGGTTTTTATAAAAATACTTCCAAATTTTTCAAAGATTTTTGCTTATAATTTGCAGAGTTCTTAATATAAAATAATAATATTTTCTGAAAATGTGACAAATAACATTGCACATAATACCCTGTAATCATAATTAAAAAATAATAAAAATTGTATGAAAAATGAGTAGGTTTACTAAATTTTTCACTGCGCATGCGTCAACGATATCAAAATTTCATTTGCATATTATGTTAGCTAAATGTATAGAGCAACTTTTGTGAAAGTCGCAAAATCATAGCTTGAAAATTCTGAAAATAATCGTCAATAGAATCACTTAAAAATCTGTTATTTCCAAAATGAAGCAAAAACAAGAGGGGTTGTATCTATATATTCATTGATTAGTGTCAATATGGAATACACAATACGGAACTTACTACTACATTTGGGTAAAATCCCTCATTTTTTTGAGTCATTTTGGGAACAACAGATTTTCAACTTATTCTATTGACGATTATTTTTAGAATTTTCAAGCTATGTTTATACACTGAGAGTTTCAGGATAATTCCGCATGTATTTTTCTAGATATTTAACAAAATGTCTAAAATCGCAAGTTGACGATAATCAATGGCCAGGTAGTGTAGTACAAGTCATATATTTCTACTGGAGGTTTTATTCCGAAACTCCAATAGGGGACCGTCAACAAATTAAAAAAGAATGAATACCTTTTGGATATCTTTTGGATAACCCTGTCAAAACTAATGTAGCAAAAGCGCTCAAACTCTAGATTATGATTAAGTGGCTTATTGTAATAACTTGTGTTCATTTTTATGTCGATAGCAAGTATACTCGTAGAAAAATTAAGGTTTTCTACGAATCCGAAAAACAGTCTCAAATTTACCAAAGATTTTTGCTTATAATTTGAAGAGTTCTTAATATAAAGTAACATTCTTTTCAGAAAATGTGACAAACAACATTGCACATAATACCCTGTAATCAGAATTAAAAAATAATAAAAATTGTTCAAATATTGAGTAGGTTTACTAAATAATTTTTCACTGCGCATGCGTCAAAGATATCAAAATTTAATTTGCATATTATGTTAGCCAAATGTATAGAGCAACTTTTGTGAAGGTCGCAAAATCACATCTTGAAAATTTTGAAAATAATCGTCAATAGAATACGTGGAAAATTCGTTATTCCCAAAATGAAGGAAAAACACGAGGGGTTGTATCCATATATTCATTGATTAGTGTCAATATAGGATACATAATAGGGGCGTACTAATAAATTTGAATAAAATAATTTTTTTTTATTGTTATTACTGGTATGGAATACCTGGACATGTTAGGGAAATTCGTTGCTAATCTGGAATACACACTTTGTTGCAAAATATGTTTTGTAAATATGGTTAATAATGTAAACAGTTTGTAACTCTTAATGATAACACAGGAAAAGAATATCTGAATGACAATTATGAGTTGGTCATGTAATTTTCTCGTGCTGTCCGAAAATAGGCAATAAAAAGGAAAGTGTCCAGTTAAACTGATGGCATTGAGCTCGCATGCTATACATACAACTGTATATTATACTCTTATTTCAAAGAATAATGCCCTTCCAAAAATAAAAGAAATCAACTGTAAGTTATTGGACAGTGGATTAACTACCACCCCTCTTTATACTTAACCAATGAGCCCCTAAAACTAATCAGGGAAGTGCCTTATCAGAGTGAACCTATTAACAAAATTTGAAGAAAATTTGATAATTCTGCATGATTTCTGCATATTTATATAAATTAAGGGGGGTAGCACTCTCTTCTCCCCCCTTCATATTTAACCAATGAATCTCCAATGCTAATCAGTGAAGAACCTTATCAGAATGAACCTGCATATAAAATTTGAAACAAATCTGATATTTATATAAAGAGTTATCACGTTACATACAGAACCTGCGGGCACATTAGCTTTCAGGCTTTGATAGCCTTGTGAGCCATAATTTAAATTTTATTTAAATTTTATTCTTTCTTTCTTTGTTCATCTACCATTTTTGCTGTACTTTGATGATACATTTTAATTGGACTGTCTTGTTGTGTGTTTGCCTTAATGTGTTATTATTATTATTTCAGATAGTGAACTTACATTTACAGTACTTACATTACCATGCTTGATACAAGAAAAGTTTCCGACTCTTTGTCATGAAGAAGATGCAGAAATTTCTGTGTTTCAACCTGTTATTGTGCTTCGCAATTCAAGCAACTTGTTAAAATACTCATGCTATGTATTAATTTTATATAAACAGTTTAATTACAAAAACTGATAATTTTATAAACTTAGTTACTTTGTGGTATGCATTATTTTGGTTGTTTAACGTTAATTATAGCAAAAGCCAATTTAAATTTTTATCATTTTTATTAGATACTTATGTCTTCAAAACTTTCTCAGTGGCATCAGTTTCACATAGTGTCACGTCTTTGTTTAATAATATTTAATACATTCTTGGTGTTTACAATAAAAAGATTATTTGAACTAAAAGGTTGTTTCTTTAATTCAGTGTTTTATTCCTTTTATTATAATTACTCTTTGGATTAAAATTTCAGATGCAATAAGTCAAAACACAAAAACAATTTGGCAGAAAGTGTTTTGATGTGGATACAGGACTAGAAATCAGCAGTCGGTAGTCGTCAAATGAAACTAAATTATAGAAAAAATTATTCCTAGTCGTCAAATCTTGATAGCTAGCATTCTTTAACTTTAATTTTTGTTCAGCAAATGCTTTCATTTGTATTTTAGCATACATCCCCCCCTCTGTACCATGACATCAGCACGTGTCTTAAGAATTTTGAACCTGTCAATAACCTCTAAGTTAACTTCACTTTAAACAATGACTGATAAAACTAGTCCTTGGATATTACACCCCAGTAAACAAGATTTTCTTTTATTATGAGATATTTCTGCATCCTTATGTGTTCCTAAAATAAGAAACTGTATTAAAATTGTTTAAAATTTTTGTACTCCCTTCCTCAAACAAACAAAAAAAAAATGTGTGTGATTTGGAAATATTTTAAATGCCACACCATAATTGGCAACCAAAGATTCATTTATTTGCTAACTTTTTATTTTCTGATGTACTGTTAGTCTCGGATGTTTTAAAAATTAGCTTATCGCTAGTTATAGCTAAAGCTCATATTTTCTTTCTGTGGACATATTTGCTTGATTATCTGTTTTGTATGCATATTAGCTTTATAAAAAGAATGAGTTTTTACAGAATCCAAATATTGTAGTTTAATCAGGTTTCATACTTATGGAAAGTCAGTTTTTATTTTGTTTAGTAAGAAAAAGTGTTTAATATATAAAGTTTCCTCCTTACTTCCCTTCAATACATTAAAATTAAATATGCAATGCAATATTATTACTATTAACATGGTTGTGAAAAGAAATAAGAAAATATGAAATGCAGTTGGCACATCGAAAAAAAATTGTAGGCATTATTTTGACCCCTTACATACAGTTCTTAATTTCTAATCCTGTGTGGATATATGCTATAAAATATGGATTTGCATAAGTTCACTATAAAGGTAAGTACTACATATATTGTAAAAATGATTTTTTTTTTACTCAATTTCATCTGTGATTTTACCACAACTATAAAATGAACTTATTTTCTATAATTCGTTTCATAGCTTGATGGCTAACTTTCTGGAAGAATTTTAAAGAATATGAAATATTCTTACTAATTTAAAAGTTACACAGCATTTATTACATATTCTTTTCTAATTTGTGTTTTACATTTTTTAATTAGATACAGCAGGGTAGCTGAAAAAAAATATTGGAGCGTTGTTTGACATTGATATTTCAGAACTAAAATCTGAGAAATGCTTATTTTAAAATTTTGTAGCATTTCTTCCATTATATAAAAATCTTAATCCTCCGAAAAGTTCACAACCGTCAAAATGATCAGCAACTAATATGTTCAACGAAGTGTTGGCCTCATGGAAGCAAAATAATTTTAATGGAACTTCTAGCAATATTGGGGCCTTCACATGGAGCAAAAACGACATTGACCTTCAACACCCATCTGAGTGGATATTTAATAACAGGTGCATTGCCTTCGAACAATCAGATCTTAACTCACTTGACTTCTGTAGAAAAGTTAGAAATAGAAAATCCCCAGTTTGCATTGTATGTGATGCGAAATTATCAAGGCATAGAATGATTTAAATCAGAATTATCTGCAGCGGACTGTCAATTCTGTGATCTTTCGTTTTCAAACTTGTGTAAAAAATAAATATCAAGCAAGTGAACAATTTGTTAAAATATTGTTACTTCTTTTATTTTTTAAATTAAAATATGGCATATATTTTACAGGATATAGCATTTTTCTGTATCCCCATATTTTTCAGTTGCCCTGTATATAAAATAATGAAAATACATGTCAAGCAATATACTATATGTCAAAAAAGATGGTTACGGATTACTTCTGAAAGTATAAGAAAATTATAAAAATATTCATATGAAGATAGATAATTCAATTTGTACTTTCTCTTATTTTGGAGGCAAAAAACATCAATTTTTTATAATGTTCCTGCATCTAAAAATGCCCAATCACAAAAATAGTTACTGGCCCTTTCTTAAACATACCCAAAAAGTTTGATCCAAACATCTGAGTTAGAGACAGTCAAAAATCATGATTTATTTCATTTTACAAGAAATTCAAAACATAAAATTGAAAATCAGGCTTCAAATTGCATGACAAAGTCACAATATTTGACTCTAACTCAGTGATTTTTAGAGGCAAAAATTGGTGTAGAAGTTGTGTGAATTTTGCGATTTATTCTAACAAAACCTTTTGGGTATGTCTAATAATGCAATAGTGATGGCTTATGATTGGTGATTTTGAAATGCAAAGACTGTATAAAAGTTAAAATTTTGAATTTTTCTTAAAATACTCTCCATGTAAATGAAAGTACAATTTGAATTCTCTGTCTTTCTATGATTATTTTTGTAGTTCATATTATCCCTCTCTGAGTTACAAAAATATGCTACAATTTTTCTTTGGACACCTGATAATGAGTTTAAAAATATAATATTCCATCAATCTAAAAGAAAAAAAAAAAGACTCAAAATATTGACTGATCATGATAATTTTCTCTGCAGAATTCAATTTAAAAATGGGTAAACGCTTTGTATTTCATGATTCAAACCAATACAATTTCTTGACAAGCGGGGAGGGGTGAGGGGGGTTGCAACTGTGGACCATAGATTGTGAGTGCTATTTCTTGTAGGATGCCACAGGGCACACTGGATTATGTGTGTCATCCGTTCACCCTCTGGGGCACCCTGGATAAGTGGTATCATTATTCTCCCCTGAGATGCCATCCTTTCACCTCCTGGGGCACCCTGGATAAGGGGTGCCATTATTCTCCCCTGTGGTGCCATCTTTTCACCCTATTGAACACTGTGGATAAGGGGTGTCATTATTCTTCCCTGAGGTGCCGTCCTTTCACCCCCTGAAACACCCTGGATTACCGGTGCTATCCTTTCACCCTAGTTAAGGGTGCCATTTTAGCTCCTCTAGGGGTGTCACCAGTGAGACAAGCCTTTCACCCCTAAAAGGTGCAATGTGTCACCATTAGTTTTAACAGTGCAGATACTTTAGTAATAAGGGGAAATTATTTTCTAAATCAGATGCATTAATTAATAATGAAATGATTACATCTAAAGATAAAGAGTCTCAATGCAACAACGACAAAAAATGCTTCTTAAAATTTTGCTTATAATTCTTATAATCTTTAGTATGATTTAATCTCAATTTTATTATTTAAAATTATATAAACATATTTAATAACACAAGATTTTCATCTTTTCTCTATTGCCATTTTATTTGTATCTTGGTTTTGTTGTAGTTCAACTATAAATTTTTGAAATGATACTTAAGTCAATAACCGGATCTTTATTTAATATTCTACGTCTTAATATCTTTAATTTTTCCCTCTTTTATTCATGTAAATATCAAAACAAACAAAGAAACATGGACAAAAGAACATTTCTAGCATGTTCTCGTGTCAAGAGAATTGGCGAATTCTAAAGATACGTATTTGAAACAATGGCTTTTCAAATATTAAAGAGTCGGCATCTTATAATAATGAACCTATTGTTCATTTTGTATGAAAACCAAATAAATTCTTTGCTGATTGTTACTTCTAAAATATATTTCATAAAATATATTGCTAGTTTGTTGAAACTATTATTTCAAGAAAGTGATATATATTCATAAGCTAAATGAAAAATACAAGATGAATGAATGTAAATTAACATTTATATTTTAAATTCCATCTTTGCAAGATAAAACGTTTGTTGTGTAATGTATCAGCTTTTAGTGCAAAGCTCTATGTGTTACTTGTAAATATTTAATTATATTTCATGGGTACAAAATTTCTGCAATAATTCAAATCACATATATTCATTATTCTTTTCATTATATTTTTAATTTTTTAACGTATATTAGTACATTTGAAAACTAACTACATTTTTATAAATGAAATACTATTTTTAAATGCTGTGACTAATATATGAAATTAACCATTTAATTTTAAGAAAACACGAATAGCACATTTGACGTAGACCCCTAAACCCCTAATATAATAAATTCCCATCTTCTTATATATATATATAAATTTGCATAACGTACCTCTGTCAACTGCCATTTTCGAAACTTACTACAGTAAGTTGTGTAAAATTACAAAACGCGTATTATCTTCAAACTTATAAACTCCTTTTTATTTATTTATTTATTTATTTTAGTTTTTTAATTTATTCCATGAGATAAAATAGTTTCAGTCCATGTATTTTACATGGATAAATAGCTATCCTCCTTTATTACCAGAACAAAAAAATTCTAACAAAATAATTAATTTCTATGAGGAACAATCAAACTCATTATGCTACATTCAAAAGATGATTCTCATGTGTAATTGTATGTGTATTTTTCTGGATCTTTAAATTTAAAATACATATACAGAGCATTCCGAAAATATTAACCTCCACTTTTATTCCTTAATTATCAGTTATAAATATAGCATTAAATTGCAAATTTGTGAAATAAAAGTTACAGAATTTCATTAAACCTATTTAAATATTCAATGGATGGAATTTGAGAAAATACAAAGTTTACATTTTTATATGATACACTTACAAAAACAAAAACAAAAAATATTCTAATGATTTTTTTATGCCCCATGAACGGAGAAGGGCATAAAGAAAAGTTAAGTTTTTTATTACAAAAAGTCGGAGATACGTTTAAACAAATCTTGTGGTAGCTAAATTACATAATAAATAGTGAATATTTACAGATGGAGCAATGACAATCAATGTTTTGTAATTTAACTGCGCATTTTTTCTACAAACTTTGAAATTCCGTTAACACAAATGTTTTTCCTTTTTCTCAACTCATATGCCCCATATAAGTGACTATGCATGTAGAATATACACAGGAGATTGTTGGAAAAAAAGTCCTCTTTGTTCTTGTTGGTATTACATTTCTGTTATTAAATGCGTTTGCAATTATAAAAATACGTAGATTCTATAGCCGTCCTTCAGTCCATCTTTCTGTCTGTATGTCTGCATAAAAAAGCACAAAAAAGTATCCAACCAAATCCTTTGAAATTTAAAATATATAATTGTAGAATAAATTTGGTGGCTTATTTGAAATTTAATGAAAATCAGATGCATAATTCAATAACAAGGAAAGTCAAATGTATCCCGTTGCATTACAGCAAATAAAAAATAACAATTTCAAGTTCACTTAAATGATCTTATACTCTTTCAAACATAATATCATTTATATGCATCTATGAACAATATTTTAAAATATACATTCCGTAAAATCTGTTGTGCAAGGATATTTTTTATTAATTAACAGTGCCGAACAAAAGTATTCCATTAGTAATGGTATAGGAGAAATAGTGTTTTTGGCGCGTTTGAATTAGTAATTTTCATTACAGGAAAATGATATACGTTTCTGAGGTTTACTACAAGTTACTTCCTGTACATTTGGAAGCAGATAGTATTTACTGGGATATAGTACGGTATCCGAATTACTATATACTTTTACATCAAGAACTAAGTATTTTTATAACTTCTTTATAGAACGAACGCACCTCATTTGCTACGTTTGACCCACAGTCTCCTACTTATTTATAATGAAATCATAGTGCATACAAAGCATCTCACTAAATAAATATTCAATAAATAATCGCGTCTCACCTCCTAATTTATTACAAAAAAAAAAATATTATAAAAAGTGAGAGCCTCTGCAAAACATATCGTAAAGATAAACATATAGCGAATGGAACTTTTGCTTTACATTGAGATAAAATTTCACGAAACAATAAACCTGTTTATAGTATGAAGGGAATTTGTAATTGGCATTGCCCATGTTAAACATTACATATAAAATACACTGTTCGACATTGAAAATGCATCACAAAGAAGCAGTGGTCAGAAATTTACGCAAATTTTAGAGTAGACGAACGTCTCTGAGTTATGAAAGTGATGTGAAATAAGCAGGTCTCCGACGCACGTGATTTAAGATAAAAGGGAATGAACTTGCAGAATGGGCAATATTCGTGCCGTTATTTCTGCCAGACGAATTATCGAAGAAGTTTTGTTTTGGTCTCGGAGGATATGTGTATGGAAGACAATGCCAGACCGCCTACTAAAGCCAGGCCAAATCTACCAATAAAAGCAAAGTTTTGCTGCGGTTATACTTCACCCATTATAAGGTACCCTGGGGTAATAACGCCAGGCGGGGTAATAACGCCAAGTGCTTATATTTTGCATAATTATGAAATAATCAGGTAAATGACACCCTTGTGCTCTGCACAGAAGGGTTTTGAGTCATATAAATCGCAAAAAACAGCTTCAAGTTAATTTGTTTCATTTTTAGGTCTTATTGTTTTTACAAACAACTAAAATTAACGCTTGATCTAAAATTTGCGAGATACGATTTGTGATGTGAAGACTATCTTTTTATCCGGAAATACTTTGTTAATTACATAAATTTGTAGTGCATTTCATGTACTTTTAAATTATTGTTGAAGATTTTGGATATCTTCTCGAGATAATTTGTAATTTAAAATGTACTGCGCAATAACTATACCGGGTAATAACGCCAATCCTTGACTTTACTAACCCGGTTGATTCCCTACAGTGGCCGAGCTACATCCTAAATGCTGATTCAAATAGTCACAGTTAAAACTGTCCAATGTTTCTCATATTTCTATTTAAGCGATCCTTTTTAAGCAAAAAGAAGCTCACGGTCTGATATTCTTTTGCCGCATCCCCTCCTCCCACACCACACCTTTATTTTTCTTACACTTTTACAAAAAATTGAACATTTTCAATAGCTTAGAATGCAATTTGTCAATTTCTAAGTTTATAGAGTTTGTATTTTTAGAATTGGGCTATCTACATGCAATTATTCCATCTTATATCATAGTTTTGTTTGCATGGCGTTATTACCCATATAGGTGGGTAATAACGCCAAATAGCATTGGTCAAGAAAAAACGCCATTACATTTTATGAATACATATCTGTTAAATTATTTTATTTTATATAGATAGTCAATGAGTTGCTGTATCAGATCCTATATTTGTTTGAAAAATACAATCTAAAACTAAGCCGTGAAAATTGGTAGAACCTTAACGTGGCGTTATTACCCCAGGGTACCTTATATTGTTTCAGTTATTTAATAACAGTCCTGTCAATTAATACTGCTTTGCAATCCACCCACACGTCAAAACCTTTTAATAATATAAACTAGTCGTTGGGAGCCACCGTAATACTTACCCATCATGGATATGTATATGAAAATAAAACATGTGAAAACTATTTATACAATGCTTTGCAATTCATAAACAGAATTTAAATATTGTTAATATACATAGTAATGCTCTATTAAAGAACTGCTGATTACCGATTTCGACAAATTATATAAAACGCCAAACTACTCAAGTAGTACCGAACTGCGTAAAAGAAACATCCTTATAACTCCAAAAATAATAACTCTATTAACTAACAATTAACTGCATCGGATTAAGCGTCTCATTTCCAATTAAAATATACCTCTGAATTGAAATTTGAATGAAATACAGGGTCATGAAAAATCGAAGAATGTGGAAAACAGGATTACAAATATCTCGGCAACTAATAATCCGATCGACTTCGTCCTATATGCAAAATGTGTGTTATTTTATTGCCTTTAGCGTCCATTCTTTAGAACAAAAAAATTCGAAAATTTTTATATACCTTTCATCAGAACGAATTTTTTGAGAGTCCGAAAAAAATAGTTCCGGATAATCGAGGTTTCTGATATTAAATAGGGTTTGTCCCATTCTTACATACTAACTACATACAAAATTTCAAGTCTCTATCTCAATTCGTTCGGGAGATAGAGCGTTTACAGACAGACAGACTGACAGACAGACAGACAGACAGACAGACAGACAGACGGACGGCAAAATTTTTTTTCTAAAAATATGTTTTTCGGAATCTCCACTATCTAAAACGTGTAAATCCGTCAAAAAAAATTTTCGATTTTCAAAACGATTGCAAGACTTACCCTATACTACGTATGATGGGTAAGTAAAAGATAGAAAAGTTAGTCATTAAAAATATGTGTTGTAGCAAATTGGGAATAGTGGAACTGATGAAGAAAAATTGCGACATGATTTAAAATATACAACAGAATATAAGAATAATTATGTTTCACATATGTTTTAGAATTTAAAAAAAATGTTTAAATGCTGAATGATTACATTTTCATGGGGATACTTATTAAGAAATTGAATCAAAAACTGAATTGCAGTTATTAATAACATTAAGGCAAATTAAGATTACAAATTTAGAAGTTCATGCTATTTATTTATTTTATATTTGTGAATAGCGTAAGTTCCATGAAAATACTTTTTTTTTTCACGAAAGACACACTGCAGCGTTATTTCGTCTTATCAATCGATTCTGTTGCTAAAAAAAAAAACATGCACATAATTACCTTTTTGCATTCCAGACACAAGTCGCTACTTTCCTTAAAAGATGGTCGGAAAAGAAAAAAAAGCATGAAAAAGAAACAAAGTGGAAACTCATTAATTAATTAAAAATTCTTTAAAAAAATTAAAATGACGATTAATACGGACTATAATGACCACCCTATTAGGAATATAAAACTAATGTTAACTAATGAATTCCTGTTAAATATTATTAGTTACATACAAAAATCTTATATAGGACTGTGGATAATTTTCAGTATGCGCATTCATAAATATAATGGTGCAGTCATTTATGCAAGGAATGACTAATTTTCAATTGAATGATTCATTGAATAATAAAGATTTTTGAAGAAGATACTAAATGAAACCTTCTGTGCGATCTGTGATTACACTTATCCACTTGTTTAATCATCAATTTTCGTAGTATGGGTAGTATTTCGTAGTACTTTTTTTAAGGAAACAGAATCAGTATATTATATCTGTAACACGAAAATAAAGCAACATTAAAACGGCAATAACAAAAAATAAATTTAAAAAAAGAAAAGAATGCAATGTCTGGCCACACGCTAAAGATAAGACTATTTGTTTGAATCTTACAAATTGTTTGCAGTTGTACTATTCCAATAATCAGGCTTTCATCACTTTTTTTATGAATATTAAAAACTTCAATAAATTATTTTATTCTTAAGCTTTGATTTTCTTCACCTTGGGTATAATCGTAAATTTTCATAAACCTCTTTCTTTAAGGAGCTAATTGTGAGCAAAAACATGCGACATATTTTTTTTTTTTTTTTTTTTTTTTTTTTTTACAAATCAAAATCAAAATCAAACAGAAATATTTTTATTTTTTTCCCCGGGAAAGTGTAGTTTATATGACATAAGACTTGTCAATAATGTTTCGTTATTCTACATAAAGAAAAGTAATTTCAAATTGAAGTGCGTATGAAAAGTTTGTAAGAACTAATTAAAATGTTACTATTATCCATTATTAATAATTAAATTGAGTGGTTACTAAAAAAAGCAATATTTATTTTCAAAGAGAATATTGTATTTAACACGTAGAAACTTTTTAGGTTATTTTGTTTTATTAAAAAGGCTTAAAGGTTAAGAACGGATTTATTTATGTTTCATTTTTAATGTTGAGGTACGGGTCTTAGCTAATGAAGCATTTTTTTCTTTTCTTTTTTTTCTTTTTTTCATTCTCTTTCTTTCTCTTTTTTCTCTTTCTTTTCCTTTTTTATCTTTACAAACACGGTTTTTCAATCTATTCCCTATTTCTTACACAAAAATAATGAAGGTAATGTTTATCAATGCGGAATATACATTTGAATATACCCATATCAATAGTTTGACAAAAATATATAGAAAAATAGTTACTATTAACAGGGTTTGTGATATTTTAAATATTGAATGCAACCTGTCCCAAAGAGTGTTTATCACATTAATTAATCTATAACAGTACGGTATTTACTGTGCACTTTGTTTTTCATAGCAGTATTTGATTAAAAAATAATCAATTTCTGAAAACTATAAAAATCAATTTGTATTTAATTAGTGGTTATATCCATCACCTACCTTAACTGTCTGTTAAACACAGACATCCATCTAAAATCTTAAACACAATGGTCACTATTGATCTAATTGGATTTTAGCCGAAACTATGTTTATTCACGTTAATAATGCTATCGAAGCGTTCAGTCAAGTTTCTCTGGCTAATCACTAGTTGAGGTTGACGGTGAAAACGCGTGATCTCAGTGAATTTCCCTTCATGGAATAAGATTTCATCTGTTCATGGGGGTTTTGGCTAATCAAATATCTCACTATTCGTTTAATTTAATTATTTGTGCAAAATTTATGTTTTGTATTGCATTTTACATTATTTCCAGAAAAAAAGAGGAAAACTTTTATAGACCTTTTATTAGAACGAATATTTTGAGAGTCCGAAGAACAATTTCCGGAAATCAAGATTATTCATATTCAATAGGCTTTTTCGCATTATTTTATGGTAATTACACACGAAATTTGAAGTGTTTATTTGAATTTATTCGATGATAGAGCATTTACAGACAGAGAAACAGACGGACGGCAATTTTTTTTTCTAAAAGTATGTTTTTCGGAATCTCCAGTGTATGAAACGTGTAAATCCGTCCATTATTTCAATTATTTAAACGATTACAAGACTTACCCTATACTACTTACGATGGGTAAGTAATAAATTGAATTATTTTCTTATATGAGGTATAAAAGCAGTATCTTCATTTAGTAAAAGCTGATGACACAAACGTGATTAAGCTCTACAATTATCTACGTACAACAAATTTATAATGCAGCGGAGAGCGTAATGTAGTCTCATGTAAAGGTACAATCTTATTAGTATTTTTTTAGGTAAAATAAGATGTGGTTATCCTCTTTAAATTACACTGAAACTACATGGTACTATGGAGGGAGTGTTACAGCCTTTTTGTAAATATACAAGACTGTTATTATTTTTTTATTAAAACTAAATGTAAAATGTTATGGCTTCATAACTTCATTTAAATTGTTATTATATTAAAAATATACATATATTTACAATTGTAGAAAATAAAGTCTGTTCTTGTTGATGTGTAAAAAGTTTTTTTTCTCATTTTATGTCAATAAGTAAACATTCCCTTTAATTAAAAATAACTTTAACAAATTGTGATACGAGGTAGAAAAGAATTAATTCCATATGTTAAAAATTTCGTAAAGGTGAAAAATAATGTTTATTTAGACCCCAGTATAGGTGTGATTTAAAACAACTCTCACAAGTCTAAGGAAAAATAAATATTGGACTTATGCATAACTTAATAACTTAAGTATGTTGCAAAAATTAAACAAGTTGGAAATTGCACGTAAAGCGTAGCAAATGAGGTGCGTTCGTTGATAACGAAATTTTAAAATATTCAGATCTTGCTGATATAGTAGAGCGTACTTTGGATACAGTATAGTGGTCGAAATCTTTGTGTTCCTGTAAATATGCAGGGAGTAATTTTTATTATGCTTCATTAACGTATATCTTATTCATAAAATGTGAAGTAGTTTAATATAATTAAAACAACCCCCAAACAATGTTTCCCCGTATAACATTATTTAGTGGAATACATTTGTGTGGCCCTGTACTTTAATAATAAATATTCTTTGCATCACAGATTGTACAAAATGTATTTTTAGTACATATTTCATAGATTCATGTAAATTCTGTTATATTCAAATGAGTGTAACACCATTAAAATGCATTTGAAACTTTTTCCCCATTGACCGTAATGTAACGGAATACTTTTGATTGTCTCTGTAATTGATCTATCCATCCGATTTTCATAAAATTTGAAATGACTCGACAAAATTATGTAATAATTATGTATTTTAACTTTCAAACGATTCGGTTTGTAGTTTTTATGTTGTTTTATGCAGACGGACAGACGGACAGACAGACGGACAGAAGGACGGACTGAGCAACAACAATAGGTACTACGTATTTACATAATTACGAACGCACCTAAAAACAATTTAAACTACTGTTATTAATAAGAAAAAGTGAATTCTTTTATCTTCAACATTATGCATTGGATTCTGTTATTGTAGTTTTTTAATGACAATGTCATGTATTTTCAATATGTGATTCTATAATTTTCTCACTTATGATCACCTACTCCTTATTTCATTAAGGAACGTATTTTACTTAGGTAGATAAACATAATCTAAATTGAAGCACAATAAGTTACACGAATAGTTACATTTATAAATCAGTTACATGGTTACAAACTTTAAAAGTTACAAACACTTTAAAAGTACACTTGTATCGTTTAAAATTGTGCAATGAAACTAAAAATCGCGCACCCTATTTCATTTCAGTGAAATATATACTAACAATACATTGATTCTTCATTTATTCATTTTAAGTTTAACACAGTTTGTAAAAATACACTATATTTTGTTTTATTAAAGTATATTGAATAAAATACAGATTGGAATAAATTTTTTTTAAATCTTCCAAAAAGTATTTTTTCTAAAATGCGCAACGCAATTATGAAAAAAATTATCAATTTAAAAAAGCCAAAATATTCGCTAAATTTAATCGAGATTAAGCCTCGTTATTTGAGGGATATAAGGATTTCCATGTTCCTTTATTCTATAATACGTTCAAAGTTGCTGCTTAATTTTAAATATTCTGAGAAAATGATGATACTTAACTACTTTTTTAACACTAAAATTGTTTTAAAAGACAGATCAACCCATACAATATCAAATCAAGATACCGCAACTTATGTAATAAGTAAATATTCGTATTTTTCGTATTTAGTGTATATATATATATATATATATATATACATATATATACAATTATAATGCTATTAAAAAAAATCATGTATGTAAACTGTTAAAAATTTGGTCTTAGTTTAAATCAAATTTTGATGCTCTATTGCTGCCACCATAAGATGATGAAATCTCGCACCGACATTTGGATCTTCCTATTTCAACTTCGTTTTAACTATTGGAATTATGCTTCAAAAGAGCTCCAAATATTGGTTCGAGATTTCACTATCTTATAGTGGCAACGATTGAGCACCAAAATATGGTTCATATTAGCAAAAGATTTTTAACGATGTATTAAAATTATAACAGTTATTGCAAATTGATATGTTCATTTCGGCAGAGACTTTAATGGATTTTTAAAGATTGCATTTGCTTTCCTAAAAATTTCATTTTAACTACTCGCGCAATCTAAGAGGATATTTTGCAGATTGATATTTTTTTGTGCAAATACCTATAATAAAGAGATCAGACCTATAGCGGTCTTTTTTTTTTTTTTTTGAAAAATCTAAGACAAAATTAAAAATTTATTTGATGTATATTTGTAATATTCATCAAACAATGTATATTTTTAACGTGATATAGCTTAAACAATCTATATACATACAAATGAAATTTGTGTTATCCAATTTACAAAATGTTGGGTAAAGAATGTAGATATAATCATTTTTACATGTATATACTATATCTGTGCAGATAAAATTATATTTTGCAAAAGTTTTTCGTTTTATAAAAATGCGTTTAAATGTCCAACATGCAGTTTGATAAAACAGATTTACTGTACTTTCTTAGTAACAGGCATTGGCAAATAGAGAAATGTTCCTTAGCAAGAAAATAATTGTAGTCTATATAATTTTTCATATTCACAATATTTTCTATATGCATGGAAATTATTTAGTATCAGAATGCCACTTATATATTATTTATAGAAACAAAAGTAATATTTGTTTATTTTGTAACATTATTGTTTATTTTATAATTATTATTTGCAATATTTAATTTATTAATTATTTATATTTTAAAACAGAATGTATATGTATGTATATATATAAATATATAAGAAAAAGTAAAAGTTCAATGCGTGTATTCCATAGCAGTTTACATCATTTGGCGATATATTTAAATTTCTAAATACCGAAATGCGCTAATGATTTCTTGAAAAATGCAAAGCCTGTTTATTGGAAAGTTATCAAATTTACTAATTATTACAAGAAAATTTGTTTGCGAAATTGCAGGACACTTAAAGGCAAATGAATCTAGATATTGGAGAAAGGGAAAGAATTCAACTCGCACATATCTTCTTCATTATTTAAATAGGTTAAACCCTACCTCGTGACTTTAAATGCTGTATGTAAATGATAATTTTTAACATGTTCTGTCACGCAAAATTTGTTTTAAAACACATCTTCCAGAACGGTATTTCCGTATTTTTAAATATATTTCAAATTCACTGCACAGTTGTATGGAAAAAAAGCTGTCGTCAACATTTTCATTGTAAAACAGATTTTCATTTATGTTGTAAAAGCTATTGCACGTGGAGTAAATTCTGAAATTTATGAAAAGAAAATAGCTTTAACAGAAGTTGTTTCTAAAAGTAGACAAAAGGGTAAAATAATATGTTTATATTTTTATTTAAAGTTGTTTTTACTCTCCTCTATTTAACATCACTTAATTTTTGCAGGTAAAAATGAGCTACAAAAAGATCTGCTTACATAACAGAATTCTACAGTGTATATACTGTACATATATAAACAAATAATATCATATTTAAAACAACAGGTGTATATTTATATAATTATTTACATATATTAATAATTTTATAAACATGTATATATATTAAAAATTTTAAACTTTTTTCGCTAAATTTAACCTTTATACTATATTAATTTCCTTATAACAATAATTCGTACTTACTTAAAATATTCTTAATTAAACTTTATTTCTTAATATTCCAAATAAAACCTTATTTTTTCTATGTTTTTATCAACCCTTTTTAAGAAAGTCTTATTAAATTTGTTACAAAACCATACCCTTCAAAAAATATCATTATTTTTATTAATCTATGTATTTATTTTCCCTCATTCAGCATTCGATATATGTGTATAACAATAAATTCATTTCTTTTCTTTTCCTCTTAAAATTAATAATCTGCAAAAAGATCGTTTGCACATGATATTGGAAATTCTGAGTCGATTATAAATTAGTTAAATAATGTTTTTTAAAAATAAAATTATCGTCTGTAGAATAAAATCTCGACTCTGGGCATGAGTTATGTTTACATGGAAAAATGATGGTTCGAGAGTAGAGAATTTTCTAGAATTTTCCTTTTAGATTTAAGAAGGAAAGCTTAGAGGTGAGAAGGAAGATTCTTGGTTTTTTTCTTCGATGAGTACGACTTACGGCTTGTTGGAGTAAATGATGGAATATTTTTTGGATACTTCGTTTAAAGATAGTTTGCAAAAGGCGCTTTTCACTATCTCTTGACTACAGTTTAATAAAGTAACTTGCAACAGCCAATGAGTAATTTATTGGATCCTCTACATTTATTTACTTACTTTTTTTCTCTCGCTTGCCATGACTTCTGTGCGGTAGAACGGGGCCCTGGCGATGATGTTTCTAGCTCCTTACTTTAAAATATTACATATATATTACGTAAGTTTCTAACGAGAACAATTTTTGTATGTTATTTATAAACTAACAAATTAATTTGAAAGAACATATGCTATAGGTGTTTTGCCGATGTGTTTTTGTAGAAATAATTTTTTTTAGTTTAATAACCATTTTAAAATATTTTACAGTAGATTTTCACATCTCAGGTTATATATTATGTATTATTTATAAGTAAAAAAAAAATGGTTGGTTGGATAATTGTTTTTGTGACGGCCAGTTATCAGTACGAGAGGTATAGCCTTAAGGTGGGATGCCCTCAGTGGGGGTCTTACTAAGGAATCATTACCCGTATTTACGCATGGCAATACAAGGTTTGAAGAATGCCATGGAAAACTCCTAACGGTAAAGGCAGCAGCCGCAATTGGGTTCGAACCCAGCACCTGCTGTCTAGAAGTTTCGATAGAAGAACCTTTCAGCGACTGCAAAAAATAATGGAGTCAATTAAACTGCAAGACACTCTTATACCAAAATATTATATCTAAGATGTGAAACTGTTTCAGAGAGATTAAAAAAAATAAATTTCAGATAATATAAATTAAAATTAAGTAATGTAATATTAAAAAAAATAACTGCATAAATTAATAATTTAATGCTAAGAATATTATAAATATCCCCAGAGAAAACAATTTATAAACATGGATTTCACTGTTTACGAAATGCCCGTTTAGGTGCGTTCATAATTATATAAATACGTAGCACATATTGTTGTCGTTCAGTCCGTCAGTATGTCCGTCTCGTCGTACGACCGCATATAACAACAATAAAGCTACCCAACCGAATCGTTTGAAATTTAAACTATATAATTATTTCATAATTTTGTCGAGTCATTTCAAATTCTTTGAAAATCGGACGCATAGGTCAATTAAAGGGACAATCAAAAGTATCCATTACATTACGGTCAATGGGGAAAAAACTTTAAAATGTATTTTAATAGTTTAAATTTAAAACAGATAAACCTATAGTTGTCTATCAGTCCGTCCGTCTATCCGACTGTCCGTCCGTCTGTCCGTCTGTCTGCCTGTCCCCCCGTCCTAATATAACACGCAAAAACTGCCCATCCGAATGGTTTGAAATTTAAAATATATAATTATTACATAATTTTGTTAAGTCATTTCAAATTTTATGAAAATCGGATGCATAGATCAATTACAGGACAATCAAAAGTATCTACTACATTACGGTCAATGGGGGGGGGGGGAAATCCCAAATGTAATTTAATCGTTTAAAATTTAAAATTCATAATTATTACATAATTTTATCGAGTTATTTCGAATTTTATCAAAATAAGATGCGTAGTTCAATTACAAGGACAATCAAAAATATTCCGTTACATTACGGTTAATGGGGGAAAAATTTAATGGTTTTAGACTGATTCGAACATAATAAAATTGATATGCATATATAAAGTACATGTTATATATATATATATTGCACAATCTGAGGTACAAAGAACATTTGTTATTGATTTACAAGGCCTTACAAAAGTAATTCATTACATAATGGTATAGGGAGAAAATTGTTTGGTGCGCATTTTAATTGAAACTAACTATCTGCAATTTCATGAGATTGATATATGAGTGTGATATTTTTAAAACTTCGTTATCGTACGAACACACCTCATTTGCTGCGCTTCACATACAATTTCAAACTTGTTTTATATATTGTCACATTTTTAAATGGAAATTGAACAAATAATATATATATATATATATATATATATATATATATATATATATATATATATATATATATATATATATATATATATATATATATATATATATATATATATTAGCTACTTATACTAGAAAAAAAAATCATTATTAAATGTAAAAAAAATGTAAATTTTTATTAAGTATTAAATACCTGCACATTTTTAGATGAGTTCGTAATTATATAAATACGTTGCACGTATTATCATTCGTTTGTCCGTGTATAACAGACCTAAAACTACTTAATCGAATTTTAAAATATAATAATTGTTGCATAATTTTGTTGGGTCATTTCAAATTTTATAAAAATCGGATGTCGAGTTTAATTACAAGGCCAATTAAAAGTATTTTGTTAAATTACAGTCAACTGAACTTTAATGATGTTATTCTCTGTCGAACATAATAGAATTGTATGCATCTGTGAAATATGTACTAAAAAATACATTCTGCACAATTTGTGGTGAAAAGAATATTTGTTATTAATTTACAGGACCACACAAAAGTAATCGATTACGCAATGTTATGGGAGGAAACAGTATTTGGAGCGTATTTTGAAACTATTAAACTATTTCACATATTTTTTTTATATACATGTGGAAGTTAACAATATACTCCCTTCATTATAGAAAGATGATAGTATTTGCACGCACACACAAAAGATTTCGTCCACTGTACTGTATCCGAGTTATTGTATAATGTAACACAAAAATATGAATACTTTAAAAACTGTGTTATAGTACGAACGCACCTCATTTGCTACGTTTGTCGCGCTTTTTCCAGCTTGCTTTTAATGATTTTGATGTAAAATAATCACGTGATTATAAACAGGATTGTTTCTCCAAATCATAATGCAGTGAACAAAAAAACATAATTTCCTATAAAACATATTTGTAATGAATAAGTTGGTATTTTATTTGTGAGGAAAAGCTACCTTTATTAAAGAGATAGATACATTAATAACAAGTAACGTGCAGGTACGGAGCCTCAACGTCACAATCACAAACAATATTTTTTGTTATTATATATGACTTTAGTTAATATTTAATATCCAGTTAGCCACTATTTAATTACATTCTTACATATTTGTACTATCATAATGTCTTGTTATATCACTCGTACTTTATTCGTATAATATTTCCACTTCTAATATATGGAATCAAACTAAAGCCATAACCGGATATTTATTTAATGTTCTCAGCCATGATATCATTAAATTCCTTCCCTTTTATTCATAAAAAATATCGACGCTAATAAAGAAACCTAGACAAAAGGATCTATTTTAATAAATTCTCGTGTGAAGATATTTTGCGAATTCTAAAAGATATATCTTTGAAACAATCGCTTTTGAAACATTGAAAGCTCTACATCTTATATTAATTGGCCTATTATTAAATTTCCATGATAACAAAATAAAATCTTTATGCGTAGTTTCTTTTACAATTTATTTTCTGAAATATATTTCTTGCTATTCTAAAAATATTATTCGAAGTCAGTGAAACGTATGTATAAGCTACATGAAAAATACAAGATTAATAATTACAAATTAAATATTTATGTCTTCAACGTCCTCATTTGCAAGGTTTTAATAATTCTTTGAAATCTATATGCGTTACATTAAATGTTAATTTTATTTCTACAGATTTAATGTTTAAGTGTATTTTGTCATTGTGGCCTCTCTTATATTGGGCAAAAGAATCTAGCTCTTAGACCTTAATATGACAAAGCTCCTTTATTGGAAAAGTAATAAATTTGCTAATTTTTGCAATATGTATTGTTTGCAAAACAGCAGAATACTTAAAGTGATATAATTTTTGGAGAAGGGAGAAGAATTCGATTCTCGGATATTTTCTTCATGTTTTAAGTAGATTCAACTATACATTTTGAATCTTAAATGTTGTATGGAAATGATGATTTTTAACATACTTTGTGTCATAAAATTCACTTTTAAAACACATAATCCGGAATTTTATTTCCGTTTTTTAGACCTATTTCAATTCACTGCACATTTGCATAGGAAAAAAAGCTTTCGTAAGCATTTTCATTTTAAGCAGGTTTCCAGTTAACGTTGTGAGAGTCATTGCGAGTGGAATAAATTCTGAAGTTGGGGAAACAAAAATAGATTTAATAAAAGTTATTCCCAAAAATAGACAAATGAGTAAAATAATATATATATATATATATATATATATATATATTACATTTAACATTGTTTTAACTCTTTTTTATTTTCCTTCAGTTGGTTTTTGCAAGTAACAATGAGCTACAATGAGCTTTGCTTATTTGCTTATATGACAGAACTACAAAATATATACATTAACAAAGATATAATAGGATATGTAAAAACAATTAATCTATGTTTATATAATTATTTTCATATACTAATAATTTTATAAACATATATACTACATATGTTTCTAACGGTAACAATATTGAATGTTACTTAGAAACTAAGAAACAAAATTTAAAACCTTCGTGTTATAGGTACACATATTATGTTTAACAGGTGTGTTTCTGAAAAAAAAATCTTTATAGCTTAATAAGAATTTAAGAAATTCAATTAAAAGTACTTTATATTGTCCACACAGTTAAATTTTTTTGTAGAAATATAGAAAAAAATCGAGATTCCATGTAAATTTACAATAATTCGCGGTTATAGGTGTATTCGATCGAGATTCTGCATCATCATTTACCGACATTATATTATATGCAATTCCTTAAAGGTATTTCGTCTTTAATTAAAGATATTTTTATCTTTCTTAAAACTTATAATTCAAAAACACACTTATAAAATTATGTTGTAATTTTATTCGAAATATTAAAAAAAAGAATGTTTAGTTTAAAATTGTTTTTTCTGTTTTCTTTTCTTTTCTTTCCAGCAAAGCTGAAAAGTGTATATGCATTCGGTTTTTCTGTCCGTCTGACAGTCTGTCTGTGCTCTAACTCCCGTAAATATACTCGGATTGCTCTAAAATTTTTATATGTTATTGATGTTTACTCTAGCACGAACCCTATTGAAAATGAAGTTTCTACTTTGATTAGTGTATTTACAGGGATAGTCAAAGTTTTTCGATACATTACGGCTAATGGGAAAAATCGTTTCAGATGAATTTTTAAGGTGTTACACCCTGTTAAAATTATTCAGATTTACATGGATTCGCAAAGTGCACTAAAATACGCATTCTGTAAAATATGCTGTCAAAATAATAATTATTATTCATTTACAGGACCACTCAAAAGAATTCCATTACACAATAATAAAAAAGGGAATAGTTTGCGACACATTTGAATAATGTTAAACGGTTTCAAGTATGATAAAATTTATATACGAGACTTAATATTTAACGCATAATATGAAGTGCATAGGTTTTAAAGGGACCCACAAAATATTTCAAACCATATAAGGTGGTCTGGTGTAATAACGCCAGGCGGGGTAATAACGCCAAGTGCTAATATTTTGCATAATTATGAAATAATCTAGTAAATGACCCCCATGTGCTATGCGCGGAAGGGTTTTGTGTCATATCAATCGCAAAAAACAGCTTCAAGTTAGTTTGTTTCATTTTTAGGTCTTATTGTTTTTACAAGCACCTGAAATTAACGCTTGATCTAAAATTTGAGAGAAACTTTTTGTGATATGAAGAATATTTTTTTTCATCCAGAAATACTTTGTTAATTGCATAAATTTGTAGTACATTTCATGGACTTTCAAAATGATGTTGAAGATTTTGGAAATCTTCTCGAGATAATTTGGTATTTAAAATGTACAGCGCAATAACTATAACGGGGTAATAACGCCAATCCTTGCATTAATAGCCCGGTTGATTCCCTACAGTGGCCGAGCTACATCCTAAATACTGATTCAAATAAGCACAGTTAAAACTGTGCAATATTTCTAATAATTCTATTTAAGCGGTACTTTTTAAGCAAAAAGAAGCTCATGGTCTGATATTCTTTTGTCTACCCCCCCCCACACACACCACACCTTTATTTTTCTTACACTTTCACAAAAAATTGAACATTTTCAATAGCTTAGAATGCAATTTGTCAATTTCTAAGTTTGTAGAGTTTGTATTTTTAGAATTGGGCAATTTACATGCAATTATTCCATCTTATTTCATAGTTTTGTTTGCGTGGCGTTATTTTCCATTACCCATATAGGTGGATAATAACGTCAAATAGCATTCATCAAGAAATCACACCATTACATTTTATGAATACATATCTGATAAATTATTTTTTAACATAGATAGTCAATGAGTTGCTGTATCAAAACATATATTTGTTTGAAAAATACAAAATAAAACTGAGCCGTGAAAATTGGTAGAACCTTAATGTGGCGTTATTACCCCCGGGGTACTTTATTTTATCTGAATTGTTTTGTATTATCGATGATAGCTGATGGATGGTTGAAATGCTTTTTCAATTATGATATGAGCTTTTATGTTTTACAAAATGCCTGCAAATTATATGGTGTATATAAATGTTATAGTTGATTTACAGGGTTACACAAAAGAGCTCATAAAGGTTACTGAATATGACAGTAATTAACTTAAACGTAGTAGTTATGCATTTTTACGTTTAAATGCTTTCAGTTTACAGTTAAGAAATGTTTGTAGAATATAGATAAAATGATATACAGGGTCACTCAAAGAATTAGCAACCTGATCATCCATATGTGATAATTTCTGGAAATGTGATTTAAGTAGCTTTAAGAATGTGTTTGTTTGAACTAAATTTTAACTAAATACTGGCGTGTAGTAAAGATATTGGATAAATTACATGGCTGAACGAAAGTATTTAGGTATTTTCCATCTATTAGAATAAAGTGCTGCAAGAGAAATTTCAGCCAGTTAGACATTTTCTTGCTAAACTAAATTTTCCCATTGTATTGTATGTATATATCAACCGATGGATTAAATACAGGGCAGCTCAAAAGTATTTCAATATATATTTGGCTATGGACAGTAGCATCTTATTTCCCTAAATAACAAAGTTTTGTTAAAGATTTCAGGAGGCGTTTGAAAGTGTTTCATAATCTATGCTTAACGCATGATTTTTCTTACTTGGTTAAGTTAGAGTAATTCATTAATAGAAAAAAATCCTCTTCTCGGTGTTAATGGTGATTTTTATCGATTTTTAAAAGCTGAATCGTAAAAGACATATATTGAACAGCATAATAGCAGCTCCTATAGATCAGTCTCTAGTGTATTTTTCTGTGGAGAAAACGTCTCGGTTTTAAACCCCTGGATGGCTAGACACAAATTGTGCAAAACAAAATTATACATCTGTTCAAAATTGCTCAAGAAATTCAAACTGTTATCCGTTTGCTGTAGATTGATTGATTTTAGTAGATTCTCTGTAATTTCAAAGAAAGTTTTTTTAACAATGCTGCCACATCACAGGATAAAAATTATTTATAAGTTACAAAAAATAATGGAGTAAATTATGCTACAAGGAAATATCGACAAAGTATTCTGTATAGGATGTCAGACTGTTATATAGAGATATTTTGAACACTAAAGGGCAGAAAATATAAATAAAAATTAAATATTGTAATATTAAAAAATATAACTACAAAAATTGTTTGAAAAATTGCATAGTATTTAAAGGAAAATACATAGGGGGAACTGGGGCTCATTGATACAGATTTTTCTAAGAATTTTTTTGGTGTCCAGAAAGCAGAAATTCCAAGTTACTTTTCCATGTAAAAGAGAATACTCTTGTCCGTAAAACATGATGTCAGTAAAACATGTATAGTGTGTTTTAAAAATGTACAATCGTTGTTTTATATATAATTTTTGCACGTTATTTTTAAAAAAATAAAAAAAAATCATTTGTATCAATGTGCCCCATCCCGGTGCACATTGATACACCTCATGGGCACTTTGATTCGTCTGGGAAATATGGAGACAAAAAAACACCAATGCATATTTTTCATAGAAGAATACTTAGCAAACCCTTTTATATTTATTTATAGAAATTCAAATCACCAACATTTTTTTGTAAGCAACATAAAAGTAATCAAAATTAAATGTATAATGACCTGATGTTCTGGCTGTCCCTTGTCTGATTGTTCGCTGTGGTAACAGTGTCATATCTGCTCTTCAACCTTAGCATTTTCTTCTTTCTTCGGAAAGATGAAAAATTACAAGTTTTTCTGTTTATAAATCGGTATATAAACAAAAATTAAAGGATAATTATATAAAGAATTCTGTTTTTAATATATTTATTTTGTGCTGTTCTGCAGCTTGTTTCTCTTACTTATCATTTCTCATGTAGAAAATAGTTTTTTCTTCGGAGAATTGATATAAATTGGAGAATTTCCGGGGAATTTACCGTCTTTTTCTTTTGTTAGTTTTACTATGTTGGGTAATTTCACACGTCTTCTGTTTGTAAAAATACTATACAATGTTCTAATATAAAGAAAGTAGAGCTACTTTACTACAATAAAAACTAATATTAGAAATTTTTGGCAAAAAAGTGAGGAGTGTATGATAAAAAGGAGTGTTTGATAAAACAAATAATATAAGCTAATGAAAAAATCAACTAGAAAAGGATTTAGGCTGTATCAATGTGTTCCGACATAGACTGTATCAATGTGCACCATACTGCTATTTTGAATAAAATGAGACTCAAATCCAACACTTCCTAATTTATCTAACAATAAAGAATGAGGAACTGATAAAGATTAGCTTTACTTTCCAGGGAGAGTATTCTTCTCGGTCGAAAATATTAAACATTTTTATAATACTATTTGAATTGTACAGCTTAATTTTACTTTTGACCTACAAAAACAATAAATCACTTGTCCCTTTTCATAAAACTGCTGAATTATTCCAAGACTTTCTGTATGTAGTTGAGTGCACTAGCATCACCTTTTGGAGCTGTTGTGAAACTTCTTATAATGAACCTGTGAGCAGTAGAGGGGGTGTATCAATGTGTTCCATGTATCAATGTGTTAACCCAGTTCAACCTGTAGTTTTTTGAAAAGGGAGACGAATTCATATCTCAGATATCTTCTTCATTATTTAAATAAGTTCAACCTTAACTTTTGAATTGTAAATGATGTAACTTTTAACAGGTTCGGTCACGCAAAATTCGTTTTAAAACATAACTTCTAGAATTTTGTTTCCGTATTTTTAGAAATGTTTAAATTCCACTGTACATTTACATGCAAAAAAATTCTATGAAAAAATAAATAAATAAAATTAAATAAAATTAAAAAATGAAAATAAAGATTGTCGTCATCACAATTTTTATTTTAAAGGTGCTTTATATTGTGTTGAGAAAGCCATTGGAAGCAGAATTTAATTCTGAAATGTGTGAAACGAAAATAGATATATTAGAAGTTCTTTTTTTTAAATATAGGAATGATAAAAATATTTTTATATTTAACATTATTTTTGCTCTCTTTTATTTTACTTCACTATGTTTTGGCATGTAACGATGAGATACAAAGAAATTTGCCTATATGACTGAATTCTACAAAGTATATGCTACATATATAAACACATAATAACACATGCAAAAACAATTAATCTATTTTTGTATAATTATTTACATATTATAATAGTTTTATAAAAATATGCACTATGTATTTTTTTTTTTTTTTTTTTTTTTTTTTTTGCAAGAACTATTTTTGGTGGTAAATACAAATAATATTAAATCATGTATGCTACATCTATACAAATTATGTTTCAGAGGTTTGTTCTGAGGAAGTATATTTTTAGCATAATAAAAAAATAATAAATTAATTTTAAGTTATTTTACGTTAGCCGTCCACAGGTAATACATTTTTTAAAAGGTACAAAAAATGGATTCAATTATGCTACAAGACACTCACAGTCACAATGTCACAGAAAAATAACTCTTAAGTGCAGAAAATTTATTTAAAAATAAATAATGAAATATTAAAAACTATAACTGCATAAATTAATAATTTAACACCAATTAACTTATAAATATTCTGAAAAAAAGCAACAATATAGAATCCCTTTTTAGGTGCGTTCGTACTCATGTAAATACGTAGCAACAATAGTTGTCGTTCAGTCCGTCCGTCTGTCTGTCTGACCACATATAACAACCGAAAAACTACCCACCCGAATCATTTAAAATTTTAAATATAAAACTATTACATAATTTTGTCGAGTCATTCTAAATTTTATGAAAATCGGATGCATAGATCAATTGCGGGTCCAATCGAAATTATTCTGCTACATTACGCTCAATGGGGATGTTTGATAAAAGGCTATTTAATTTTCTACTGACTTTGTCACCTAGCAACCAAGATATACCTAATTATTTCAAAATGTAAAAAGTTTTCTGTGCAAACGATTTTTTGTGATAAATACATTATCTGTTTTATTTCTTCAGCTTTTACCTAAGCTGTCTGAAACAATATTCTTTTTGTTTTTGAGTTTGATAAGAATGTTTTTTTTTATGAGAATATGTGAAAAAATGTTACGGTTTTTATTGGAGTTGTGTTTTGGGAAATTATTAATGTTCGAAAGAACCTGAGTTGAGTTTACTCATGAGAATAAACTGTTTAAAACAAGAGATGAGTGTTTAATTTTGAGTTGAGTAAAATATTAATAAAATAAACTTTCAAACAATTAGAAATTCTCCATATGGTCCGTCTCTACGGAGAAAAATCAGCGAGTTGTTCTACGTCAATGACTGAAGGATAACTGGTGAATATTTTGTTCTGTTTTGCTATTTCTTCGATGTTAGAACTCATCTTTTAAAGAGCCAAGAGGGGTAAGTGCACCAATTTAATATTTATTCATTAAAAATGAGTATGAAAGAATTAAAAGCAAAAAAGAAAATTTTCAAAACAAACTTGACAAAATTAAAAGAAAAATTATCGAATACTGAGCTAGAATTAAATGAATTAATTCTCATAAAGGAGAAACGGAATAAATTAGAGAAAAACTTTTCTGAGTTATTTGAGTCTATTTATAAGATAAGTAAAGAAGATGAAATTGAGGATTTTATTAAGGAAAACGAAGAAATTAATGAAATTTTAGAAATAATGGAATTTGAACTTACAAAAAAGTTATCAAAAATGAAAGTGCAAACTGTTAATTTAGAAAACGCCACAAAGGCTGATAATAACATTAAATTGCCAAAGTTAACTCTTCCTGTATTTACGGGTAATTTGCATGAGTGGCTTTCTTTCAAAGATATATTTAAGGCTACTGTACATGAAAATTCTAATTTGTCAGGGGCAATGAAATTACAATATTTGAAGTCTTCATTGAGAGGAGATGCCTTTCGTATAATTCAATCTATTTCAATCGTGGATTCTAATTATGAAGTTGCATGGTCGCTTTTGGAAGAACGGTTTTCAAATTCGAGAGAACAAGTTTACGCGCATTTAAAACGTTTTTTAAATATTCCTGGTATTCAGAATGAGTCCCAAGCAGCATTATTAAATCTAATAGATATAACAAATGAATGTATTAGGTCGTTAGAGATTTTAGAACAAAAAGTTGAGGGGTTTTCTACTGCTATGTTTGCTTATATTTTGGCTCAAAAATTAGATGTAAATACAAAAATGTGGTTGGAAAGACATCTTAAGCGGGATAATTTACCGAGTTTAACTGAATTGCTAGAATTCTTGAGAGACCACGCGCGTACACTAAGTGCGTCCAAACAAGTAAATACAAAGCGAAATTTTCAAAACGAAAGCCAAACAAAGCATAGCTTTTCAAAGGTAACATCCATGGTTGCGAGTTTAAATGAGAAAAATATGCGCAAATGTGTTGTATGTAACCAGGAAATTCACAGTGTTTTTAAATGTCCCAAATTTCAAAAATTTAATGTACAGGAAAGAGTAGATTTTGTGAAAAAAAAATATGTGCTTTAACTGTCTTTCAGAATTCCACTGCGTCAAAAAATGTAACTCAACATTCTCGTGTTCAAAATGCCATAAACGCCACAATATACTTCTTTGTTTTGATAGGCGTGATAGAAATTCCAATGCGGTGAGAAACACAAAAAATTATAGTGATAAGGAAGTGCCAAATGCATTGTCGACGAATGAAAGTAAATCAACGTTAAATGCTGACGCCATACCATTTGAGTTAAATAACCAAGTTCAAAATTTCACTGGTACTTCAAATGTGAGATCGAATAATGTTAAAACAGTTCTTCTTTCCACTGCTATTGTTTATATGAGAGATAAATTCGGAAATAAAGTTCCGGTGCGTGCTTTACTGGACAATGGTTCAATGAGCAATTTTTTAACATTGCAGTTAGTTGAAAGATTAGGAATTCGAAAAGAAAAAAGTAATATTTCGGTATCGTGTTTAAGTGGATCCTCTGTAGCGGTAAAAAATAAAACTACTGCCTTGATCAGTAATAATTCGGGATATTATAGTCGGGAGTTAGATTTCCTCATCATACCAAAGATTTCGCAAATTATGCCCTCGAAATATATTAATATTTCAGAGCTAGGAATTCCAGAGTCTATTATTCTTGTTGACCCTGAATTTAATAGACCAGGGAAAATAGATCTTTTGCTAGGAGCTGAAGTATTTCTAGAATTGATAAAGGTGGGTCGTATGAAGCTACCAAATTCTAAATTAATACTGCAAAATACGGTGTTTGGTTGCATAGTAAGTGGGAGTGTTTACGATTGTAACGATCAGGAACAAATACATTGTGGGTTAATTACTGAAACAGATTTAAATTTCGAAATGAAAAAATTTTGGGAAATTGAAAGAGTAGAAGAAAGTACACCATTGAGAAATACAGAAGAATTAGCATGCGACATCCACTTTATAAACACACATCAGAGAGATATAACGGGCAAATTCATAGTACAAATGCCGTTGAAAAAAGATCCTAGTTCTTTGGGAGAATCAAAACAATTTGCGGAAAATAGATTAAATTCACTTTGGAATAGGCTAGTCAAAAATCCAAATCTTTTAGAGTTATATTGCGCATTTATGGCAGAGTATAGAGAGTTAGGCCATATGGAGGAAGTAGAGAAAACAGATGAGCCAATACATGCGAATTATCTACCTCATCATGCTGTTTATCGCCCAGATAAAAGTTCTACAAAATTGAGAGTTGTCTTTAATGGTTCACATGCAACTTCATCAGGAGAATCCCTAAATTCCATACAGCTGAATGGAGGTGTCATTCAAGATGATTTGTTTAGCATAATACTTAGATTTCGTACACACCGCTATGCATTTACAGCAGATGTAAAAATGATGTATCGCATGATACTTAGCGATAAAAGTCAACGTGATTTACAGCGCATAGTTTGGAAAGATTCTGTAAATGGTGAGATGAAATATTACAGACTATGTACAGTCACATATGGCACAACTAGGGCCCCTTATTTAGCCATGCGCTGAATTAAACAGCTTGGTATAGATGGTGAATCTCAATTTCCGTATGCTTCTGGTGTGGTACAATCAGACTTTTACATGGACGATGTCCTGACTGGAGCAGCTGACCTAAAATCGGCTAAGAGACTGCAAATTGAGCTTATTCAACTATTAAATACGTGTGGCATGAACTTACATAAATGGTTTAGTAACCATCCAGAATTAATGGAGCCAGCCTTTAAAAATGAGAATTACACTTTTGAAAATATGAGTGAAACTAAGGCACTAGGACTTTGCTGGAATGCCAATGATGATACTTTTACTTTTAGTGTATCATTCAGTGAGCAAACCAAGGTAACTAAAAGAAGTGTGCTGTCAAATATTGCTCGCATTTTCGACCCCTTGGGTCTACTTGGACCAGTTGTGACGAAAGCAAAAATTTTCCTACAAAGACTATGGAGACTGCAAATTGATTGGGATGAAAATCTCCCTACAGCTGAGCTTGATGATTGGTTGCAGTTTTTAGAATCATTAAGAGCCATCAATAATATAAGTGCTGTTAGATACATTTTTACAAATAATCCAGTGCAAATTAAAATTTGTGGCTTTTCAGATGCTTCGGAGAAAGCCTACGGTGTGGCATTGTATGCTGTGTCTTCAAATTCTTCAGGAGAGCAAATTTCTCAGTTGCTTTGCAGTAAAAGTCTACTTGCACCAATCAAAACAATCACTATTCCTCGCTTGGAGCTCTGTGGTGCAGTTTTATTAGCCAAATTGATGAATAAGGTTGCCAAAACCTTAAAAGTTCCTAAAGAATCTGTTTACTATTATTCAGATAGTACTATTGTATTATGTTGGATTCGAAAACAGCCGTGTGACTTAAAAACCTTTGTGTCATCACGTGTGGCTACGATTCAGAATCTTTCTGATATCAGTCATTGGGGACATGTGGCTTCTTCTGATAATCCTGCTGATCTTGTGTCACGAGGTGTAGATCCAGACAAACTTCTCCAGAGTAACTTATGGTGGAAGGGTCCACTATTCCTAACACAACAAACTGAACCTTCTTTAAATACTGTCGAACTTGAGCAAAATGATAAGGATCTATACAGAAGTGAACTTAAAAAGACTTTTTCAGAGACTTCACTTTTAATATCAGATTGTTCATTTTTTATTGACTATTTTTTGCAATTGAGTAATAATTATGCTAAATTAATAAGAATTCTTAGCTATGTTTTCAGGTTCATTCAGAATGTCAAGAAGCCAAAAGAAAGGTATTCAGGTAAGCTAACATCTGCTGAAATGAAGAAGGCTGAGCAGTTTATCATAAAATCTGTTCAAGAAAAAGAGTTCAGTTCTGAATTCACATTGTTATCTAAGGGTAAGGAGTTACCAAAAAATAGTTGATTACTTTCATTAAATCCTTTCTTGGATAAAAATAATTTATCAGAGTTGGAGGTCGTCTCCAAAATAGCACGGTAAATTATGCCCAAAAACACCCAATTGTACTGCCTTCTAAACACAAATTAACAGAATTAATTATCGAGTTTTATCACAAAAAATATCTACATATAGGACCACAAAATTTACTTTATTGTGTTCGAAGAGAATTTTGGCCTTTAAACGATAGGGCTATTTGTAGAAAAATCGTACATAAATGTATTACATGCTTTAGGGCCAAACCTAAATTGTTAGAGCAAATTATGGGCGAGCTCCCGAAAGAAAGAATAAATGTAGACTTTGTTTTTAATTGCACAGGAACTGATTTCTGTGGTCCATTTTTGATTAGATATAGAGGTCAACGTAAAGGCATTTATCATAAAGTTTATGTTTGTATTTTTATTTGTATGGTAACAAAGGCAGTGCATTTGGAATTAGTCAATGATTTAACATCTGAGGCTTTTATTGCAACATTAAAGAGGTTTTTTGCCAGACGAGGCAAACCTCGGAAAATTTTCAGCGATAATGCAGGCAATTTTGTGAAGACTAATGTAGAGCTTAAAAGTTTGCATGAATTGGTAAACAAACCAGACCAGAACCTTACTAATTACTTGATATCTGAAGGTATTGCTTGGGAATTTATTCCCCCTAAAGCTCCAAATTTTGGAGGTTTATGGGAATCGGGAGTCAAGTCCTTCAAGTATCACTTTAAACGTGTTGTGGGCAACTCTAAATTAACTTATGAAGAAATGTTAACTATAATTGTCCAAATTGAAGGTATCTTAAATTCGCGCCCGCTTACTCCCTTGAGTACAGATATTGATGACTTGGAGGTCTTGACCCCGGGACATTTTCTTATTGGTCGCCCACTTAATGCCATTGCTGAATCTGACCTGAGTAATACTGAAGATAATAGACTAAACTTATTGCAAAAGACCACTAAAATGGTTCAGACCATCTGGAAAAAGTGGAAAAATAGTTATTTAAGTACATTGCAGCAAAGGCATAAGTGGATGATATCAAAAAACAACCTCAAAATAGGAGATATGGTTGTAATAAAGGAAGATGATCTTCCAGTGTCTAAATGGTTATTAGGGAGAATTGTAGAAGTATTTTTTGGTAATGATAATAGAATAAGAGTTGTAAATATAAAAACCCCAAATGGAATATATAAAAGAGCAGTATCCAAAATTGCTGTATTACCTCTTGAAAAGTAATTCAGTTTTTATAAGAAAGTGTACATTATTGTAAAATTTCTTTATTTATTATGTATTATGTAAAATTGTTTAAATATTTGCTTAAATTTAACTTAACTGTGACTCATTTATATTGTATTTAATTGTATTGTTCTTTATATTTTTTACAATGGTTGTAATTGCAGTGTTTTAGTTTGAAACCCCCCTCAGAGGTTTCAAGAGGGGCGGTATGTTTGATAAAAGGCTATTTAATTTTCTACTGACATTGTCACCTAGCAACCAAGATATACCTAATTATTTCAAAATGTAAAAAGTTTTCTGTGCAAACGATTTTTTGTGATAAATACATTATCTGTTTTATTTCTTCAGCTTTTACCTAAGCTACACAGCTTAGGTAAAAGGTAAAAACAATATTCTTTTTGTTTTTGAGTTTGATAAGAATGTTTTTTTTATGAGAATATGTGAAAAAATGTTACGATTTTTATTGGAGTTGTGTTTTGTGAAATTATTAATGTTCGAAAGAACCTGAGTTGAGTTTACTCATGAGAATAAACTGTTTAAACAAGAGATGAGTGTTTAATTTTGAGTTGAGTAAAATATTAATAAAATAAACTTTCGAACAATTGGAAATTCTCCAGGGGAAAAAAGTTTTAAATGCATTTTTATGGTGTTACACTCATTCGAACATAAAAAAATCATAGGCATCTACGAAATACTTATTATAAAATACATTTTTCAAGGTCACACAAAAGTTTTCCATTACGTAATGGTAAAGGGAAAACATTTGTTGGTGCGCATTTTAATTGTAATTAACTATATAACATTTTATAAGACTCATATACGTTAATGAAGAATACTAGAAGTTACTTCCTGAGTAAAAAAACAGATAGTATTTACAGGGACACACAAAAGATTTTGGCTAATATACTGAATCCGAAATACTGTGTACTATTACATCAAGATCTGAATAATTTTAGGTGCGTCCGTAATTATATAAATAACTAGCACATATATTCGTCGTTCAATCTGTCAGTCTGTCCGATCTTTTGACTGCCCGTATATAACAAAGCAAAAACTGCCAAAGCAAATCGCACGATACTTAAAATATATAATTTTAGCGTACTTTTGTAGAGTCTTTTAAAATTTTATGAAAATAGGATGTATAGTTTAATTAGAGGGATAATCAAAAGGGTTCCATTACATTACTATAAATAGGAAAAAATAGTTTAAAATGCATTTTAATGATGTTAAACTCTTTCGTACGTAATGAAATTGACATTAACATATGAAGTATATATATATATATATATATATATATATATATATATACTAAAATATACATTCTGTACAATCTGTGATGCAAAGAATATTTATTATTAAATTACATGGCTACATAAATGTACACCACTACTATATGGGGAAAACTTTTTTTGGGGCGTGTTTTAAGTACATTAAACTATTTCACATTTTGGGAATATGATATACGTTTCTCAGGTGTAATAAATGTTACTTCCTATATATTTACAAGAACACAAAAAGAAACAAGAACACAAACAAAATATATATATTTGCATATCTTAGGTATTTTTACCAGAAGATAAAAAAATATCGTTAATAATATTAATCGTAATCATAATTTAAAAAAAAGTTATATATATGTATATATCTGCACATTTTTTTAAAAATACCTCCTGAAAGAGATATATACATTAATGATAAATAATGTACTGGTAGGTAGCCTCAATATCATAATCCCAGTAACTTTACATAATATTTAAAATCCAGTAAACCACTCTTTAGTTACGTTCTTACGTATAATTATTATCATAAGGTATTCCTTTTTTCGTATTATTGTTTCATTCGCATCTTCTTCGTATTGTATTTCCACATTTATTTATTTTTTAAATCACGCTAAAATCAATAACCGGATATTTACTTAATGATTTAAGTCTTGATATCGTTAAATTTCTTCCCCTTCATTCTTAAAGCTATCGACACGAACAAAAGAAACCTAGACAAAAGGATCTTTTTTCATAAAATCTCGTGTCAAGAGAATTTGCTAATTCTAAAAGATACATCTTTGAAACAATCGCTTTTCAAGCATTAAAAGCTCTACAGCTTATATTAATTAGCCTATTGTTCATTTTTCCATGAAAACAAAAACAATTCTTTATATGTAGTTCAATTTAAAATTTCTTTTCTGAAATGTATTTCTGGCATATCTAAAAATATTATTCGAAGTCTGCGAAACATATGTATAAGCTGCATGGAAAATACAACACTAATAATTGTAATTGAATTATTTTTATTCTTAAAGTGTTCTATGCAAGGTTTTTTACAGCTTTAAACTGTGCAAATCTTTGTGCGTTGCCTCAAATATTTATTTTGTTTATACAGGATTAATATGTGTGCAGAATTCTGTTTATGTGTTATGTTCATTCGTTATCATTCAGAATTAATAACAATAACGATAATTGAAAATAAGCATACATAATGTTATTTACATGTATATTTTAATTTTTTATTTTCCTGAAACTAGTTGGATATTTTAACATTCATTAAAAGTTCTTAAAATTGAAATGTCATCAGAATGAACCTGTATACTGAATATTGATGCAAATCGGATAATTCTATAAATATAATCTTACGTTCATACATACGTACATACAGAATCCGTAGGCAGATTAGCTCGCAGACTGTGATATGTATTCGATATCCTGTGAAGTTTAAAAAATAAAATTAGAAAATTCCATAAGTAAAAAAATGTATATTTCTGCATACATTAGTTTCATTTATAGTTTTGGTACCGTTTATTTCAATTAAAACTTTATGATTATTATTAAAATTTTTGTATTTTAGTATACACCTTTTTTTAAAGTTTTGTCTGTAATATAGTTAAATGCTACAATTTAGGCACAAAAAAATTTGTAATATGCAAGTTCTTCCATATATACAGTGTCATTCATAAATATCGAAACAATAGGCTATTTCCTAAAATATTGCCCCCTACATCCATAATTCCACTTGCAAAGTTTTAAAATATAATGACATAAGTTGCATCTCCTTGCAGGGTTTATTTGAAAAAAATACGAAATAACTTAAAATAACGAAATAATACGTTTAAATACCTCATCAAGTCTTAAGAGAATAGACGCATATTGAAATGCGTCCAATTAAAGAATCACAATGTTATTTGATTTATTGTTGACTTATTGCTACTTCACTGTAACTTTTCTCCAATTTTATGTAACTCCAATTTTAGATCCTATTGTATCTCCAATTTTATGACTATGCTTGCTTTCTTCAGTTTTAAGACTATTTTAACCGATAGAACCGGTGTAACATTGTAATGTTCCACCAATAATGTATGTTTAAATTGCAGCATTACATAGGTGAAAAAAATCACTCCATAAAATAGGAGGCATAAAAGATGCCACCAATTTTATGGTGTAAAGTTACACAAATGCTTTGCAATGTTTGACAGTTCTATGAAACATTTAGAAACAGTTGTTGTTCTCGGTAGAGAATTCTGAAATCTAAAGTACATCTGAATCTTTTAATTGGTTGAATGCCCTAACTTATTTATTTTTATTCGTTTCCTGATTAGTCAAAGTTTAATATCCAAAAATTGAGTACTTCTGTTTTTTATTTTATTCGTTTTCTGATTGGCCCAAGCTTAATGTCCGAAAACTGAATACTTTTGTTGTCACAATGACAAAAAGAGTAATAAAAACTTTACAATAATTAATAATTACAAAACAAATTGTGATAGAGATTTCGAACAAATTTCATTAACAAGGTGCATTTTTTCCTTTATGCAACGGTGTAAAAATTTAAATTGTCTATGTTAAGAAGTTCAAGAATTTGCAGTTCCAAAAATTGTAAAGCTGAAATTCCATTTAAAATTTGTTTGTGATGGGTCCAGAAATATCAATGCTTATTCCATGTCGTAAGTTATATAATGCGTTCAGAAGTCAGTCTTATTAACTACTTCAAATAAAAATGCACATTTAAACAGTTAATGTTGTCTACTGTTTTTTTCTTTTATCATTGGTCTAGGAATATTAATGTTTAATGCACGGCGTACATAATATATTACTCGATATAATCATTGTAAAAATGATGTTTATTATTGTTATTAAATTAAATATAGAATTTATTTATAAGTATTTAAAATTTGACTCTTTCAGAATATCCTTTTTCAAATAGTCGTTGTAATTTTTAAAATTACAATTTTGTTTTTATTATTTTTATTTTTATTTATTTTTTTAATTTTTTTTATTTTTTGTCATGGTTAACAATTTAACTTGCAAACAAAATCCCATTCTAAAATTTCTTATACAACATATGAAAATTCCAAATGATTAGCATTTTTTTAAGCTGATTAATTTAAAATCATTATAACGCAATAAATTATCCATCGCATTTCATTTTTTTCATTTAAATAAAGAGGAAAATATTATTTAAATTTTGTTTCAGTTTTTGGAAATATTAATTTTAAAAATTGTAAAAATATTTATTAGGATGAGCGAAGCAAATCCTCTACTAGGCCACTGGAATTACATTTTGTCGTACACTTTACAAAAAAACTATTCAATATTTTAACTTCAAATTAAACCCAAAAATAAATTATGATCTGTAGATTTGCACAACATAATTTTTTTTTAAAAAAACAATCTTAATTTTTCTTAAGAAAGGTGTTATAGTAAAGATAAAATACATTGACATGTTTCGGAACCGTCAAAATAAGTTCCATAATCATAATATAAATAAAACAAAATTTCAAAATATTTTTCGGACAATACAAATGACACGCGACGATGAGATATAAATAACAAAACCTATTTATATCTCATTATTATTATTTATATCTCATCGTCGCGTGTCATTTGTATTGTCCGAAAAATATTTTGAAATTTTGTTTTATTTATATTATGACTATGGAACTTATTTTGACGGTTCCGAAACATGTCAATGTATTTTATTTTTACTATAACACCTTTCTTAAGAAAAAAGAAAAAATTAAAATTGTTTTTAAAATGTTTATATAAAAGGTGAATATTTTCAAATCTGATGATTGAAAAAAATCAATTGGATTTAATTAACTTTTTATCATAATTTTTTTTACTGTAAAATGCTAAATTTTTTTTTATTTCAATTAATTTATTTTACATGCATGTCCAATACGGACGCATTTTAGCAAATAAATAAAAAATGAAACGGGTATATTTTCAGAAAAAAATATAAATCATGGAGTAAGTAATTATAGATAGAATCATGATTAATTTAATAAATGAAATATGTTTTCATTATTCAGCAAAATCGTTTGCACAGATGACACTTAAACATTTTTAAAAAAATGTATTGTAATTTTTTTTGTGGCAACAAAAGAATCGTAAGCAAATAAAATTAATTGTTAAATTTGTTATATAAATGAAAAATTCAGAGCCATGGGAAAAATTAAAAGAATTGAAGCGTGACATTGTTGCCTCCATTCAAGCTCTTTATAAACGTACTAAAGCAAAGTTGGCCGATTGTGAAACGACAAATTAACTTTAACCATTCATTTCTTACTTTATCATTTGGATCTAAAGTAATGTTACGTTCTTATTTGTGGACCGAAAAAGGTTTAGTGAACGAGACTTTAGACTTTGTTGCACATAATAAAGAAAATCACAAGCCACCAGACCAGATATCGCGAATAATCATGGATAAATTTGAATACTACAATAATTTAACTTATAAGAATTGGTGCGTACCAATTCCCCCTATAATTAAATTCTGGAAAAATGGAAGCATAAATTGCTCAAGGAAAGAATTTCTGCTGCAGTTAGCTTTTGCTGTTATAATTCATAAATCCCAAGGTTTAACATTAGATGAAGCAGTTGTAAATATTGAGGATATATAGACACCAGTTGGCTTAAAAACGTACGTAACGTTGTCGAGAGTGAAAATCCTTCAAAATTAAGCATTCAATAGAAATTTTCCTTACGAAAAATTCTACAATATTAAAAATTCTCATACGATAACATGTCTAAAAACGAAGAAATTAGAAAAAGAAAGTTTTACAGTTAAAAATTCATAATATCAACGAGAGCAGATTTGAAATGTTTTTTCCAGAAAATAGGATTTTGACGAAGTAACTTTCTTCAAGCTCTCTTCAAATATATTATTCTAAAAGTATATCAAAGATTATTTGATGTTAATTACAAAGATTGGAAACATGCATATTTCAAACAACTTTAAAAAACACCAGTGGTTACTGGAAATTGTAAAAACATCTTTAGAAGAGCTTTTAGTTGAAAATTTAAAAATATTTTGTAAAAGTTTGCTTCGAAAATATTTTATTATGCCAGCCTTACATCATAAATAAAAAATTAAAATGCTCCAAAACATAAAATAATGTTTTTGTTTAATAAAGATGCAAAAATAATATTAAAAAATATTTTTACTTTCAAATATCTGTTTTATAAAATAATGCTACACGAATCCAAACAAAACATGGCTTTTGCTAGTTTATAAAATATATCAGTATTTTTTAGAATTAAAATTTTTAAAAGGTTTTTTTTTCAAATTTACCAAAATGTACTTAAAGTAAAATACTCGAGAAAGACCTGTTTTGTTTGCTCCTACTTTTAACAAATTCTTGTATTTTATTAATTTGTATACAAAATATACTGGAAAAAAATAAAGCATGATGCTGAAAAAAAATTAAGTTTAAAACACAGATTGACTGATAACAAAATGTTTAAATGTACTTTAATAGCTTTATAGCTTTTATAGCTTTAAAAAAAACTGCAAGTCAAAAGTAACCTCGTTCAGTAGCTTAAACTTCCGATTCAGTTTAACTTTTACCGTTTCCACCTCCTTTCTGTACATTTTAAAAATCCATCACCTATTTAAAACAATGTTTTTCCAAACATGCGGATGAAGAGCTTATTCATAATTTAATAAATAATATTAATAATATAAATAATATTCATTATTTTCGCTTTCACAACTTCAGATTGATTGTCACAACAATTCTATTAAAAAAAAAGTTTGTATTTTGGGACCAGGCCCCGAATTTTATTTTTTACTGAAGACTCAGCCAGTCCGGCTGAGTCTTGGTTTCTTTTCTTCTTTTGTTTTTAAAGTGTAGCTAAAATAAAATCCTTCTTTAATGTTTAAACCTTAGAAGCATTGTTGGAAACGCGCTTCGAAAGTATGTCAACACCGCCATTGTCCTTGTCATATTTTTCCTGATAGGTTTTAACACTAGAAATGCCAAAAATTATAGTCCTGTTTTTTTTAAATATTTCTCTCTAGAATATTAATTTACTATAGTTAAAATTTGTATTTCTCGTTTTTAGTCTTTATATTTTTTATACTTTTTTTTTATAAAAAATAAATATTTCTTTTGAACCAAAACATATTCATATGGTATCAGTCAAATTGACCACTTACAGCCGTTCTACTGTTAATTAGTTCTTAAAATCACTAGAGGTTCATTGCGATTTCCACTCAATGCAAACTGGTCGTGAATACCATAATATTTATCTTGCTAATCACGACTGGCACAGACGACTATTTTTATTGTCAGTTCACAGCAGAATTTTTCTAATATAAATTTTAAAGTATATTTTTCTTGCAAATGAAATCAAACTATCTTTTAAGGATTTCTGTTTCAAGAAAGTACTGCTATTTAGAGTTAAAAAAATAGTCACCGTTTTCAGTCTAGTACTGACGCATTAACATCCAACATTTTTTATATAACTTAGTGGTAAGAAAGCTTCGTTCGCACCAGTAAATATGAAGATAAACATATACTCTCTTTCACATGTCAGTATCATTGATAAAATTACGTAAAACTACCCTTCTTTCATAAGTGGTAAGAAATTTAAAATATAATTTTTAACGAAGAAAATAATTTGAGCGTTAACGAATGGATTCTAGTTCAATTAGTCTTAGTCAAAAAAGTCTCTGAAAGCTGTAGTTTCATTTTAAGATTCAGTACTTAAAAAGGAAAAATGAAATCATTATAAGATTACTACTGTGTCTGTCTGTTTGTTTGCCACAGTTTGTTTGCCACTCGTTATTAAAGTCCTAGACAATTAGTTTTTAACAATTTAACGTCTATTGCTTTTGTACTGCTACTGGTCATTGCACTATATAAATATATCATCAAAAGTTGTTATCTGGACATTAAAAGTCGATGAAAGGGACAACATGTCGCCCCTTCATTACTTATGCGAAACCGTCCGTATCATTAAGGTTTTAACTCTCGCCAAGTTTATGAATTTTTCCTTTCGAAAATCATTACCAAAATTGCTTTCGTCATTTTGTAACGATAAGTACTTTAAGCTTTCTTCAATACAACTTAAAACCAAACTTTCATTGTAACAAAAATTTTTTGTTACATAGAAAATTTTCTGTAATTTTCCTGCAAGTTTAAATTAATGTCTACTATCTCTAAGTATTTTTAAAATTTTAGTTTCAATAGGTTCAGAAATACATGGGTACAGTGAACCTATATTTGCTCTACGTTTCCTACTGAATTTCTAAAAATGCATTTTTGAGTTCAATGTTACAAAAGTTTTCACACAAAAGTCCCTACACGCTATATATATATATATATCTATATATATATATATATATATATATATATATATCTTTATATATAAAAATCTTCTGTGCGTGTGTATGTAACTGAATTCCTCCTAAACGACTGCACCGATTTTGATGAAATTTTTTGTGTGCGTTCCAGCAGATTCGAAAATGGTTTTGATTCCCATTTCGTCGAAATTGATTCAGTACTTTTTTAGTAATTAGGGAAAACTAATAGTTAGTGATTTTTCGCTAATTAAAAGTGTTGAATAAGTTCGATGAATTAAGTGCGGACGGAATGTCCGAGCGGTCTAAGGCGCCAGATTTAAGCTCAGCTTCTTGAAGAAAGAGATCGCGTGTTCGAACCCTCTTCTGACAAACGTGTATGCTTTATAATAATATTTCCTGTATTATAATTTTAATTAACCGACTTCAGAGAATCGTTAATTTTTAACTAAAAAGAGAAAAATAAACTTTTCTATCAAAAATTGAATCGACTTCAAAAAATACTGAAGAGTGAAAAATAATTTCCTTACATAATTGTAATAAGAAATTAAATTAAGAGCGTAGTGTTTATCGTGCGTATTACTATATTTACTTTCATTTATTTGATTTACTGGAGTCGGTGCCAAGAAGGACAACGTCTGTCGGGTCCGCTAGTATATATATATATATATATATATATATACATACATTTTCCCTAAATATAGTTGGAAATGTTTAGACATCTGTAAATATGTGCTTAAATATTCTTTATTACTACCCACAATTTGAACTTTCCACATTCCATAGTTTACGAGTGCATCAACTGTGGTCAAACAGTCAGACACAGGAGTAATCTTATAATGATTTCATTTTCACTTTTTAAGTACTGAATCTGAAAATGAAACTACAGCTTCCAGAAGAAAATGAGACTAAGACTACACTTTAATAAACGCATACTCTTTATTAAATTATAAGAATGAAATTAAAAAAAAAACTGCATAGTTGTAATTTTCTTTAATTATTATCGAAGAAAATAAACCCTTCCATAAATATAATGTTGTGAGTTCTACAAAAAATCATTATTAGCAAAATATTATCTAAAACAAAATATAAAACTTAATAAAAATTACATAAAAATTATGTTTAGATAAAACGACAATTGCCTGATAGTAAAATAAAAAAGTAATAGTATTAAATTTTGTTATGTGTATTTGGAATCCACTGCAAAAACAAAAATATTGCTTTATGTAATTATGTAATACATTTTAATAATATTCTTTGTTTTAAAGAAAATGTTTTAAATAAATCATAGATAAGTTCCTTTTGAAAAATATATTACCTATTTTACGAAAGATATACTGGGAAATTCAAATGAAAAAGATATGGAACTAAAATAAAAATACACATATTAAGCATTAAATTTAAAAAAAAACCTGAAAAATTAACAAAAAAAATTGAATTTAAACAGTTACAACAAAAAGAGACAATAATTGAAATATGAAATTCAAAAGCTAATTCTAAGACATGAAACTATTTAAAAGGATTTTGTTTTCTTAGTAACGAAGTTCATACATTTAAAAATGATGTAACATTTTTATACACTTATCAGTTATTTTTTTTATTTTATTTATTAATTTATTTTTTTAAAAAAGACGTCTCCCTATATAACGGTATTAGCGAAGAACTTAAAATTTTACAATTGCATAACTGCCATAAGCACGTAAAATAATATTGAATGCGTTTGGTTTAGTCTTTTGGATTAGTTTGTTTTTAAAACCACAAAGCAGAGCTTGTCCTATTATATATTAATCAAGTGTTCTAATAATAAAGTGTCCCTTAATACCGAGTATCAGTTATATATGAAAGAACTTAATAAAAAACGAAGTAAAACATATTTTAATCAGAAAAATTGGTGGGTAGAAAAAACTAAAAAAAAAAAAAAAAAAAAAAAAAAAAAAAAAAAAAAAAAAAAAAAATGCCGGTGCACTTTAGAGGAAAAAACAGACGGAATTTAAAGAGAGAAAAATATTGAATACAATTTTTTTAAATACTTTAAGGATTAATTATGTTGGATGAATTTATTTAAAGACGTTAAATTTTCTTCTACTGTTGCCACGAAAAAAATATTTTGTAATAGGATACAAATCTTAAAAATGAGAATTAATTCATGTTCAAACATTATTTTAAACAGAAAAAAATATGCATGTTTAAGATTGAAATAACAAAGCTAAATATTTATGAAAATATCAAACGACAGGAGTTGTATTTTTTTTTTTTTTTTTTTTTTTTTTAAAGGGAAAAGACAGACGACGTATAATATTACTACGGCAGTTATGCATAGCTGTATTATTTATTTACATGAGATCCCTTTAATAAATTAATCCTTTGAGGCACAAACAATAATCTAATATATAAAATTCTCGTGCCACAGTGTTAGTTGCCAAACTCCTCCGATATGGTTTAACCAATTTTGATGAAATTTTATATGTATACTCAGTAGGTATGATAATAGATTGTTATCTATTTTTTATACCCCTAATTGATAAGGGTAGTCCACCCCAAAAAAATTTTCCGTAACAACTTAACCGATAGCGCCGTCAATTTACATGCTATGACGTCATAAGTATTATTGTTCATGTCCATTCATTGTTGGACTGCTTTGCAAATTGTTATCTTCGTGGTTTGATATTTTTTACCATTCATGGGAATGAATCTCCAGCATATTTTTTTCTTTATGAAGTCGGATAGTAAACCGTCAACTTAATTTCAATAGAAGTTATCGCAGAATATGTGTTTATTAGAATGTAAATTAGAAACGACAACGTTTGATATTTAAATAAAATATTTGGCATAGATGTCATATATGCACTGTGTTTGGTGCGAGGATTTTTATAACAATTTGGCGAAAACTTAATTTTTGAATATCAGTTAAACACACATTTTTAAATTTTTTTCTATTATTTAAAAGAGGAAATAATAAATAAACGATATTTTATACAACAACTACTTAGAACAAAATAATTTATGTCATTATCTATATCTATATTATAAAGAAGTAAAGTTTGTTTGTTTGTAGGGGCTAATCTCCGGACCTACCAATCTGATTTCAAAAGTAATGGTGCCAAAATGATGGTGATCGCCAGGAATATATATAGGCTGTATCTTATGTCTATGCCACAACTTCGGAACTACTAGATTGATTCCAAAATTAACGGTAGCAAAATGATGGTAGTCGCCTAGAAAAAACATTGGCTATATCTTACGTCATCTATATTTATCCCTATATTATAAAGAGGAAATGTTTGTTTGTAGGGGCTAATCTCCAGAACTACCAGCCTGATTTCAAGGAAAAAAATACCAAATAGATGGGAATCGCCCGGAATCAAACATAGGCTATATCTTATATCGTCTATACATATATTATAAAGAGGACAGGTTTGTTTGTTTGTAGGGGGTAATCTCCGGAACTACCGAACCGATTTCAAACCTAATGGTACCAGAATAGTGGTGTTCGCCCGGAATCAAACATAGGCCATATCTTACGTCATCGATACCTATATTATAAAGAGGAAAATTTTGTTTGTTTGTAGGGGCTAATCTCCGGAGCTACCGAACCTATTTCAAAAGTAATTTTACCAAATACGTGGTGTTCGGCAGGAATCAAACATAGGCTATATTTTATGTTGTCTGTATCTGTATTATAAAGAGAAAAATATTGTTTGAGTGTAGGGGCTAATTTACGGAACTAATGAACCTGTTTCTAAAGTAGTGGTACTAAAATGATGGTGTTCTCCTGGAATTAAACATATGATATATCTTATGACATCTATGCACATATTATAAAGAGGAATATTTGCTTGTTGGGACCAATCTCCGGAAGTACCGAACCACTTTCAAAAGTAATGTTACCCAATAGGTTGTGTTTACCCGGAATCAAACATAGCCTATATCTTATGTCGTCTATACCTATATTATAAAGATGAAAAAATAGTTTGTAGGGGCTAATCTCAGGAACTACCGAATCGATTTCAAAAGTAATATTACCGAAATGATGGTGTTCACCCAGAATCCAACATAGTCTAGATCTTATGTCGTCTAAATCTATATTAAAATGAGGAAAAGGTTGTTTGTTTGATTGTAGTGGCTAATCTCTGGAACTATCATACAGATTAAAAAAAATAACGATACCAAAATGATTGTGTTTGCCCAGAATGAAACGTAGGCTACATCTTATGTCGATGCTACAAATCCAAAAGATGTGCAGGAACAAAAACAATTCTAAAAATGCATTTTTTGTGTTATTCAAGGGACTAAAAGCATGAAATCTAGCATGGTAATTACATATAAGATAAAAATGATATCTAGCATTTCTTTAAAATTTCGAACTTTAAAAGGGGAAGAGGGTACACGAAAAAGCGTCCTACACTGTTAAAAATCTGCAAGATTTGCTTCATCATAATTCCACAGCTTTGACAAAAATCTCTTTTTTGACTAAATAATAAGGCATTCTCATAGGTCAGAATAAAGATAGTCTGTGAAATTGGTAAAATTTCAATGCAGCAAATGCTGCACACTTTTAATAAAGTGAAAACTTTCTGAATGGCAATCTGTAGCCAATCTGAGCACGCATCAACCTGATTTCAAAAGTAAATTGGTGGTGATAGAATCAGCTAAAACTTAACAAACGTAAGCTACATTTTATTTCGGTGACACTATCAACAGCAGGTGCAGGATCCAAAAGCTTTCAAAATGAAGATTTTTATTGTACTAAGGAGTCGAGAAACTTTAAATTCGGCTTGGTAGTTACTTTACAAAATATAAATGTCTTCTAAGAATTGTCGGGAGTAAATGTGAAATAAAAAGTTGTGAAGCGAAGGAACCATGCAAAAAGTGTTCTAAAAAATTCGTAAATTATCATTTCTGGGCAAGCTCAGGAATTTATAAACCGATTATAAAAGTGATGGTTTTGTATCAACGGTGACGCTCTCTGTTCCTACATAGATCAATCCCATGATTCTACACTCTAATGATCCTCTATGTTCTCTGCCAGCACCACTACCACATGGGATAAGCAGAAGCAATAAATATTTTATAAAAACCTTTAAAAACTTTCTAAATTACGTTTCTTTGGCATATTAGAAAATATCAAACCGATTTCAAAATCAAAATTTGTAAATTAATGACCGTCACTTTTCTAACATAGGCATTTTATGGTGATACCACTACCCCTCGAGAGATTGACCCTTAGAAAACAAATTTAGATTATGAGATAATGATTGGTTAAAAAATGTAAATGCATACCAATATTATTTCTAAAAAAGAATGGATGAATATATACTTCAGATGAATACTGAATGGATTGTATGAATTGTGCATAAAAAATTCAATATATATTCTCAATTATAGTTTCTTTAGAAGTTTCTTTAGTTCTTCGTATTATTTTATGCCTTAATTTCGAAATAATGCATTTGGATTATGACATGATGATTAATTAAAAAATGTAAATTCAAACGAGTATTATTTCTAAAAAAGAATAGATGAATATATATTTTAGATGAATACTGAATGGATTGTATGAATTGAGTATAAAAAAATCAATATATATTCTAAATTATCGTTTATTTAGAAGTTTCTTTAGTTCTTCGTATTATTTTAAGTCTTAAATTCGAAATAATGCATGTAATAATGAAATTCAGTCAAACTGTGTCTTAAATGGAAGTTTTAGAATTATTCCTTAACGCATTATTACTTCTAATGAAATTCAGATATATAAGTATCACTTAGTATATTTCAACTATTAATCGAGCAAAGCCGCGGTTTTTGCTAATGTCTTTATAACAAAATGAAAAAAAACTTTTTGAAATCTCACCGGTAATAAACTAATTTTATTTTAAATTAAGGAACAAAATTTCAACATTTTACATAAAAATATGAAATTTCCATAAAAATTTCTGATGGGAAAATTGTTTAAATTAGGTGCGATAAAGCATATCCCACCGTCGCGTCGCGTCGTCGTTGAAAGAGTTAATACTAATCATCAACACTGACTTTAAATTACGTACTTGCGATAGTTTGTTCTGAAGAAAAGGAAAGTAAGGGAAGTATTGGGTTAACTTTCACGTCTATTTTTTTTAAATTCAGATTTCTTTATGAGCAACACTTATTTGAAATGGTAAAATTTCCATAGTTTTCACAGTTCACAATAAGGTGGAAATAATGGGAATTTTACTGTTTTCAGGAGTGCCAATGAAAAAATTTGAATCTTTTAGAAGTATGCTTGAAAAAACATTATATGACAGAACTTTCTGGTTGACCAAATATAATGATGGGAAATAATTATTGGGGAATTAGATGAAAAAACGGTAGCTTATTTTAGAAAATAATATAGAATTAATATTTTAAAATAAATCATTACATATTTTACAACGTTGCTGAATAATATTGGTACTTCTTTGGGATAGAAATGTTTGCATAAGTCAGTTTTCCAAGTATGCAATTTAGCATTAAATGTTATAAATAATTTCGAAAATGAAACGACAATAAATAAAAGGCATTCTTAAATTATGTATTTACAGGATGCCAGCAAATAACACCCTGATTTCAAAATTAAATTTCTCAAAAACAAAGATCGATAGTAATATGCGAATGGTAAAACCGAATCATAACAGTTTTTTCATTAGGTAAGCTGTAAAAATCTTATACAGAAATTTCAAACAGTGTGTATTTAAAAAAATTGCTTTCTGATTGCATAGAATGCTTTGATTTGACATTTTTCTTGTTTTAGATTGCCTTCAGAGAAATAATTTTTCAGCTTACAGTGCAATATTTTAAAGATTTTTTCAAAGTAAATTTTTAGAATTTTTTAAATTTCAAAATTTTAATTAAAAAAAACTATGAAATATGACACTTTAAGCCGAAAAACACATTCTCTGGCAGCAATCTAAAGCAAGAAAAATGTCAAATCAAAGCATTCTTTGCAATCAGAACACAATCTTTTCCAAATATTTACCGTTCGAAACTTTTGTATAAGATTTTTACAGCTTACCTGATAAATAAACCGTTTACTGTATAATTCTGTTGATCTTTGTTTTTGAGAAATTTAACTTTGAAATCAGGGTGTTATTTGCTGGACACCCTGTATTACATTAATATATGCTCTACAAGTATAAATAAAATTAATTTATTTTCAGTGTTTGTACTAACTAGTAAAACTAATAAACGAATTGTTAGAGCATTTGAAACACTGATACGAATTTTTGAAGACATAGCAATCGGCTGGCATTTTGGCTGAAATTGCTTTTAAAATGTTTGTTTTTACTCGCCAAATTCAACCTTGTAATTTCCAATTTCACGCGAAGAACAAAGAAGACTGAAATTGCAAATGTCACTATAAGTAATAAGTAAATATATAAATGTCATTAAAGATTTCCCCTTAACATATATGTTTCTTAGTGGCAAAGAAAAATGAAAAAAATGAAAATTGGAAATTTACCTGATTTCTTTTATGTGCCAAAAAATGTGGGCACGAGAGAATGTCACCATAACTTAGATAAAATTAGAAAAAAAAGCTAAAACATCTTTTTGAAACACCCCCAATGAAATTTTCAATGCATTAAGTTTTCCGAATAAACTTAATATTTCTTCATCCAGCACAAAAATGATGTGCTTCTACTATGAAAACAGCAGGAAGACACTAATAGAATCATGTCGTCTTTGTGTCTGACGTGAAAACCAAATTTCTTTCAAAAGGCCTGGCGCTATTAAAATTCGTTAATCATGTTTTATAAAGAACTTTTAGTTCTGTTTCACGCCTGTTTCAATTAAATATTTTTAAAATTGAGAACTTTATATTGCAAATTTGGAAGTAATTTAAGTAATTTAAAGAAACATAAATTAACGGTTTTTATTAAAGTAATAAAAATTAATATAATTTCATGGTTATTGAATATACGCGCATTAAGAGATAAATTGTATCGATCGAAAAAAAGTTAAAGATAGAATATTTTTTCTGCTATATCTACATATATATAAGAAGATTATGTGAGACGATATTAAATCTAAGGAAAAAAACATAGCGCTGTTGTTGTACTTTATCCATTATGTATTGTTCCGGTTGTTTAATAATAGTCATGTCCTTCAATATAGCTTCACAGGCCACCCACCTGTCAAAACCTTTCCTGTATAAAAAAGAAAAGATAAGACAAATGTGTGATACCTAATAAGGGACTACAGAAACTGGCTAATAAAATACCTTTAGGATTATAAATAGTATTAAACTGGACGGAAAAAGTAGTCACTTGAGAGAATTTTTATAATATTTTAAAATGCTAAAAAAAGTAATTAATGTCTTAATAATTATTTATGGCAATTATTGATTCCATACATTCGAAATATTTTAACTACATGTTACAAACCAATGAAACATTTAATTATTATTTCGCTACAAATGTCTCGTGTTTGTTATTTTATAAATAGGATTACCAAATATAAAGCAAAATCGTTAAAGCTCAAGTTTTAAGTAAAGTGGATTTACAAAGATCACCATCCATGTCAAATTGAAGACTCTTCAGATATCGATTGGAGTATTCTTAATTTTTTATAAAAGAATTTAATCATATGATTAAATTTATAGCAGAGAAATATACATTTGTAAAATAATTAAAAAAATATAAATAACAAAAATAAGATTAAACAGAATTTTTACAAGTCTTGTCTATCGCTTCAGTAACATTAGTAACAATCTAAACGCTGATCAACTTTTCAAACAATGGTACATAAAAATGTCCATAAAAGAGTAATATTTAGAAAAACTGAGAAATAGTGAACAATGGTTTATTTATTGCATGGATTTTTTCTTCCTTTTGATTAGAAATAATTGTATAACATTTAATGTTAAATATTAATAAGATGAATATCCCTTAAGAAATTAGCTTTATATTGTTATAGTCTGAAAAAAACTTTTTATGACAATAAAAAGCATTTAAAAAGAATTATCATTTTATGATATTGATTTCAAACAGTTTTTATGAATGAAACTTTTAAATACTTATAATTATTCTTAAAAGAGATTTAAAAGAAAAACATTTGAGACAGAGCCGTGAATTAAAAAAATGTGGAATCCAGGTTCTTGAGTATAACAGAAGAATATTTATTTAATATCCTATAGAGATGCGAAGCCTCCTTGGAGGTAAGGGTCCTTTTTAGATCCAAGACAAGGAGAATCTGAGATGATTACACGATACATGTGCATAAAGTTGATATCGCCAATATATCCGCCAAAATGGTTTGTTTTGTATGAACTGTGCCATTTCGGCATAATTAACGCTCAATTTTGAATATGAGGTACATGGAAACGGATTTCTAATTGAAAACAATTGAAAGGGCATATGAATTACCCTGGAATTGCTTGATCGCGGTATAGCGGGCCAAAAAATGAAACGTTTATATTTTTGCCTAGTAAGCAAAGACCGAAAGAAGAGGGCGTAATCATAGAGAATACCATAAATAGTCATGGAAATGGTAACACAAACGATCGAAAGTAAAATCTTGGGAGATGGTACTCAACGGCTAATTCAGGAGGGATCACATATAAATTTCAACAATAAAGTTAGTGAATGTATTTTCATTGAAAAAGTTAAACTGTCGTTATTTTTGAATAAAATTGCATTGATATTGGATAGATAAAATATTATATTAATTGAAAAACGATTTTATTTGAGTTTTTACCTGATGGGAAAGGTGACTAAAGGTATCATAAGGGTAAACAGCTTAATATATGATATTGATATCATACATCTGCAAATATATCCTAATTTATTTCAATAATAGACAATTAAACTTGTAGATTGCAGGTAAGACGTAAATTAGGAGGGAAAAAAATAGACATCGCGCTATTTATCTAATAAGTAAAAATGCAATGATTTACACAAACATTTTTTATATATAAATTTTATTTAATATAAAGATGGATTCACCTAATTTGATGATGATTTACACAAACATTTTTTTATATATACATTTTATTTAATATAAAGATGGATTCACCTAATTTGATGCACAGACAGAAATATTTTTATATAAAATAAAATGATATATAAATCGTTAAATACAATATAAGTTTATATATCTATATATATCTATATTGACATCTATCCATCTCTTTCTTTATATACTATATATAATGTATTGCTAGAATGATAAGAACTTATTTAGAAAGATTTATATATTACCAAAAAGTCAAATTCGTATCTTTTCACAGCTATACATACATCATTTGGCTATATATCACTTTTCTGAAGCACCAATTATAATAAGCTTTTTTACAAAATAACAAAACCCCTATAGTGGAAAAGCTCGAAATTTACTTATTACATACAGAAATTCATCGTAAAATAGTTTCTGGAGACGGAAAACCAGTTCGATTATTCGTAATTATTTAAAGAAATTGATCTCTACCTTCAGAATTTTAAAAATTGTAAGTAAATGATCATATTTTACATTTTTTGTCACGCAAACTTCGTTTTAAAATACAAGTTCCATAATTTTGTTCTCCGTATCTTCTGATATATTTAAAATTCAAAGTACATTTGTAGGTGGAAAATATTGCTATTCATAGAATTTTCTTTTCTAAGCTGTCTTTCAGTAATGTTATTCAAATTTCTTGAAAGCGGAATAAATTCTAAAATGTGTCAGAAGAAAATGTCTTTAATAGGAGTGGTTTTTAAAAACAGACGAAGGAACATTGCATCATGCTTATTTTTATTATATTTAGCATTGTTTTTGTATTCCTGTTTTTTAATTCATTCGGATTTTTTATGAAATATTAGGATTGCTAGAACATGTTTTGTACGGATAACATTATTATATAAATTGTACAGTTAAATAATATTTCTGGTGCCATTTTTTTCTATTTGATAATAAAATATCAAACCTGTTATAAACCGTTTTACGTTAAATAATCGCATTTGCTAAATCGCAAAATTATCTTTATGATTGCAACTGTTCACGGAGAGCAAAAATAATGGATAAAATTGTGACTAAACCAATCTAGGTAAATTACGTTAGCTATAGTTGAAGAGTTTGAATGAGATATTCTAATGCCTGGAATATCTCATTGATTACTATTCTTTGAACTTTAGCTATAGTTGAAATATTTGAATGACATATTTCAGTGTCTATAAAATGCAGAAAATAGAAGTGACAATGGAGAATGTATTTTTTTGTATTAAATCATAAAATAATAATTATAAAATACGAATTTTTTCTTAGACAAAATTTAAAAATCTGGAATAGATAATTTAAATAATTTTTCATTTCTATTGACGTGCTTTACAAAAGATATTGATCATTTTTTAATAAATGCACTATTTAGTGTTTTTAATCATTCACGGATCAAAATGTTGGATTTTCAATAATCAGGTAGCATATAAATGTACTTATTATAGCTAAGTATTTTTCAAAGTTATACATCACAGTCCATGTGTATATATTTATCACCTATATATATTTATATCACAACATACACACACAGTAACATTTATATATATATATATATATACAGAGCGATAATGTATATTTACAGTAAGGGAGTATCTTTGGTCCATTTTCAACAAAATTCAATACATTAAAAATATATAAAAGAAATCGATCAGTATAAGACACTTTATTTCATTTTATTTATATTATTTTGCGGTTTTTTCTTTTTTTTTTGCACAAATGATTTTAAGCAAAATAGTTTCCAAGAGTAATAATGTAATGACTGTAAAACATAATAATAAATTTAAAAATAAACAACAAGCAAAAAAGTGATAATGTGTGATAAGAAATAATAATAAGTGATAAGTAAAATAAGTAATAAATAAGCTAATACTTTATTTATAAAAGAAAATTACCCTCTAAAACTGATAAATATATTAATAACGAGTAATCTACAGAAAAGGAGGCCCAGTGGCATAATCGCAAATAATTTGCCTTTAAATATAAATATTTTCAATTAATATTTCATATTCTACAACCTACAATTCTATTATTTTAATTTTAATTTATTAAAATTTATTATTTTAGTTTATTCATTATTATTTTATTATTAATATATTATTATATGTATAATTATTCAAAACAAAATTTCTTTTTTTTTTTTTTTCATTTTATTATTCATTCTTAAATTACTCGTATTGTGTTTCTGCTGCTAACGTTTTAAATCACAATGAAGTCTATAATTTGATATATATTTAACTCTCTAAGTCTTCGATTCCCTTAATTTGTCCATCTTTATTCATATGAATATCATAATGAACAATCGAACTTAAATAAATGAATCATTTTTTATATATACTCGTGTCAAGAGAATTGGAGAATTCTAAAGATATATCTTTAAAACAATGGCTTTTTAAGCGTTAAAGAATCGGTAGCCTATTATTCGTTTTCTATGAGAACTAAATAAATTGTTTATACATTGTTTGCCTAAAAATGTATTTTCTAAAATATATGTTTTGCAAAAAAAAAAAAATAATAATAATAATAATAATATTATTTTAAGTTAGTCAAACGTATCTATAAACTGTATTAATGATGAAAGACGAATGGAGTTGTCCTTTTAAATTTTGAGTACCTTCTACATAAGGTTTATGTAATGTATTTACTTATAGTGGAAGACTCTACGTCTTATGTTATATGTTAATTTCGTTTTCATGAAACAGAGTTATTGTGACAGGTCAAAATAAGTGTAACGTATTAGTCAAACGTATATATAATCTGGATTAATAATGAAAGACGAATGAAGTTATCCTTTTAAATTTTGAGTACCTTCTACAGAAGGTTTATGTAATGAATTTACTTATAGTGGAAGACTCTACGTCTTATGTTTTATGTTAATTTAGTTTTCATGGTACAGAGTTACTGTGACAGGTCAAAATAAGTATATATGTTACCGGCTAACCATGACTTTAGCCAAACTAGTTTATCCTAACGCCCATCGGATAAAGTAGATTTTCCCTAGGCCAAACTAGTTATCATATCACCCTTAGTATCAACTAGTTTATCTTAGGAGAAAGCTATCTAACCTAAAACCCATGGGACAAAACAAATTTATCCTAGTCAAAGAAGTTTGGCCTAGTGCTCATAGGATAAACTAGTTTAGTCTACTGTTCATGTATCGAAATTAGTTTAACCCAGGCCGTTCTAGTTTATCCTTGTCCAATTTAATTTGGGGTGACTTTACTGATCCCAAAGACCGCCTCTGCGACAACCTCCTATTTTGTCCTAAGCCTTTCTAGTTTATCCTAGGTCAATGTAATTTCACGTGTTTTTATCGATTCCAACTGCCGCTCCAGCGCGAACCTTGTACAAAGTAGTATTCCTATCTCTTTTTTTTAGATATAATTTATTCGATGGGGAGTGGGATACTGTCCCTCTATCTTCCCTATTTCCCTACCATCGGTAGTTTGAAACTATGTTCCATATGACAAATTAATTGTGTGCTGAAAGACAACACAATGAGATTAGTGGTTATCATAGAATTTAGGGCAGTAGTATCCAACCTTTATTGGTACGTGACCAATCATTTTAGTGTAATTTTTTCCGACCCACTTAATATGAGAGATTATATCATATCAGTATGGCAATTTAGCATGATTTCTAAAAGCTATCGGTTACTTGGAAAATGCAGATTTTCAAACAAAAAAAAGCACCATCAATAAAAACAATAATTGGTAACCCCAATGTGTGTTAACTAAATAATAATTAAAATAACAAATATAATCAAAAATACATTTAATTATTAACAGATCTTAACTTTATAATCACTTATATTTCTTGCACTATTTTTTGTAATGTTAAGCATTAACGGTAACCTAGACGTAAGCAGTAGTCGTATATATCATGTGTAACCAAAATAGAATAAGTTATGTGTGAATAAATCTACGCAAGTCATTTCGTCGCCTGTATTCCTTAGAGCTTTCAACGTTATGCTACATTATCAACATAAATTAATAATAATGCAATGTATACAAGTGAGGGCATCTATATCAGAGTTAAAACAAGGAAATTTTAACCGCAAATCATCTTCTTTACGTATTTTTCAAAAAACAGCAAAGCTGAAACCGTACGTTCGCACAAGTATGAGTTGAACTCCATCTAGGGCCTCAAAGTCAATTTATATATATTTGGATATTTTCATTCTATGTTGATACAAATGAAACTTAAGGGTTTTTCCGATAACGATTACGCGACTATTGATATTTCTTGAAGTCGATATTCTAATCTATTTCAATGCGGTGATAGTATAATATCAAGTGACTGTTTAAGAAAACATTGTTTTCCCACAACAGTTTTAGTTCAATATGATAGCTTCCATATGATCAATGCATTTGTAGATTATTGCATTTGTTACATTTTTCCAAACTTATGAAATAAAAGAAAGTTTTACTTTGTGGTAAAACTATCCGCGACCCACCAAATCACTGGCTGCGATTCACCAAATCACTCGCTGTGATCCACCAATGGATTGATCCATAGGTTAGAAACCACTGATTTAGGGGATTGATTTATTGTGTTCAGTATAACCCCGAAAATCTGACTTCGTTGGAACCGGTAGTTTGCCGTGTTTTTTAAAATTCTTAATTTCTCAAAGAATAAAAATTTTATTCTGATATTTTCAGTGATACAGGTTAAGACCATCATTGTTTTTAAATAGTATAATTGTTCTTCTTACCATCACCGACAAATTTTTCTTTATCGAACAAGTTTTATATCTTCGTTTTTTATTTAATTTTGGAATCCATAAAAAGAAAATAATCTGATCTTTAACAATTGTTTTGTATCTTAAGAAGCATATATTATGAAATTAATATTTAAAATTGAGCAATTTGGAATATAAATGCAATTTTTGAGAATTAAATTGCACAACATAATAAATTCAAAAGAAATTGAATTTAGAGTGTTATATAAAGAAGAAAATGTTATGTAAATCTGAAATATCCATGTTATGTATAAATACTTATGAGAACGAAATCATATATCGTTACTGATTCACAATGATATACTATCATTCAAGTTCATTTCAACATGTAATAGCGTATAGTTTTAAATTTCAGATTTGCATGATAGACGTAAATATTTATGAAAGTACTAAATATTACAAGATATAGTGTTTTGTTTCAATGCTAAAAAACGCAAATATTTATTCACTATGTATTTATCTAATCTTTTGATAAACATGTCTCTTAATACCTAATCTCAGTTTTATATTAATGGATGTTGGGTATATAAATAATCTGAAAAAGAAATTATAAATTCCTTCAGGTTTATAGATGTTTGATATAGAGTTATAGATGCTTATCAGCATAAAAAATTTATTTACTGCTATCACTGAAATAAAAATTTAAGTATTTAGAATTGAAATGCGACTGGTTAAAAGAGATGACTGAAATTTGATGTGGCATGATGTTGTTAAATATTTAATAATATACGGTAATCTGAGACCAGATTTATTTTTTGTTCGAAAAGGCACAACACCTTTTTGTTAGATTTATTCATCATGCGATTATACCTTTTATATATATTAATGGTATGATTCAGTATTGCTTTTCCATATACATACTTGAGAGTGAAACTTTTTTGAAAAAAAAATGACGAGGAGTAGAAATAAAATATCGAATAAAGAAAAGGAAGGAGGGGGGGAGGTATTAGATGAAATATTCCTTGAATAGAAGAACGGAATTGAAAAAACAGAACGGATTATTTATAAAACTATTTTTTAAATATTACCATGTGGAAAAATGTAATAAAATAAATAAAATATAATAAAGTAATTATATATTTTTTTGTTATGAATGATAATATCTCATATTTTAAAAAGTGCAACTTCGAGCTAACTTTTATAAATAATCACGAAGTTAAAATCGCGACCAATTTAAAGAATTTCAATATTGTTTGCATTGTATTTGCGTATCACTTAGCTTTTTTAAGTTATACAATAAATAAATTGCATCTCAATGTCTTGTTAAATAGTGAAAATATAAAACAAACTATTTGTGCATTTGACACAGTGATGTTCTTTGCATAAATACATAAAAACTGATAACTTTTTTCAAAAATAAAAAAAATAAATAAAATGTATTTTTTTTTCTAGCTAAGCTAAATGTTGTCATTTTTACACTGTCGCCAGCATCCTATTTGAAAAGCAGCATTTAAGTTTCAAACGTTATTTATTATTAAATATATCCCCTTTTAGATATGTCTGCAAAATGTAATCATCTAGTAGTAAATTAAAATAGCAACTAAAGCCTTTGTGCAAAAATGTATAAGGATAGAAAACCAACGATTATAAATGCCCAAATAATACATTGAAATGTAGTAAACAGCCGTTTGGAATTTACTATCGAGAATCTTCATCAGTACAACACTCAGCGAGGTAAAAAAAAGCAAAGCTGAGCACTCAGCTTTGCTTTTTTTCGTACGCTGATATCTTGCACTGATGAAGATACTCAATAGTAGATTTGGAGCGGCTGTTTGCTACCTTTTCATGCAATATTTGGCCATTTCTAATTGTTAGTTTTCTATCCTTTTACGTCTATTTATAAGTTGTAAAAATTAATTTATTGTGTAAATTAGGTTATTTAAAAATGAGTTTTAGTAATTATATGAAATACTTTTTATAAAAGAATATTTGTATTATAGTTTTAATAAGTCTCAATTTAAGTATCAATAGAGTTCGAGGAAAGAAGAGGAAATTTGAATTTTTAAAGATAAATTTAAAAGTTTTTTATGTAATAAAATAATACATAAATAATTTTTTTTTTAAAGAAATGATAAATGAAAGTTTAATAGTTAATTATTTTATCATTATTTCATGTTTAATTATATTATAAACAGCATAATACTATAAACCAGTAATTTAAAAAATGGATAGGAAGAAAAATATGTTTAAGTTATGTCATTTTTTCTACTATGCCTAAATATAAGTAAGAATATTATACGACATGATAATATTGAAACAGCGTAGTGATGCTCTTATACTTTATACATTATGTATGGTTCCTGTTGTTTCATAATAGTCTTGCCCCTCAATAAAGCTTCGCAGTCCATTCACCTGTCAAAGCTCTTCTCAATAAAAATGAAAAGATAGAAAAAATAAAATGTCTGATAAAAAATAGAAGTTATAGGAAACAGGATAAGAAAATGGTGACGTGCTAAATACTTAAAACAGAACAAATAAATAAACTGTCGAATATAATGCTCAAAATATTTAGTATGCGAAAAAAGTAATTTCATTTTCTGGAATGAAAATGGATTACGATAGCATGCTTACTGAAAAACTGGATAAAATTGAATTTGTCTGTTACATTAAACGCAATAGATAATAGATAGACAAATTTAAAAGCATGTGATGTTTTTAATTACTTATAAATGTTGTAAATTACATGAAATTTAATGTATTTAAGCCAAAAAAGCCCAATTGAGAGTAATTACAACATATTTCTTAGGTATTTTTGACTGTATTCAATAAATAAAAGTTTAAACTAATACCACTTCTTATTCCGCCCACCGAAATTCTGAGTACTATTTTTTTTATAATTTTAATCGAGCGTTTGGGTCTTATTGGCGGATATGTCTGTTACTGTGTTATCACCTGGTGACAATGTTTGTACGTGTATGACACATACATTCTGTCAGTTTTTTTAAATTTCATAAGGTTCTTATGAATCTCGATTATTATTTTGAGAGACTTTTTTTGAAAATATATTTTAATCTGTTTAAACAGCAGCAGTTGTATTGTGCATATATATATATATATATATATATATATATATATATATATATATATATATATATATATATATATATATATATATATATATATATATAATCACCATCATCATAATCAACCGTTTTTGATCAACTGCTGGATGTAGGTCCAATCTCGCCACCCCCAGATTTTTCCAATTTTTCCTGTCATGTGCTTTCCCTAATCAATTTATACCGGCCACTTTTGTGATATCGTCATTCCACCATACTTAGGATCGTCTTCTTGGTCGTTTTATGCATCTATATATAATAATTTAATATATATATAGAGGGTGTCCAGTGAATAGACCATGATTTCGAAATTAAATTTCTCAAAGACAAAGATTAATAAAAATATACAGTAAATGGTTTTTTCATTGGGTAAGCTGTAGAAATGTTATAGAGAAGTTTCGAGCAGAGAACATTTTGAAAAGACTGTGTTTTGATCACAAAGAATGCTAGACGTGATATATATGTTATTTTGATTGTTTTAGACTACTTGCAGAGAAAGAGTTTTTCAACGTACAGCGTCATATGTTAAAAAAATTTTTAACTATTTTTTTTTAAATTTCACTATAACATTTTTACAACTCACCTAATAAATAAACGGCTTACCGCATAATATAATCGATCATTGTTTTTGAGATAATTATTTTTTAATTCGGGATCTTACTCGGTGGGCACCCAGTATACAATATATATCAGAAGCTACTTTTTCCAACTTTAATATAGAATATTGATAAAGGCTGAATTTATTTAATTATTTAACATTTAAAAATGATTACTTGTAAGCCATTCGTTCACTGTAAAAGATGTCAGATGTTTCTGAATATGAAAAAATGTACTGTAATCAAAAACGAAAATATACAGTGACCTCGTCTAACTTACCTAAGGTTTCTAAAAACGTTCCTTTACCTTTAAAAATCCCAGAAAATTATTTGTTTTCGAAAATTAAAGAATAATTTATAAAAATTAATTTTTATTAGCTGCCTGCTCATTTCGGAAACGTTTCAAAGTAGCTTTTTCAGTACAATAATCACTTTTTAAAATCAAAATATCACTTTTTCGGATGCTACCAATTCTCAAGTAAACATTTTCAGCTGCATAACTGATATTGTGTATGCAGTTGTAGCAAAATAATGTCAATTTTCATATTAATGTTAATATTGTTAATATTCTATGTTTGTCTATTAAACGTGCTCTCTGAATATCAAAATATTTTCGTATGAATTGGTAGCATGTGAAAAAATGATATTTTGATTTGAGAAAAGTGATTATTGTACTGTAAAAGCTACTTAGAAACGTTTCCGAAATGGACGAGCAGCTACTAAAAATTAATTTTTATAAAATGTTCTTTAAATTTCGAAAACAAATACTTTTCTGGGATTTTTAAAGGTAAAGGAACATTTTTCGAAACCTTAGGTGAGATAAAAGAGGTCACTGTATATTTTAATTTTTGATTACAGTGCATTTTTACATATTCAGAAACATCTGACATTTTTTACAGTGTTTATAAAACGTGAATTGCAGTTGTAAGGTAGCGATTATAATGTTTGGGGATGAGTGTTATAAACTTTAATAGATAATGGTATTCCATTTCTTTTCGTACCTCTATATAATTATTTTAATATACTTTTATTCTAATTTGCAGGCAGAGGGAGGGTTCATCTTAAAATAGATGCCTCTTTACAATACTTTTATAACGACACTTTACAATGCATTAAAAAGAAATGTTATGACAATACTTCAAGTAGAGTCTGTTTTATGATAAAATATGTGGAGAAATACCTATCCAAATTGAAGTAAACTTTAAAGACACCTTGTTAAAAGCAGATATTTATCACATTGTGAGACTCATATTTTCAGATTATATAACGTAGAAACTTAATATTTTGTTTCATATTGTAGTTTATATAGATTCATAAGCTATAAATACTTGTATGTAAATAATTTTAATATATCTTTTTAATTTTTAAGGAAAATTTAACATAAATTTTGTATTTTTGTGCACGTTTTGAAAAATAAAGTTCATCTCCAAATTTGATAATTATTGTAAATAGAAGTGAAAGTGCGATATTTTACAGGTAGTAAAATGTAGAATTAACAAAGCACCTTCGATTTTATATTTCCAACTGTTGAATTTGATGGCACATTTTAATAACTGTATGGAACATTTTAATATCTGTATCCAATTTGTTATTGTATTGTTGAAATGCTATAAAATGATTATGTCCCGTACCTCTATATAATTATTTTAATATTTTTTTATTCCAATTTGCAGGCAGGGGGGAGGGTTCATCTTAAAATAGATGCCTCTTTACAATACTTTTATAACGACGCTTTACAATGCATTAAAAAGAAATGTTATGACAATACTTCAAGTAGAGTCTATTTTATGATAAAATGTGTGGAGAAATACCTATCCAAATTGAAGTAAACTTTAAAGACACCTTGTTAAAAGCAGATATTTATCACATTGTGAGATTCATATTTTCAGATTATATAACGTAGAAACTTAATATTTTGTTTCATATTGTAGTTTATATAGATTCATAAGCTATAAATACCTGTATGTAAATAATTTTAATATATCTTTTTAATTTTTAAGGAAAATTTAACATAAATTTTGTATTTTTGTGCACGTTTTGAAAAATAAAGTTCATCTCCAAATTTGATAATTATTGTAAATAGAAGTATAAGTGCGATATTTTACAGGTAGTAAAATGTAGAATTAACAAAGCACTTCGATTTTATATTTCCAACTGTTGAATTTGATGGCACATTTTAATAACTGTATGGAACATTTTAATATCTGTATCCAATTTGTTATTGTATTGTTGAAATGCTATAAAATGATTATGTCCCGTACCTCTATATAATTATTTTAATATTCTTTTATTCTAATTTGCAGGCAGGGGAGAGGGTTCATCTTAAAATAGATGCCTCTTTACAATACTTTTATAACGACGCTTTACAATGCATTTAAAAGGAATGTTATGACAATACTTCAAGTAGAGTCTGTTTTATGATAAAATATGTGGAGAAATACCTATCCAAATTGAAGTAAACTTTAAAGACACCTTGTTAAAAGCAGATATTTATCACATTGTGAGACTCATATTTTCAGACTATATAACGTAGAAACTTAATATTTTGTTTCATATTATAGTTTATATGGATTCATAAGCTATAAATACTTGTATGTAAATAATTTTAATATAGCTTTTTAATTTTTAAGGAAAATTTAACATAAATTTTGTATTTTTGTGCACGTTTTGAAAAATAAAGTTCATCTCCAAATTTGATAATTATTGTAAATAGAAGTGAAAGTGCGATATTTTACAGGTAGTAAAATGTAGAATTAACAAAGCACTTCGATTTTATATTTTCAACTGTTGAATTTGATGGCACATTTTAATAACTGTATGGAACATTTTAATATTTGTATCCAATTTGTTATTGTATTGTTGAAATGCTATAAAATGATTATGTCCCTTCTGGTGATGGAATATTTTTTGCAAAAATAATCATTTTACCCGCTTAATGTTTTTCAACTATTGTCACTTCAATTATTTCAATAGAACGAGTAATATATATATATATATATATATATATATATATATATATATTAAACTCTTGGTTTTCTGAACCATATTACCGGTTACCCAGACCGTTTTTTTATGTTTTTAATCATAATTCAAAAAATATTTCGAAGAAAAGATTTAATTTGAGAATTCACATAGTTTTTATTTGTTTATAACTGCTGTTATACAATTGAAATGTTCACCATATAGTGTAAGATTTTTCTTATATAGACACATGTAAATTCAAAAATCGTATGTATAGGTTTTTAGTAACATGATCATGTACTCAAACGATATTGGGAGCCCTATATGCAGCACTAAGGATAACAGTGTAGTTTTAAAGGAAAAAGGATAAAGATGTAACCGATTAAATTAAAAAAATGTATTACACTGGAACTTACGTTTAACGGAAAAGTTTCCGTGTTGAGTTTTCTATTTAACCCATTTTTCGTCTGAACCTTGATTTTGGACATTTAACTTCTAAATTTATTTCCATATTGTGAAATACATTTTTAAAACATATTTCTTATTAATATATTTTATATAACGAAGTTTATTCGACTTTCGTGCGCATATAACATTCATACGCCAGGGTTGCTTTTGTTGTGATTTATGTATGTAATAATTTCCAAGGATTGTATGAAAAGGAATTTATTTATGTAATCATTTCCGTTCATTTTTTATTAAAGTAAATACTTGCTATTGGCACTCTTTCACATGAATACTATGCCCCTGACAGAAGGGAAAAACTTCAACACATAAAAAGACGAGTATTATAACGACGACGACGTATTATATAGACAATTCTTATGAAAATATATCATATAACTTGTTCGTATAGTTACAAATGTGTGAAAAAATTAATGATCAGTGTATTATTTCTATACGTAAACTGAATAAAGTAATATTACATATCATTTTTAAGTTAATGATCTGATATACAGAAAATAAGAGGAAAGATACACTAAGCTTCAATGTTTACTAACTCTCTTTATTATTAATATTATTGTTATTTTATATATTTATTTTTTTACCATTTAGAAAATGATTGTTTATGTCGGTCGGGAATAGAGATATAAAAGCGTATCTAAAATCTTGAGATGTCTGGAATTTATTCGTTTTTTTATTGGTCCATGTTTAAAATCCAGAAAAGGATTGCTTCTTTTGTTAGGATGACAAAATTTTTTTCTTTATATGACAGTGTAAAAATTTGTAATATGCAATATATAGAAGTTACAAAATTTGCAGTACTGAAAATTGCAGAATTGAAATTTCTATAAAAAAATTAGGCTTGATGCAGAAATATTAATGTCTAATCCACTGCGTTCGTCATATAGATTATATTATAACGCATGCCCCGTTTCATCATAAAATGATGGTTATTATTATTATTATTGTTAAATATATAATTTATTCCTAAGTCTACATTTTTTGTCGTTGAAAATAACATTATCAAATGGTCGAAGTATTTTTTTTTAAATTACTGTTTTCTGGCGTTATTCTAATTATTTTTTCTCATATGGTTAAATTTTCCTTAAAAAGATTTTTCGACCTGAATTAAAATACTATTTCTTATATTTCTATTTTAGGTGTCTTTCTTATTTTATGCATATGTGTCATATTATATAAATACCCAATCTAAACGTTTAGTTTAAAATATATAAATTGTCGAGTCATTTCAAGTTTTGTGAAAATCGAATGTATTGTTAAATTACAGGGGGAATCAGAAATATCTGTTACATTACGGCTAATGAAAAAAAAATTGCTTCAAGTTCATTTTAAAAATGTTACACTATTTCGAACATAATAGAATTGATATACCTCTATGAAGTATATACTAAGATATACACATTCTGTGGTTCATAGAATATTTGCTTTAATTTTCCAGAACCACACAAAATTGTTCCATTACATAGTGCAGAGGGAAACATTGTTTGGTGTGCATTTTAATTATGTTAAACTATTTCATATTTTATTAAACTGTTATACGTTTCTGAGGTTTAATAGAATACTGAGGTTTACTTACTGAATAACAGAAAACCTATAGTATTTAACAGGGACACACAAAAATTTATATACTATACAGTATGTACTGTATAATATTACACTAATATCCGAGTAATTAAAAAGCGTTGTTATAGTACGAACGCACCTTATCTGCTCGTTTTCCTACTTGTTTTGGGACCTTAATATTTAAAACAAGAGTATAATATATAGTTATTGTGAACATATTAAGAGCTCAATGCCATCGGTATAACTTGCCATTTTTTTTGTCTTTTTATAAAGTGTATTGCTTAGATTTTCTGTGCATAAAATCTGTTTTTCAGATAAAATCAATTAAAAATCAATTTAAAATCAGGTAAAAATTATTAGCTATTTACAACGCAATTTACACATGAGTTTAAAAACATTGTTAATTTGAAAACTAGTGTTTATGTTTTTAATTTATTATGTTTATTGAACACATGTCTTCACCAGAATTTATAGCATTCAAAATATCCTATAGTTCTAGTTCAAAAAGTCAATTAAACTAAGGAAAAAACGTATAAAATTGTAATGAAAAGAAAATGCTTGCTTTACAAATGTCTCTGTAAATGTCAAAAATCTATTGATTAAGTTTTAGAAAACTTTATTTATTATATTAAATATGGCCAGCCATGTATCAAAAATTGTTTTCTTCATATTTTAACGACTGGAATCGTCTTAAAAATGACAGTGGAAAGAGTAAAAAATGCTTTTAAACATAGTATGGGGGAATTTAAAAATTCAATGCTTTTATTTATAATATTATCTCAGAAAGTATAACACTCATTCAATTTTATAAGAGAACACGATCATAATAGAAAAATAAGTTTTGTTATTCTTCTTTTTTCTTCGCATAAAATATAGGAAAATATATCTATTAGTCTTACTTTCGCATGAAATATATTTATGATATAACTTTCATTTTATGTGTAGCTATTCTTAAATTTAAAAGAGGTTTATGCTTTCAGCGAAGTCAATGATACATGAAATTGGATATTCGAAAAGAACACAGTATATCTCACCAGTATTTTATATTTTCGAGAATAACAAATATCATCGATTCACTGAACTTTAAAAGCTTTTCACATTAAAATTCTATTATTGTCGCCAAATGTTTTTCTCTACACTATTTCAAGTCTAGTGAGTGTGGTTTTTTAACAATTTCAACTTGCGTAAAATACGGTATTTCGATAAAATTGAATCCTATAAAATTAATTTTGTATCCTATAAATAAATAAATGTTGCATAAGATATAAATCTTTTTTAGAGAAAAAAAAAGCATTGTTAAAAATTATAATTTCAGTACTTATTAAAGGCGAAAAAAGTTTATAATCTGGCTTTTATATAAATTCAGATAGTTAAGTATTTGTTAAATCTGATTCTCTGTATCATTGTTTATATTTTTCATGAACATCTGTTGAAGATTTTTTTATGAAAATGGTCAAGAAAGTTCACAGTGCAGTAAAGTATTTGTTAAACTACATTTTTTCTATAATTTTATAATATTTTTCTTATCAATCAAGCCATATTAAAAATTATCACTATGAAAATTTCCCCAAAAGTAAATGTAAAATTAAATTTAATGATTATACCACATTTTCTCTATCATTTCATAGTTTTTTATTACCAATCAACACATGTTAAAGTATATTAATATGAAATTTTCCCCCAAAGTTAACAGTAAAGTAAAGTATTTTTAAACAACATATTATTCATCATTTCTTTTTTTATCAATCAACTTACGCTAAAAAATTACATGATAAATAAAAAAAAGAGCTATTGTAAGGATTTTTTTGTTATAAGGTACCCTGGGTTAATAACGCCACGTTAAGGTGCTACCAAATTTTCACGGCTCAGTTTTAGTTTGTATTTTCAAACAAATATATGTTTTGATACAGCAACTCATTGACTATCTATATAAAAAATAATAATTTAACAGATATGTATTCATAAAATGTAATGGCGTGATTTCTTGACCAATGCTATTTGGCGTTATTACCCATCTGTATGGGTAATAACGCCATGCAAACAAAACTATGAAATAAGATGGAATAATTGCATGTACATTACACAATTCTAAAAATACAATCTCTACAAACTTAGAAATTGGCAAATTGCATTCTAAGCTATTCAAAATGTTCAATTTTTTGTAAAAGTGTAAGAAAAAATAAAGGTAGTGGGAGGAGGTAAACGTGTGGTGTGTGTGGGGGGGGGAGGAGGAGTCAAAAGAATACCAGGCCGTGAGCTTCTTTTTGCTTAAAAAGAACCGCTTAAATAGAATTATTAGAAACATTGCACAGTTTTAACTGTGTTTACTTAAATCAGTATTTAGGATTTAGCTCGGCCACTGTAGGGAATCAACCGGGATATTAATGTCAAGGAATGGCGTTATTATCCCGTTATAGCTATTGCGCTGTACACTTTAAATTACAAACTATCTCGAGAAGATATCCAAAATCTTCAACAATATTTTGAAAGTCCATGAAATGTACTACAAATTTATGTAATTAACAAAGTATTTCCGGATAAAAAATAGTCTTCACACCACATAACGTATCTCGCAAAATTTAGATCAAGCGTTAATTTTAGATGCTTGTAAAAACAATGACCTAAAAATGATACAAATTAACTTGCAGCTGTTTTTTGCCATTTATATGACTCAAAACCCTACTGCGCAGAGCACATGGGTGTCATTTACCAGATTATTTCATAATTATGCAAAATATTAGCACTTGGCGTTATTACCCCGTCTGGCGTTATTACACCAGACCACCTTAATTCTAATTTAGAGGTGTAATAATTACTTAATTTTTGCCCTTAATGTTACCATATATATTTTTTGGTCTATGGATCCTAGAGTAAAACCGCTTAAGTCTTAGGAAGTTTTGTTTTACGATATCATACTTTGATATTTTGTTTGAGACGGAATAATAAAATAAACGTGAAGATTATTATTATAAAAATTTTCTCAAAAGTTAATTGTAAAGTAAATTTATTTGTTAAATCCCATTTTCACTATCATTCCATAGTTTTTTTTTCTTTTCTTTTTTGCTATAAATTAACACATGTTGAAGTTTATTATTATAAATGATTTCCTAAAAATTAATAGCAATATATGTTACCATACATGTTTTTTATGATTTTTTTATCCGTCTCAACTTATGCTGAAGAATTTCATGAAATTTTTAAGGAAAAAGTTATCCCGGGTTTTTTTATTATTATACTTTACAGTAGAAGTTAAATAACTTCAAATTTTTACAACTATTGTTATCACATGTAAAAGATTTTTTGGTCGATTTTAAAATTGTTTTTGGGTTAGAAAATTCTGTATAACGATTTCATAATTTGGAATTTTGTTTGAAAAGGAAGAATAAAATAGCTGTAAATTTACCCAGTCAAGTGCGTTAAAATAGGTAATATCATGGATGTGACGGTGCTGATGTTAATGATGGCCGAATATGTGCACTACAGATAAAGTACAAATGGACGCTCCAAGGGGTTACTTCTAAAGTACTCTAACCCAAGAATGTGAGATTTTGCTTATGTAGCGATATGTTAATATTATACAAATGTAATCTTTAGCTTTTACGTCGTGGATGTGCCTGAAACTTTAAATCTCGGGAAAAGAAATCGTGGATCTTAAACAGCTCTCAAAGGTAATTTTTGGATGCACTCGCCATTCATTATCTTTAATGTATTTGTTGTTGTGTTAGGCGCCAAACTTACTGCAACTGATTATAAAAGGGGCATCCAAACGTGGAAAACAGAATTCTAAGATAATTTTAAAAAATGCTGTTATTTTCAGACTACATTAGAGAGCTATGGTATTGAAGACATTTTCATGCCATTTTTTCTTTTATATTGATTTCCGATATATACAGAGTGTCCCTAAACTCATGGTATATACACTAGAGGGTGATAGAACACATCAAGATGATTAATAGTAAATAGAAAACCAAGAGTCTACACGTTTTCCAAAGGAGATAGCCGCCATTAAAGTTTGGGGCCCAAAATTTCAAATACTCATAAAAATCGGAAAAATTGGTCGAATGATTTGCGGTTATCACTAAAACTATTCTTTATGACGGTATTTTCTTGAAAATAAATTATAAAGATAAATTTCGAAAAATGCCGATAGAGGGCGCTTTAGACTTTGGATTAACGAACAACAATTTTTTGCTGTTATTTTTTGCATCTTATTAAACGGTTTAGATTAGGCTTAGATTTAAATTTAAATTTTCAGCTCAAAATCTGATTAGTTGGGAGTGGTTAAGTAGCACAAACTTAACTGGGTTCAGAGGGTTTAAATTTCAAACGAGATTATAAAAAACGGAAAAATTAGTCGATTCGCTTGCGTTTTTTTACTAAAACTACTCTTTAAATCTGCGTTTTCTTGAAAATAAATTTTAAAGATAAATTTCACAAAATGCTGACAAAGGGCGCCTTAGACTTTGGAGTAGCGTACAGCTATTTTTAACCGTTATTTTTTTAAAATTCCATTAAATGCTTTGAAATGCTTAGATATAAATTTTGAGATCAAATATTGAATCCTTGCAAGTGTTAAAGTAGGTCAAAAGTGAACTGTGTTCCAGGGAAGGGTGTTAAATTTCAACTCCTGAACACACTTTAGTTTGCGCTTCTTAACCCCTCCCAACGATTCAGAATTTGAGTTCAAAATTTAAGTTTAAATCAAAAATTTCGAAAACATTTAATAAGTTTTGGAAAGCATTTAATTAGATACAAAAAATAACGGTTAAAATTAGTTGTTGGTTACTCTGAAGTTTAATGTGCCATCTAACGGAATTGTTTGAAATTAATCTTTATAATTCAATTTCAATAAAATACCGACATAAAGAATAGTTTTAGTGAAAACCGCAAATCAATCGACCAATTTTTAAGTTTTTTATAATCATTTGAAATTTAAATCCTCTGAACACAGTTAAGTTTCTGCTACTTAACCACTCCCAACTATTTAGATTTTGAGCTCAAAATTTAAATTTAAGTCTAAGCTTACGAAACCATTTAATGAGATGCAAAAAATCACGGCAAAAAAATAGTTTTTCATTACTTCAAAGTCTAAAGCGCCCTCTGTCGGTATTTTTTGGAATTTATCTTTATAATTTATTTTTAAGAAAATACCAATATAAAGAATAGTTTTAGTAAAAACCGCAAATCAATCGACCAATTTTTCCGTTTTTTATGTGTATTTGAAATTTCGGATTCCAAACTTTAATGGCGGCTGTCTCCTTTGGAAAACGTTTCGAACCCTTGGTTTCCTACTCTTCTAGATGTGTTCTATCACCCCCTAGCGTATATACCATGAGTTTAGGGACACCCTGTATATATATTAATTTTCTAGAAAGAGCTACGGTATTTTGTATAGAAAATGTCAGATTTGTTTTATATAAAAATATAGTACTTTATTGAATCGCGGGATTTTTACATAAGTAAAGTGGTACTTCGACAGAAAAATTCTGCATTAGTGGCCATTATATTTAGCTGTTTAATAAATTTCAATGCTAGGTGAACATTTTTTGAAGCAGGTATAAATTGGTAGCTTTCAGAAGATTTTTCAGAAATTTCTATCTTAATTCATGTTGAGAGCATTTTGCTTCTTTTTTCAGCTTTGCATGCTGCAAGATATTATTCAGAATTGTGATTCTTTGTAGTTCGATTATTATAGATATTCCTCAAAAAATGGCTCTTAATTAATTGAAATGTTCACATTTCTTTAAATGCAAAAAATATATTTCCGCCAGTGAAATTCTAAACAAACTTACATTTAATAAAATTATATTTTATAGAACCATTAGTTATTACAATTTAATATGTTTTATTTTTTTAAATATTATTAAAGAATAACTAAATAAATTTTTTTTACTTATGTTGTATTTAAAAGAAATAAATATAATAAAAGCAATTCAATTAATGAAATGTAAAAATGTTTGGTACACCATCGCTAATCGCTATCAGTTTACTACTGTTTGCATTTTCTCGACTTATCTAAACAACAAATACTCTGCCCTACTATTGATTCCTTTCGTTCTTGCACTCAGATGTCTTTACTTGTTTTCGTACCAAAAAGATTTTTTTACTCATGTATAATTCAATATCATGGACATCACTGCATCTCCCTCTCCAAAGCTGTATGGATTAAGAAGTTGGTCCTTTAGTCAGAGTACATGAAGTTTGAAAGATTTCTTTCTCTGCGACATTCTGTTGATTGCAGCTGACAGTTTTTTATGCTGCAAAATCAGCTTGGAATCCAAAGTTTTTTTTTTTTTTTTTTTTTTTTTTTTTTTTTTTTTTTAATTAAAACGATACTATATTTATGGCGTACAGAACTAAAGTGGATCAAGTCTATTTTTTTACACACCGAGTTTCAATTTCTCCTTCATTAATTTTTTTTCATTTAAATATAATTTACTATTGCCTTTTATGGGTAAATATCACAATTATGGACTTGATTTTCATACACGCACTGAAAATCAAGACCAAAACATAAGTAGAACATAAGCAGTTCAAGAATATAATCATCCGAATTCAGTTCAAAATTGGACGTGATACACTTAAGTTCTGAACGCCTCGTACAGGCACTCTAGAGTGGAGCTTATTTTTGAAGTTTCAAAATGTAATCATCTCACCCCCTAAATTTGTTCCTTTTTAGGAAAAAATAAATCAGGTAAAATATTAATGCATTTGAACAATATTTAGAGGTAACTCAATGATGGGAAGGTTGATAATGTATAAGCAATGGTAAATATACGCGTGCTCGTATGCTAAGTCGAAGAAAAATAACTTCCATCTTTTAAAATATATTTACAGAAGAAAATAAATTTAACAATGACTCATTTCGTGGACAAATAATGTTTGACAGATTTCAGAATTATAAAAAAAAAAAAAAAAAAAAAAAATAAAAAATTGATTTCAAAGCACTATTACGTTTGACATTCATTGGGGTAGAAAATTTATATATGATTTGACTGGAAAAGAAAAGTTAATCATTTGCAAATATTAATCTTGGGGGAAAATGTTATTCAATGACGGACTATTCAACATCTATCACAAGAAAAGTTTAGGCTTAATACTTGATAAAATTGAAGAATATTAGAGTATATTCTTTATATGCTTGAACTAATATTCTACATGAAAATATTCAAGCAATATGCAACGACATTACCAGTTCAAACAGTGATTATTATAGTTCTGCATACCTTCTTATAGATGAAAAAAAAAAAGAAGAGTTCGTGTCACTTGCTTGCAGGTATCACATTGTGGGACTGCTAATTACTACTGTGTTTGAAATATTTATAGGAGTCAAATTTTCATCTGAATTTACTCTAGTTGAACGCTTTCTGGAATATTAGAGATTCATTGATAGATACAAATACGATCCAAGAACTTGAATTAATGATGTAAATGGTATATTGTCTGAAAAATATGGATATTTAATGCTTAATTTAAATTGATTTCAAAAGAGCAAGAAGGTGTACATGTTTTACATATTTTCACACTCTGTATATATTTGAAAGCTTGGATCTCTTCCCTCAAGCTTCATTTGCCTCCTACAATGATATGTTGCTAAAATTTCTACTTGAATACTCATTAATACATGCAGCTATTTCCAGACCACCATTACCTAAATTTGCTAATTTCTTGTAGTATTTATCAGAAGAAGGACTTTTTGGATTAGCTTAAATGGGAACTGTGTAAATTTACCAACCAAAAGACACATTTATATAGTTTTACAGATTGAAGCTAATTTGAAAAACAAGGTCAAAATTTCTCCAAGTGATTCGGTGTTGCTCTTTATTAATTTAAGATTGAAAAATTGGAATACTTTGTTATAGGCATGTCAATGATATTGTTTCAATTGTTGGAATTTCTAGCTGGGATATCTTGAGTTGATTCTTACTTGTCGGAGTCAAAAAAGGTTTATTAAAGTGATAAACAGTTTTTAAAACTCCTACAGTTAATAAATGGCCATGATTAACGTGCGTGTACACTTATTCAAGAATAAAGTGGATTGATAACTCATGATGAAACGCAACTGCAATTTCTACTACAAATTGTTTAAAAAGAGCGCAAAATGTACACAAATAGCAACAAAAAATTGTCTTAACCAATATATTCGCAGTAAAATTTTAACATAAAACAAAAAGCTAATAATTTGCACAGTACATTATGTAAATTGTTATAATTAAAACATTAAAAAAATGCAAGTACACATTTGTCATTTTTATAATTATTATTCTTAATTCTCTCTAATTTTCTAATTTTTGAGTCCATTGAGCTACCTTTGAATATTAAAATTTATTGCTAAAACTTTTTTTCTAGTGTTTTTTGTATCAAAAGAAACAAAATAAAAGGGTGAGACTTGTAAAAAGAATAATATAAAAAAATCATGGATTTTAAACTCCATCCTAGGCACTGCACATTTTGTAGTGCCACATTGTGTAGTTTAATATACAATTACAGTTCTTTAATTAGCACAACTTTTGAAAATAGACGTGAAATCTAGTGTTGCCAAGTGTACCGTGTAAAACAGTGCTGCAAATGCTCTGGGCATCACTAATTCCTAACAGTATATTTAGCCACATTTAATCGCAGATATTTTTTCTATTAGGTAAGAGGAAAACAATCACATAAAAACACTGGTGTCCTGAGCATTTGGAAACGTGATTTATTGTGGGGCACCTGGGAACAGCCCTTATAAGATTCATTCATAAGATTTATTCACTTTGCAAAACTTAAATAAGTAACAGAATACAATTAAAATAAAAAAAAATAAAATGATAGTGTCTCTTTACGTTCACGTATTTGCTTTAGTTGATGACGAGCTGTTATTGTTTCAGCTCGAAACGCGTTCTGCTTAGTGTTTTATTTTATGGTGGTTTTTACAAAGTGTATTATTTTAGTTATTAAATATCGGCTGTGTATTGGATGTTTTTTGCTGTTTTAAACTAATTTGGGTGGTGCACCATGCTATCCTGCTTCCACGTGGTCAAAGTAAGTCTTTTTATTTCTTTCTATTATTGTCTTTAATATTTTTATTTTATCATTTTTATTTATTTATTTATTTATTTATTTATTATTTTTGATTTTTACTTCAGTTTATTATTAATATTAATATTATTATTAAGTTTTCACTTCTTTTCACCTTTTTCTCTTCTATTATTATGGAATCATTTTTTTCTTCCGCTTGTGCTCTTTCAACTAGCGTCTCCTGTCGTACTCTTTGTAATCTCCAACCTCTTTCGTTCAGTTAATTACTGACATTGTCTCCTTACCTACTAGTGTTTGCTTTATTTGAGAATGAGTTGTTATTGTTATAACTCAAAACGCGTCCTGCTTTGTTTTTTATTTTTAATTATTTTATGAGAAGTTTTTCAAAGTGTATTATTTTAATTATTAAGCATCGCCAGTGCATTTAGTGTTTTTTTTTTACAGAAATATAGAATAATAATTCTAAAATACAGAATAAATTTTCCATTTACGGAAAAATATATTACAGAAACAGCATTTTTTCTTTCGTGTGTGGAATATTAAAGTATTATATTTCTTTTGCGCAAACGAAGTTTTCTTATGCATTTTTTATTCATTAAACTGTGATCACTATTCATTATTCTTGAAAATTTTGGTGGAAAATTTTCACGAATGCATTTCATAATTTTTATTGCTTTAAAGGCGAACAACCAATAGAGTAAAAAATTATACAAGCTGGGAATCGATCCCGGCTGAAATTCTACCAAATGAACCACTTGGGACGACACCCAGCCTGCTACATCTCACTATCATATCGCTCACCCACAAGAAATGTCATATATCTTGGCAAAAGCAAATTTCACAAGCAAAAAGAGATAGTAGAAAATGTGTATGATTTTAATGCTACTTGATAATCTCCCACTTAACTCTGCATGTAGGAATAAAAACTTTTCATAAAAGCATAAAACCCTTAAAAATAAATAAGTATGATGAGGTTTTGAGAGTTAAAGAACTTTACATACCAATCGAACACAATCCATCCATCTTTTGTGGTCACGAACGGACAAATATCGTCAAAAAGTGATTTCCTATATAACTTCACTCAAGAAATTTTATACACCTATGGCATACCTATAAGTGGAATAAAGCGGAAATTCATTTTTTTTTTCAAGATGTGTCACTTTTCTTGCGAGTGAGAAATATGTTGGAAAGGCAACAACCGCAGTATACGATGGAATATTTTTCAGAGAGCTACCGATTATGGAATAAATACGAAACTATAGAAAATCCCGTATCAATGAAATTAGCAAATGTATATAATTCATAGAAATATTTCTGTAGAAAAATTTTTACGCCCTGTATACCATAATATTTTAAACCTTAGTTGCTTGAAAGAAACACAGCCGTCGATTCTGGATTATCAATAGTTTCGTGTTTCCCGAGAGTCGGTGGTTTACAGTAAAATATCTCAACTTGTGCTGTACTGTAGCCTTGTAGACATTTAACCCGGGTCATCAGTATAACGTACTGACATTCTACTAAATCAAATACATGGAAAGATAACTAGCCTGCCACTTCTTACTGCCATATGTTGGTAGGTGGGGCTTGTTGTGCTTAAGCCATTTGGTAGGCCTCCCCACCTAGCTAAAACAGAAATTAATATGTTGGCTAGGTTTCAGCCGCAGCACACGATGTAATATTTTCCCGAGAACCTATGACTCTGGGGACAAATACGAGCCTATAGAGAATCCTGCATCGATGAATTTGAGCAGATCAATACAATTCTTGGAAAATTTTCCGTAGAAAATTCTCGCGCCTTATATTCCATACTATTTCGAATTTTAGTTAAAAGACGCACAATTATCTATGATGGATATCTATAGTTTCGTATTTCTCTAGAGTCGGTGGATTACGGTAACATTTTAAATCTTGAGATGCGGTTGTAACCTTACCATCATGACTGTGAAAAAATATCCTAGCCGAAAATCGAACCTGGGATATTGATGTGGCGTACCGACATACCAACCGCCACCAACTTAACCATTCGGAACGATACCCAACCTGCCACTTTTCACGATCATATGTCACTACAACCGCAGCACATGATAGAATATTTTTCCGAAAAACAACGACTCAGGAACAAACACGTAGGACCTATATAACCTATAGAATACGCAGAAACTATAGATATTCCTAAATCGGTTAAATTGAACAAATCTATAAAATTCTTAGAAATTGTTCTATCGAAATGTTCTCCCGCCTTTCAACCCATAATATTTCAAATTTTAGTAGCTTAAAAAGAGCACAACCATCGATGCTTGATTATCTATTGTTTCGTGTTTCCCAGCGTTGGAGGCTTACGGTAAAATATTAAATCTTGTATTGCGGTTGTAGATACAACTTGTGGTTGTAAAAATTATTCAAGCCGGAAATCGAACCTGCGTCATCGATATGGTTCATCGAAATTCAACCCACTGAACCTCTCGGAAGGACACCCAACTTGCCACTTCTCACTGCCATATGTTGGCAAGGCTACAACCTCAACACAGCTGGAATATTTTTCCGAAAGCCAATGACTCTGGAGCAAACGCGAAACAGTAGAGAATCCCGCATTGGTAAAATTGAAAAAAAATCTATATATTTCTTGGTAATTTTTCTGTTGAAAGTTTCTCACACCTTATATTCTATGATTTTTCCAGTTTTAGTTTCTTAAAAAGCGCACAACGATGGATTTACGGTAAAATATCAAATCTTGTGTAAACATGTGACTGTGAAAAACAATTCAAGCCGGGAATCGAACCCGGGTCATTGGTATGGTGCACCGAAACGCTGCCATCTGAACCATTTGGAACGATAAACAGCTTGCCACTTCTAACCATCATATGTTAGCAAGGCTAAAAGTACATCATATATTGGAATATTTTTCCAAGAGCCACCGACTCTTGGGCAAATATGAAACTATGGAGAATTCCGCATCGGTGAAATTGCAAAAAGTCTATATATTTCTAAGACAATTTTCTGTAGAATATTTCTCACGACCTAAATTTCATAAAATTTTAAATTTCAGTTGCTTAAAAGGCGCACAAGCATCAATGTTGTATTGTCCGTAGTTTCGTGTTTCCGCAGGGTTGGTGGCTTACAGTAGAGTATTCCATTTTGTGTTGTGGTTGTAGCCTTGCAAACATATGACAGTGAGAAATGCCCAGCTGGATACCGTTCCCAGTGGAATTAATTTTATCTTCCGGGTTCCATTCCAGTTTGCATAATTTTTTGCTCTATAGGCTGTGCGCTTTTAACCACTTCCTTGATATGAGCGGACGTCATAAGGATGTTAAATCATGTTTTTTGACAATCATGATTTGGCTGTACAACGTACCGTCATCGATATTACAATCATGATTTACTAATCTCATCAGTAAACTTTTGTAGTATATATTTTGCATTATTTAATCGAAGCGGGGTTTTTTTCGGCTTCAATTAGGCAGAAAAAAATAATAATCAGATAAGAGCCCACACTACTAACTTAAAAAGACCCGGATGCAAATATTAAATCTATGGGGGCAATTGGGTAAATATCTCGCTCAAATTTTAATTTTAATTTTTTTTTTTTTTTTTTTTTTTTTTTTTTTTTTTTGCTTAGGATAGCTGGGGATGATCTACAACCGGATTAGTTTTTCCTTTTTCAATCTTGATTTCAGATTTAAATAAATAAAAAGAATATTGCCCAGTTAAACTGATGGCATTAATCTCACAGGCTACGCATACTAATCGTACATTACAGCCTTGTATTTTCGTTAATTCCGTTCGAAAAAAAAAATAAGAAGGGGAAACAGCTCTCCCCTTTCTCCTTTTTTATACTTAATCATTGAACTTCCTAAACTATCAAGTACATGCTTTATCATATTAAATAATCTATATCCAAAATTCAGAGCAAATCGGATAATTCTTAATAAAAACCCATTTAGCATTTATATAATTTAAGAGGAGTTATTCCCCTCTTTTTTACTTAACCATTAAACTTCCAAAACTATTCAGAGATTTGAACGAAATCTGACAATTCTGATTGAAAAATCCATTTATGCAAGTTAAGGGGAAGGGCATTAGAACCCCCGTTCCCCCTGTTTATACTTATTCAATGAATACATAATAACAGACACGGACTCGCCTCATCAGAATGATCCTATATCTAAATTTTGAACGAAAACTGTTAATTCTGCATGAAAATCCCGTTTATATCAATTAAGGGGAGGGGCATGAGCCCCCCGTTCCCCCTGTTTATACTTATTCAATGGACACCTAATAACAGCCACGGTATCGCCTCATCCGAATGATCCTATATCTAAATTTTGTACGAAAACTGTTAATTCTGCATGAAAATCCCGTTTATATCAATTAAGGGGGGGGGCATGAGCCCCCCCGTTCCCCCTGTTTATACTTATTCAATGAACACATAATAACAGTCACGGAATCGCCTCATCAGAATGATCCTATATCTAAATTTTGGACAAAAACTGTTAATTCTGCATGAAAAACCCATTTATATCCATTAAGGGGAGGGGCATGAGCCCCCCGTTCCCCCTCTTATACATATCGAATGAACTCCAAAAACTAATCAGGGAAGCGCCTTATCAGGATATACCTATATACAAAATTTCAAGTGGATCCGATATTTTTATCATGAGTTATCGCGTTACGCACATACATACAGAACGGACGGGCACATAAGCTCTCAGGCTATGATAGCCTGTGAGCTAAAAAAAGTACTTTAACTTTTGAAACCGGTTTCAACCGGTTCTGAAATTGGAACTATTATAATATAAAAAATCTAAAACCAAAATCAAAAAACTAAAAGCTAGCCCGGTTGTAGATCGTCCTCAGCTATCCTATGAAAGAAAAATCGTGTAAAAATATTAAAATTTGAGCGAGATATTTGAAAAGAACGCCCCCATAGACTTAACATTATCATCCCGGTCTTTTTCAGTCAGTAGTGTGAACTCTTAAACAACTAAAGTTTAGTTAAACAACTAAAATTTCAAATATTGTGCATATCACTGTCAGACAAATCTATATCTCCTTTATCACGGTTTAAAATTCTTAAATTTTCTAAAAACGAATTTTTGCATTAGAAATTTCTATGTTCTTTATACTTAAAAGGACATTTAAATCATATGTTTCTATCTTACTTACTAGGGAACTGCAAGAAGTGTAAGTCACCGATTTTGACGAAAGTAGTATCGTTTGAAAGATCTCATCGAAAGCAGTAAAAACTCAACGGAACTACCCGTCTCAAATGAGCCGTTTTCGAGATATCCGCAATTTATGTCACGTAATTAGTGGATACTTAATGGGGGACCGCAAAAAATTTAGTCTCGATTTTAACGAAAGTGGTATCGTTAAAAAGATATCTTCATGAGGGAGAAAAAACTCAATAGAACCACCCGTCGGAAATGGGCCATTTTTGAGATAACCGACAATTTATGTGACGTAGCTAGTGCATACTGCTCTAGTGCACTACAAAAAATTGTTTTCTCGATTTTGTTGAAAATGCTGTTGTCGCAAAGATATCATTGTGAGAAGTAAAAACCTCAATGGAAGTAATCATCTGAAATGAGCCGTTTTCGAAATATCCAACTATTTATGTCACTTAATGCAGCTTCCCAGCAGTGTGCATTAGCAATGTGACACAAACTGTTGGATATCTTGAAAACGTCTCATTTCCGACGGGTGATTCCATTTAGTTTTTTAATTCTCAAGATGGATATATTTTCAACGATACCACTTTCGTTAAAATCGCGAATAATTTTTTTTCGGTCCCCCATTAAGTGTGCTATAGCTACATGACATAAATCGTTGGATATCTTGAAAACGGTTCATTCGCGACGGGTAGTTCCATTAAGTTTTTTACTACACTCGATGAGATCTTTACAAGATACCACTTTCGACAAAATCGGTGTCTTACACTTCTGGCAGTTCCCTAATTAGAAGAGGAAATACTGAATTTTTCGTTTTGGTTTGTTTTCTAAATGTAGCTTTCAAGCGACGGCTGTAACGGAAATGACACTTTATTAAAATGCATATTAGTTCATGAAAGGTTTTTTTTTTCACAACTTGTATTATTTAAATTGTTATAATTTACTAACCGTTAAAGATAAATGCTTTAAACTTGAAATGTGTATTTTTTTATTCTTTTACTTAACTTTTCATTCAGCAAAGTTGAAAAAAATATTTACTTTTAAAAAAATGATTTTTTCATTAAAAGTTACATTGTTCTTTTTCCAAATTTTATTTTAAATATTTTTATTTTTTTAATTAATGTTTTTTTTAACGCTGAATTAAAATTAAAATTTAGATATTTATGCTTATTTAAATGAAAATAATTGAAATTCTACAAATAGTAGTTTAAGTTATTATGATTTTAATTCCCTCACTTTTTTAATAAATTTTAAATATCTAAATTTAAAAAAATAATAATAATTGTGAGAAATTTTATCATGTGATTCTTTTTGCAAATAGTATGGTTAATCATCACAAAAAATATATAATTTTAACAAAATAAATAAAAAAATTAAAAGTATGTCCCGGACACCAGTGAACCTGAACACATTAATCATTTCACAAAATACATTTTTTAAAGATATTTAACTAAAAGAAATAAAACTCGTTTTTTTTTTTTTTTTTTTTTTTTTTTTTTTTTTTTTTTTAAGCAATTTTTTAATAAAAAATCATTTCATTAATCGAAGCTCGATAGCTTTATAAATCAGACAATGTAAAATTAAAATCAAACAAAGAAAAAAAATCTTTTCAAAATATATTTATTTCTTTTGTTTCTTAAGTAACAGAAAAAAATAACTATAAAAAATGAAGAAGGGAAAAAATGATTAATATTGTATTAAGTTCTTTGTCATCAAGATCTTATTTAAATAGAAAAAAATCTTCTCGTTTTAATAAAAAGTGATTTTTTGATGCATTTTTTTAAGCTAAGAGATATTCTATCTATCAAAAAAGATTTACCATTTTTTTTTTTGCATTTTTTCTGTTATTCTACAGTATTCACTCCTTGAAACATTAAAAGATAAATATATTTTCACATTTTGAAGAATAAATATGTTTTAGTTTTTATATTACTTATATTGCATTAAATTTAAATATTTATTTTCCTGGTACGTTTGCTTCATCTTTTACAGAGTGAATCTTATGATTGTAGAATGGCTAGACAATAACGAATATTTCAACGTTTTCCTGATACGATATTGCAGCCAAGACTTCGAAAAGACTGGTTAGTGCCGCAATAGAAGTGTTCAGTTTTTTGCGTGTTTTGTGATTTCATGCTGTTAGGGGAGGCGGTGAAATAAAATAATCTTAATTAAATTATTCTTAAATTTTGCTGGTAAGTGTTTTAAAGTTTATATTATGATGAAATCATCGTAAGTGATAATATATCGTCAATGATATTGTCAGTGAATGTCTTATTGAAGTTCAAGATAAAACTGAACGTTTATATTTTTTCTGTGTAATTTAGATTTTTACATAATAATTTGTTGACTAATGAAGAGATTTTTTTAGATAAGGTGGCAAGTAATATGCAAGATCGGCTAGCTCAACTGTTTGAAGACAAATGCAGTAAGACAAGGAATCATTACATTTTGATGAATCATTTCAGATGTGCTTTTTATAAACTACTGTTTGATAAAATTGAGAGGATGGAGTGTCTGAAATGTCATATATTGATTCACATGGTTATAATGTGGTCATAACAATAGACTACGTATGTATTTCTGTTTTTTTTTTTTTTTTTTTTTTTTTTTTTTTTTTTTTTTTTTTTTTTTTATATATGGTGATTTGTTGATGAGATAAAATTTTTACTTATTGAACAAGTTTTGTTATTTTTTTAATCTTCCGTAATAGGAGTTCTTGCCTATACATGACATATTTGATAGTTGCATGCATTAAAATTTTTTATTTATAATAAACGTCAGAAATTAAAATGCAAATGAAAAAATAAAATAAAACTACAAAGCGTCTATATAAGTTATAAACGAGAAGTTAAATAGAAAATAAATAGCATTGTAGAAAGATAAGAAGTGATATCCCATACCATAAAAATTATTTCAAATATTTCTAAAAGACATACTGCCCAAATAAATTGAGATGAAATATATATTTACAAACATTGCGAATTCCGATACTGATACAGGTAATCACATAAAATAAAATACGGTTCTTAAACAAGGAGTCGATATAAAAAGAATGAGATGTTTTATTTGAAATTTTGGCGTTATTGATAAAAATCATCCATACATACATACAAAGTAAATTTACATATTGGATCGAAAATATTCTTGAATTAAATAAAAATATCCTATGAAACAGAAGTTCCTTTTGAGATCTGTGAAATGAAAAAAATAATATAAATTTACAATATCCACATCTTTAGCAAAATTCATTTCATCACAAATTTTCATCGGTTTAGTTTTTAGTTTCTAAAAATATTTTTTAAAACAATATTCCCTTTTCTAATTCAATCAGAAAAATTAAAGGCCAGGTATATATGAGAATTTAATGTATATATAAGTTTATTTTTTTAAACAATATTCCTTTTTCTATTTCAACCAGAAAAATTAAAGGCCAGATATAATGAGAAAGTGCCTAACAAAATCTTTTACAAATAGCAATATCCGCAAAATATAGCTTCCATCTGAATGATTCGTTATCTGATAAGAAAAATCGGATTATACCAGTAGTTTATATATTAGAGAACTTTTGTTTGTATGAAGTGGGCGTATATTTAAATTTAGGTTACGTCATTCCGTTAAACGTAACGGTATAAAAAATTTAAATATGTGATTCAATTAATTCAAATTTCCAAAATGATTCACTATCTAACTAAAAGAATTCCATTGCCAGATTTTAAAATTGTTCGTTAATATTTTGAAATTTAATAAAACGGCAAAATTTCTATTTGTATCATATAAACAAAATACGAGTTTAATTTTACATTTAAAAACTGTTCAGTGTTTTAAAAAAATGAAATTACGAATATACATATGAATATAAAAAATATTTCCATTCTAATCTACATTATTAATTGCTTTTTTCTACAATATTGATAATATTTTAAAATCTAATTACAGTTGTAAAATATTTCAAATTTATTTATCATCACAAGAAAATATATTTATGATAAAATTGTTCTTTTTTCAAAACTTATAAGTATTACATCATATACAGTGTATTTTGTACAGAAAATGTCTTTTTTTAAGAAATACTGTGCTCTAACGCAGTAAAATTCTAGAAATTTATATATATTATTTCACTAAAAATTATTCTTCAGAAGTTAAAATTATATGCTAGAAGTTAAATTGAAAATAAATAGCATTCTAGATATATTGAAAACGTTATTTTGTAGCATTAAAACTGTTTCAAATAGTTCTAAAAGACATGTTGACCAAATAAGTGGCGATCAAATATATGTTAACTAATAATGCGAATTCCGAAACTGATATAGTGAGTCACAGAAATAAAAATAAGTTTCATAAACAAGGAGTCGAAATAAAAAATAATGAGATGTTTTATTTGAAACTTGAAAGTTATTGATGGAAGTCATCATATAAAGATTCAAAATAAATTTATATATCGTATCAAACATATTTTTGAATTATATTAAAGTCTCCAGTAAAAAAATATCATTTTGTAATCTGTGAAATGAGACAAAAATATAAATTTTCAATATCTTCAACTTTAGCAAATTTGATTTTGTCACAAAATTTCATTGATTTATTGTTTATTTGTAAAAAAAAAGATTTTTTAATCATATTCCCTTTTCTATCACAATCAGAAAAAAGAAAGATCAGATATATACGAGATTTATTGCACCTAACAGACTCTTTTACAAATAGCAATATCCCCGAAACATAGCTTCCGTCTGAATGATTCTTTATCTGATAAGAACAATCCGATTATACCAGTAGTTTAAATATTATAAAACTTCCGGATGTATGAAGTGGGTGTAGTTAGAGTTACATAATTTTGTTACTCATAACGATTTAAGAAATTAAAATATTACATTCCAATAATACAAACTTCCTAAATTATTCATTTCCCAATTCTAACTCAAGCATTGCTTTTTTAGACAGCTGGAACTGTACATTCAACGATCAAACGAAAAAAAATTAATAAGGCTTTTGAAAAGTAATTGATAAAAACAGGTGGAAAAGTGAGTTTTATTAAGAATTTTAAGAAATAAAGTTTATTTAAGAAGATATTAAATTCAGAACTTTTTTTTAGATTTACGCGTATCGGAATGAATATTTTAAAACCTAATTAAGAATTCATGTCGTTTCTATAAAGACTAATAGATTAGATTTATTAATAGGATATCAATTTCATAAGTCGGAAAAAATATGGAATAATGTTAAAAGGAAATTGATATAGTATAAGTTTAATTTTGGAGTAAAAAATTAAATTTTTAATATATAGGTACAAAATAAATGTATATATTACATCTAACATAATCTTGAATTATATTAACGTTTCCAACTAAAAAAAAATCATTTTGTAATCTGTGAAATGAAAGAAAAATAATTTTTTTAATATCTTCATCTTTATAAAATTTCATTTCGACACAAAATTGCATAGGTTTATTTTTTAGTTGTAAAAAATATATTTTTTAAAAAACTATATTCCCTTTTCTATCTCAATCGGAAAATGGAAAGGTCAGAAACGTATGAGATTTATTGTGCCTAATAGACTCTTTTAAAAATAGCAATATCCGCAAAAGACAGCTTTTGTCTGAATGATTCTTTATCTGATAAGGAAAATCGGATTATGCAACTTGTTCATACATTATGAAACTTACATTTGTACAAAGTGGGAGTATTGACATTTAGAGTTACGTTATTTTACAGAACGATTTAAGAAAATTAAATATGACATTATATTAATACAAATTTCCAAAATGATTCATTTCTTAACTCAAAGCATTGACTTTTTAGCTCGTTGAAATTTTTCATTAATTAACTGCATTTTAAAATACGGCAAAATTTCATTTAGTACCAAATTCAAAATTTACGTTTAATTTTATACTAAAGCTTGTTCAATATTTACAAAATAAATGAAATTCTGAATATGCATATGTGTACAAAATTTTGTGTTTAATCCATAATATTAATTGCTTATTTTCAATATTGATAAAATGTAATTTTTTATGTTCAATTTGAAAAATATGTCAAATTTGACATCACCAGTAAATCTACTACTAATAAATGTCTTCATCATTACTAATAAATGTCTACGTCATCATGCCATAACATTAATCCATGTTTTTTCCTCCAAGACTATACTCTAACGCAGCAAAATACTACAAAATTACATTTTGTATAGCTACAAATTATACTGCAGAAGTTAAAATTATATTCCAATAATTAAATAGTAAATAAATAGCATTGTAGAAAGTTAGGGAAAGTAATTTTATAGCAATGAAAATGTTTCAAATATTTCTAACAGACATACTTATCTAATAAAAAAAAAAAAAAAAAAATGAAATATATACTGACTAACATTGCGAATCCCTTAACTGATACAGACAGCTACAGAAATAAAAATATGATTCTTAAACAAGGAGTCGAAATAATAAAGTCCTTCCGGCAATACCGGGAGGAAGAAGTAGATTTCACATACCTTATTAATTCATTTATTTATTTTAATTTAAGTTATATTATTCAAACATACGGAAGCTCAAATTAGTGGAACCCGTTAATATAAAATTGAACACTAATTTTTCTTAATACTGAATAATAATTTTTAGATATTAATCATCTTTTATTCAATCTGATTTTATTTTAAGCGATTTATAAAGTCGCAAAATTCCACGAAATCATTAAATGCATGCCATTTTAAAACAACATGATGGATAAAAAAAAAACTAATGAGCTTGATAGAAATATTAATTCATGTGCACATGCACAGTCACATCGTAATCGAATGCTGTCGGGGGCAAATTGGTTTTTATAAAAATTAATATTAAAACATGTTTGCTTCTAGGAAGTACTTACTATACATATGGAATTTACAGTTTTCTTCGTATTTGATTGCAAAGCACACCCACTTAATTTGTCTTTAGTTTGAAAAGAAAAGTGCATTTTACTTCAGATTAAATAAGTAATAAATATGGTATAAATGCTGTTTCATATGATGACACCTCAAACGTTCTTACAGCTGAAACTTTACATCTAAATTTTAAGTTGTCTTTATATTCGATTCCAAAGTACATGGCGCTAATTTAGTTGCAATTCGGAGAAAAAAGTGTGTCTTACTTTCATTTAAATACAGTGACTACATTGGCACTTTATATTCGATGATGACACCTCAAACGTTCTTACAGCTGAAACTTTACATCTAAATTTTAAGTTGTCTTTATATTCGATTCCAAAGTACATGGCGCTAATTTAGTTGCAATTCGGAGAAAAAAGTGTGTCTTACTTTCATTTAAATACAGTGACTACATTGGCATAAATGGTTAAGCATATATGTTTAACATTATTTCAAGCAAATTTGAAGATGAAAAGTAAAATTAATGAAACTGATAAGATATGAATAATAAAAATGGCAGCCCAAAAGTTTTTTTTTTATATTTAAACAGTCAGATTTTTAAAAATTACAAAACTATAATTAATTTTCAAAAAAATTATTATTACAATTTATTTAAACAAATGAAAGACATTGGATATTTCGAACGCGCAACTATATTTGCAGATATCAAACAATCTTTTGTTCTATATTCAACACATTTTATCACAAACTATATTAACTTATCTTCTTATCATAATTTTATTTTCATTAAAAAGACACCAGTGCATGGCAACAACGATTTTGATGTTCTTTGACTTTCAATGAAGTTTCAAAGACAAAGTGGAGTCAAATATCAAAGATTTTTTTATTGATTCAATGTTTCACACTTTAAAATTTTTCATTCTTTCAAGAAAATATTTTAATTCGAATCTATTCTATAGATATTTAATAAATACTTTAGCAGGATATTAATTTTAAATCATCGAAATTTAAAACGTATGTAATCCTCAAGCATAAATCATCTTATTAAAAAATATTATATTCAAATAATTCGACTAAACGTATACTTAGGAAGTACACAATATTAGAAAAATAGATATGAATCACAAAACAACATTTTTCACATAATTATAAGGTATCGCTGAATAAGAAAATGTATGAGAGACTACGCTGCATAAGGACCATAATATAACAGGAATATAACAAATATAAGAAAAATAACATACATTTAGAAATATAATAGCACACTGTATAAGAAACATTTATCATTAAATTTGTTACCATTGTTTTCAACAATTTGTTACTATTGTTATGCTACACATTTTTATAACAGAAAGGTACTGTTTTAAGAAATCGGAAATAATGTCCCCTTTTTAAAAACGCACAAAAATTGGCTTAGGATGTATCTACATATCTAAACAAACTCCTATCTTGTCGATGGCAAAACCCAATTTTAATATGCAAATACATTTTACTGAGTTCAATAGATTAAATTCAAGATGTCTAGAAATCAGTACTATTCATTTCAGAGATTTTAGTCATTTTTTTTTAACTGAGAGTATTCTACGAACTGATTCAGATTGAATTTCGGAACTTAGTTATTGAAATGCCAATGAATCACAAAATGGCTTCTATTAATATATTAGTTCTTGTCATATGGACATTTAATTCATCTATTGTTATAAATTGTAAAGACTTCTTTATTATTCATTTTATAATGCTCAAAAGTGCTGATTTTAGGTGACATTAAGACATATAAGTTAATTAGATTAGTTACACTTTAGTTAATTACAATAACACAATTAGCTTAGACAATTAGTTAGATAGGAAATTAGATTCCGAATATGTTAATGTGATTGGAATTTTATACGGGTGTTTTATGAGGTTTTTTCCCTTAGATTTGGCATTTTCTTAACGCTCTTTTTCCTAAATGAATTGGAAAATATGAATATTTTTTGGTGTAAACAACATTTAAATATTAAATATCGTTAATAATGGGATAAATCTGAACATGGATACTTATTTACAAAGATTATAATTTTTGATAGATAAACAAATCTAGTGAACGGTTCAGTTAGCAATTTTAACTAACAATGATTTCATCTTTTTAGTTTCTTCTATCTTCAATAGAAGAAAATATAGAAGAAGACTTCCAGTTTTCGACGGATTTACACGTTTTAGGGGTCAGAGATTCCAAAAAACATGTTTTTACAAAATGTCTGTCTGTCCGTGTGTCTGTGTGTCTGTCTGTGTGTGTGTCTGTGTGTATGTCGCCATTCTACCATCAAAAAGTGTATGAAGTTACGCATAGAATTGAACCAAATTTTTTTGTGAATGTTTTTGGCTGTTGCAAGCAGGTCCTCCTTCAGTTTTGAAATCTTCCGCCGGAAGGGGGCGCTGCAATCTCATTTTTTGTGCCATTTTCATTATTGTACCGACCAAAAGTATATGAAGTTACGCATCGAATTAAATCAAATTTTTTGTGTAAGTGTATGACTATGGCTAGTTGGTCCTCCCTGTATTTGAGAAAAATCTGCTGGAAGGGGGCGCTGCAATCGCGATGTTTGTGCCATTTTCGATATTGTACCGACCAAAAGTATATGAAGTTATGTATCGAATTGAATCAAATATTTTGTGTAAGTGTATGACTATGGTTAGTTGGTCCTCCCTAAATTTGAGAAAAATCCGCCGGAAGGGGGCGCTGCAATCGCGATGTTTGTGACATTTTCGATATTGTACCGACCAAAAGTATATGAAGTTATGCATCGAATTGAACCAAATTTTTTGTGTATGTGTATGACTGTGGCTAGTTGGTCCTCCCTGAATTAGAAAAAAATCCGTCGGAAGGGGGCGCTGCAATCGCGATTTTTGTGCCGTTTTCAATATTGTACCGACCAAAAGTACATGAAGTTATGCATCGAATTGAACGAATTTTTTTGTGTAAGTGTATGGCTATGGCTAGTTGGATCGCCCTGAATCTTAAAAAAATCCGCCGGAAGGGGGCGGAATTTTATGCCATTTTCAATATTGCACAACATAAAAGTATATGAAGTTGGTTCTAGAACTGAACTAAATTTTTTGTATATGATCATTTTTTGGTAAGGCAAGTAGGCCCTCCTTGAATTTGAAAAAAAATCTGCCTATCATTCTATTGTCCATCGGCTCGTGCAGAGACGGAAATTCGTTTTTACTCCGATTAATTGATTGAAGCAGAAATTTAAGATGAAAATCAAAGTTGGTATGGTATTGAATTAAAATTATTAAAGCATTAACATGAGAAACTATTTTTTTTAATTATTAAAATGCACGTATGAGATAGAAGAAAGTTTTGGGATTGGCACATTCAACTAGTTTATAATTAATGTAGAAAGGTGAAAAGTTTAAGAGGACTAGTGTAAAATGAATTAGTAGATATATTTATCTCAGTGACTACATTGTTGATATATAACACTGGTTTATATTATGTGAATTATTTCGGGCCATAGTTTTGTAGAGATTAATGTACGAATGTATTAATCATCTGTCGCAAATACATCATGGGCATGTAGTAAAAGGAACAAAAAACATTGCACGCGTCCTTCTATTTTGTAAAATACATTGAAATGAATAAATTTGTGTTTACATATACAAAAGAAGCTTTGTTTTCTGACATTTCAATTCAATCTGAACTTCATGGCTTGTTTCATAAAAATTAAAAATCAATCAAACGCAAAAATGCTGTACAAGAACAAACAAGTCACGCATAATGAAAACTAATTGTCACCAGTGTTACGCCAAATAGCATTGGCCAAGTAATCACGCCATTACATTTTATGAATATATATCTGCTAAAATATTTTTTATTGTATACACAGTAAATATGTTACTGTAGCAGCTTTTATTTGAAAAACAAAATCTAAAACTGAGCTGAATATAGGTAAAAACTTAACGCGTCGTTAGTACCAAAAGACACCTTACATTTTTTTTTTCAGTTTAGGCAGTAGATTATAAGTAAAAATGGGATATTTTCACTTATGGGAGCCGCTATTTTGAAAATCAGTCAAAGTGAGATAGCTTTAATTTTTTTATTTGCCACCGTTTTTTTTATATTAAAGTAGATATATTTAATGAATAATGAGAAATTTTAAAGCTCTGAAAAAAATTTTTCCTTCCTATAGAAAATATCACATTTCAAGGTTGTGAGTGCCATTTTCATGAAAAATGAAATGCTAGTACATTTGGAGTGCTATATCTGTGGCAAGCAACAAAATCCCAAAATTATTTTGGCATAAAATGTTAGTATAGCACTACTTGCTTATTAAAATATATTTACTTAAACGGGACTATTTTACAATGGTATTTTGCCAAAAAATACTATGAAAATAACGTTTTTGTCCGTTTTCCGGACTTATTATCTCATTTAAGCAATATTTCCCGAAGCATTTTCTTATAGAATGTAAAAGTTTACTACAAGGACAAATTAAATAATATAATACTCTACTGGAAAATTGCTGCTGTTAGCAGATAATCTGTTGAATATTTAAAATTTTCAAGATAGGTAACATTTAAAATAATGTTTACCTAAAAAAGCGTCACAGTTGAATAAAACAAAATATATCATGCAGTAGTTGTTCATATGTACAAAAACATGTTAACGAAAAAGTAGTGGGGTCTCTTGATATTTTTAGAAAAAAAAATACGAGAAAATTATAAAATTTTCCCTATGAGAAAATGGACTATCGTTTTTTTTCACTTCCGAAAGAGAAATGAAATATTTCATTTTCTGGTAGGGGAAAAATGTGATCATTGACAATTTTATATTTTTATTTATTTATTCATAATTTGTAAATTTGTCATTTTTCCCCTAAAAGTATCATGAGGCCCCACTTATTTTTTTTCAATGTTTTTGTACATAAGTTTAAATACTGCATAATACATTTTTTTATGTTTAGTTGTGGTGCTTTTTTAAGTTAATACTAATTTAAACGTCGCAGATTATGAAAATTTTGAATATTTAACAGATTATATCTGCTAATAACTAGAATATCTCGGTGCTGCTCTATATTATTTATTTTGTCCTAGTAGTACACTTTCATATTCTATCAGAAAAATTTTAAGGTACAATTTCTTAAATAAGATATTAATTGCGGAAAATGGAAGAAAATGTCATTTTGATTGTACTTTGTGACAACATAATAATGTAAAGTAACAATGTCCTATGGAAAAAAAATACGTTTAATTAAGTAGGTCTTAATAGATTATGCTAAAACGATTTTAAGACTTTGCAGTTTACCAGACATATAGCATTCCAAACATACTGATATTTCATTTCTCATGAAAAATGGAATTCACACATTTTAACTTTGATGAAACTTTGAAACTTTGATTACACATTTTAACTTTTGAGAAAATGAAAAATTTTTCAGGACTTCAAAAATGCAAATTTTTTATTGGATATGATTTACTTCAAGATAAAAAAATACTAAGCCAATTAAAAAATACAAATTTCAAAATATCCTTTTTTCACTGAATTTTAAAATAATGGCTGTTAAACCAAAAGTTTTCGCTGGAATAACAATTTACTTAGGATTTTGCAGATTTTTATTTTCTTTAATTTGGGTGATTTATTTTTTGAAATTGTTTTAGTGGTATTCTCTATTTATACGTGATGTAATAATTAAAATTTGTAAAAACATTTGAACGAAAATCAGATTGAGTGTGGAACAATGATATTCTGAACGGACAGAGTATCGATTTTTAAAAAATCGCATTAAATCCTCCTATTTTCCGAAGTGTGTTTAATTTGTATATTTTAATTCAGCAAATACTTTTTCGTTTCAAAATAAATTACCTGTTGATTAATCTGTGCAAAAAAAAAAAAAAAAAAAAAAAAAAAAAAAAAAAAAAAAAAAAAAAAAAACCCTAAACAAACCACTTAGTTGAAATCATATGTGTAAAATATTCTAAACATATGTGAAACATAGCTGAAAAACGAATGTGAAAATTTAGTAGAAAACATACGTGTTATTATTTTTGTTATTATACGTCTGTAATCTTACTTTAAACAGCAACAACAGTAAAATGTATAAAGAAATACAATGAAAAACAAGGGAAAAAATGTCATGCGTAATGATTAGATTATGAAGGACTTTCCAACACATTTAGAATAATGTAACAAAACTGCACCGTTTAAAAAATTAAAATATTACTTCTCATTTCACTATATAGAAATGTATAACGCATTTTAAAACTGAATTTTAGCACAATTGGAAAGTTATTCAAATCTTTTAGCAGCCCTGTAAATGATGTAGAGATTTGTATCTATTAAAAACATGCATTCCAAAATTTAGCTTTTTTAAGAGATGCGTACATTACCATTTAAAATTCTTCTAACAATATTCTCTAATAAAAAGAATGATATGCGAATACTTTTGTGCAGCCCTGCATATAAGGTATAGAATTTATGTATTAAAAGTAATATGCAAAAATAATAATTAAATTTAAAGCACATACCGAATATTAAAACGCACTCTGCAGGAATTACAACGCAAATACAGTACTATAACCGATTTCTTTTATTTGTCTCTGTAAATTAATAAAAGGTGCTATGATTGTCCTGTTTAAATGTGAGTATAGTAAAATTCAGTGATTTATTCAGTGTCAATATATGTGAAATAGCGTAAATCATTAAAATACACTCCGACGTTTTTTTTTTTCGGTATACCATAATGTAGTCGAATTCTTTTGAGTGTCCCTGTATATGAACCATTAATCGTACATACTGCATATGCAATACTAAACATGATTTGATAATCTAAATAAGTTTTATTTATAGCACAAAAATCTGAGTACAATTACTGGGCAAAAAAAAAAAAAAAAAAAAAAAAAAAAAAAAAAAAAAAAAAAAAAAACGAATGAATAAAAACGAATGAATAAAAACAGTAATAACTTGTAAAGTTGTTACTTGTATATTTTCTAGTAACTTGTATATTTTCTACTAACATTTTCTACAATGCATCATACAAAATGTGTTGTATAAAATATTAGAAAGATTTGGGATTGACACATCACATTAGTTGTTTGACAATTTTCAGTTTTCAGTATCAATACAATTAAATCCGTTAAAAGCAAAAGAATATTTCCTTTCAAAATAAAGTGAAAGGATCATAATAGTTTTCACATTTTTCACTAACGTAAACGTAATGTAGGTTTAGGCTTTGTTTCAGTTTTCAATATCTATGAGAAAATATTTCAAGCTATACAATAAACGACAAACTTATTTTAAAATTATTTTTAGATTTTTCTTTGAATACTATGCAATACGAAATAGCTGAAAATAATTCAGAATTATATAAATTTAGAATGCAGACTTAAAGATTAAATTTATTAGCGGAGGAATGTATGAAAAAATCTAATTCTGAGAATTGTATTTATTGAAAGAAAGATTTGCATTTCCCATTTGAATTTTAAATGAAATTTAAACTCTGAAAATTTTTAATAGATTTTGCGTTGAATGTTATACAATAAGAAATTGCTTGAAATAACTTTGATCTATATTAAAATTTTAAAAAAGAAAACATGACTTTAAATTGTTTTATGACATTCAAAGAAAACACAATTCAGTGAATTCCACTCCTCTTGTGTAATGATTTGGTGTTTTACTTCCAATTTTCTTACATTCTATAAAAATTACAAATTAATTTTTATGGCATGTGAATGAAACATATTTGAAACATAAACTCTTCTTTGATATTGGGTGCATTGATTTTGATAAAATTGAAGGATTTATCATACATCAATGTGATTTTATCGTCTGGTTTAATGTATATGGTCTACTAAACAGCCTTCGCCCGCTACACTGATTGGTTTGTTAAAGGAATCTTGAAACAAACAAAGTCTATCTTGTAAAGATTTTTTTAAAAAGTATTATTTAATAAAACATTCCAAATAAGTGTCTTATCCATATAATTTTTCATTATCTGGGATCAAGTATATGTTGAGGACATAATACATAAAGATTTCTTAAAGATTGAAACACCTAAGTTTAACTATTTTTCAGTATGTATTTTATCTTAGATTTCCCTGCTTCAGAAATATGGTGAAATGTCCTAAAAGTGCAACCATCCCATTAAACCCACTGAAGTGGGAATTTCAAATAGATAAAATACGCGTTTAAATTTGTTTTATTAAATTAGAAATGATTCATGCCTTTTATGTCATAAAAAGTATTTCCCCAATTTTCATGCTTCTAGCTTCAGTAGTTGGGACTGTGCGTTGATTATCGGTCAGTCAGAACAAACTATTTTAGATAAGTGTGAATAAGCAGTTTGGTAAATCTAACTTTTACCGTTTGTACAAATATTTTTTATTTTCAAATTAAAAAATATAAAACATATACCCAATGAACTATTCAGTAATTTTTTTTTACTCTCTTAAAATGTCAGTCAAAAACTAACTCTAGTTGAGCCGAAATTCGTGAAAGTGAGTGAATTGTTTTTAAACAATTTAAACCAAGATGAGTTATTTAAATAAGCAATCTAAATCAAGATGAGTGAAGCATTTCAAAAACCACTCATTCACGATTCAATAAATTACAGCTGTTTCCTGAGAAGCCAAATCCACTCTTTCGTTAAAAAAGTGTACTCAAAAATGCTATTAAATCTTTGCGGCGCGGTCTATGCGCCTATGAAACCCCTTAATTTTAATTTTTAAACACCACATTGGCACCGGAAATTTGGTTAAAGAAATCTGTTTATTAAATGTGTGAAATATAGCGTCACCTTATTTACAAATAAAGTTGTTTTTAAATTCCGATGTCAATCATTAATTTCAACTCTAAAGCAATGAATTTGCTCTGCGCCGCAAAGGGTTAAAATAATAATACACTCGTGAGAAACAAAGAAATATATTTTGACCAGTGCTTCAAATCTAAAACAAGAAAACGACATTCAAATATTACCTTCTTGCAAAGTAGAAATACTTAAAATTTTTCAGATTTTTTTTTCAATATAAATTTTCACAAATTTATGATAATTGCCTGAAACTTCACGGGTTAATGAAGGATTTCCTCCCTCATGATTCATGATTTCCTGAATCCACGCTGACTATATAGCAAGGATCACAAATCTCTTTTGAATGCTGAATAATGCAGATGAATGAAAGGTACATTTTTTTTTTTTTTTTTTTTTTTTTTTTTGCACGCAATCTCGTTTCGAACAGTAATAGGGATATTTGCATAGGTTTATTTTTTAGAAATCATTAGAAGATAAAGTTTGATGTTCTTGGGATAAAGAATATACTGCTAAGGGCACAGGACAAAAGTAAAAACTTTTTTTTTTTTTTTATCTAAGGGAGATCTAAATATTTTATCGTAGAATGATTTAATCTTTCAAATTATATTTCCTTTCTTTATACACTTTTTGAATTGAATTTTACTCCTAAAATAAATCTTTATATAAAAAACTAATTTTAAGATAAATTTCATCAATGAAATCTTTCAAATTCTATATAAATAAATAAATAATGTTAATTATGTTTAGTCATCAACAGATCGACTGATTTTGTTACTTTTTACACATTGTTTGCAGAATTTTTTGTTGTTTATTTTTCTCCAGCTTTCACAAAAGAAAATTACTTTAAAGAATAGCAATAAATTGAAAATTTAATAAAAGAATGTTTTTGTGAGAAAATTTTACCTTGAGTTTTACCTTTAAATTGTCACATTAAATTAGAAATCCTGAAATTCCTTTGTTAAAACACACATACAGAAAAAAGTACTTTGTAAAACATTGCACACACATATTCCTTAGAAGAAATTTTAGATGCGTACAAGTAAATTTAAGTTAAGCACAGTAAAAAACGATAAATTTTGTTCATAATCAGTATATAGTCAGTATATATAATCAGTATCTCACCCAAATTTTGCTTGGAATAAAAAAAATTCTGTCAGAATCATGTTTCTATATTGAATCGACGTCGTTAGGAACAAAGGTCGTATAGCTTACGAAAAAGCAGTAATTACCTGAATATAAAGGGACCGACCCTAGTTCGGATAAGGAAGAGTTTATAAAAGTGGACTAACAATTTAAGGGATGTTACAGACTGTACTATAGCCTCCACACTTTATCTAAGCTTAGGATTGCCAGTACAAGTTAATGCTGGTGTGTTTCTTTTTTTATTTTATTTCAATATTTAAAAGTCAGACTCTTCAGTTGACTTTCAGATGACTCAGACTCAGTCATTTGAGTATTAAATATTTAATTTTTAGTGCTAGTGGTGACACTATCTTAAAACTACGAAACTGATCTTGCATACCTTTTATATCAAGAGAAACTGTACATTTTTTAAGATGAATATTTAGGAATGCAGTTATTTAACGAAAAAGTTGTTTTTCAAAATAAAAATAAATTCCGTTCTGTTTAAAAATAACGAGTATAAATAAGAACATTTGATTATGGTTGTCTTTTTTGCATTGAGAAAAATTAATGCCTGAAAACGAGGTACATTTTAAATTATAAGGTAACATACTTGCGTTAATATAATATATTAATTCTATTAGGTAGAATTGTCTAAATTAAATGTTTCTCTTTTTCTTTTTTATCATTTTCTGCACTGAAAAAAAATCTGTAAAGGTACTACACTTTATCTAGGAAACTGAGATTCCAAGAACTTTTCCTGTAACGGTAACAACAAAAACTCAAGTTTTAGAATCGGTTACATAGACTTTTCCGGTTATCGTTACATGAAAAGTTCTTGGAATCCCAGTTTCCTAGAAAATGTTTAGTACCTTTACAGATTTTTTTTTTTTTTTTTTTTTTTTTTTTTACAGTGTGAACGCAAAAAATAACTTATTTCATCTAATGTCATAAATAAATTTTCTGACATTTTTCAAAATAATTTTTGATGTAGAAATGTAAAAATACTTGTGATTGTATTTTTATTATCAAATCATACTCAATAGCTAACATAGTCTTAAATGTTATTTGCTGTATTGCAAAACTCTATACGTTTACATTAATATTCTCTAAGTAATGAAAAAAGAGGTTTTAATACAATGATTTATATCTGAGTTACATGAGATTATAAAGTAATAAATTTGAGTTTTTGTTTTATAAAGTAAAATAAAAACATATTTTGCTGAATATAGGTTACATCAAGAAACAAAATGAATAGAAAAAGCAATTTTTATCTCTGAAAAGTTGTTGTTTGTCTGTTGCAGTTGTTTTTACAAAACAACTGCATAACTTTAACATTTATTACAATACATACTATATTCCGTTAACTATACTCTACTAAACTGAAATTCAAAAAATTATACCGATTTATTTTTACATTTAGAAGAAAAACAGCGAAGCTAATTTTTTTTTTTTAAGGTGAAATTAAAAATCTAATACAAACAATCAAATTAATTTCAGATTCCGATTTTCGTGTCTACTTTGAATTCTGAGAGAAAGCTCAGGATTTAAAAGCCTTCTCAGTGTTTTTTTTTTTTTTTTTTTTTTTTTTTTTTTTTTTTTTGTTAAATATAGTTAAATTGTGCCTGAAATTTTTCGGATGAATATGAAATAATAATATTTAAATACTTATGAAATAAAAAAAAAAAAAAAAAAAAAAAAAAAAAAAAAAAAAAAACAAGAAAATAAACATTTTCTTAGCTTCAAAATAAAAATTTGTTGTCGGAATCTTATTCATTCAGCATTAAAAGTATAAATTTTAAATAATACATAAAAATTTGTGCATTTTATAATACGCGATATTGCATATTCATGCATAGGAAAAAAATTTAGATCTATAAGACTAGTTTTTTAAAAAGGTTCAGAAAATCTGTTTACTATTTTTAAAAGTAAACAAGCACGCACACTCAGAAGGAGAACAATCATATGTCTCTTCCCACTAGACGAGTCCAAATCAAGGAGAAATGGAGGGGGGAGGGGGAGTGATATTACAGGAATGAAAACCAGACATCAGAAAATCTTGGAGTACTGGACATGTCATTAACCAAATTTCTAGAGTTTTTCCATATATGAAAAGCTTCCCAAAAGTCTAAATCATAAACAGATGAACAAAATTGTTTTATTAAGGCTTCAGAAAATTTAAAATTGTGACTACTGGACCAGTAATGGTTGGCGATAGCGGAACGTTTTATTTCACAATTTTTAACGTTAGCACTGTGTTCTCCCACACGTTTTTTCAAGGCCCGCTTCGTCTGACCGATGTACATTTTATCGCATTCGCAAGAAATCTTATAAATACCCCAATGTGATAAATCATTTATTGGATCTTTTGGGATTTGAGAATTGTATTTTATTGAAAGGAGTAAAGGTTATTTTATAGTCAAATTTCGACAAAATTTTAGAAATCAGACATCTTATTGCCAATAATGTGAACTTCAATAATAACCTCCCTAAATCTAACGTCAGTAAAGCCACATCCCGTTGTATAAGAAATCTGAAATCTAATGCAGACATAGTTATCAGTAAAGCCGATAAAGGCGGACAGATTGTTGCTTTGAATAAATCTGACTACCTTACGAAAACCCAGGAATTAATAGATGAAAGCCCTTACAAAAAGATTAATTCTATTCCTTCTCAAAAATAACTGAAAGTTATTAAATCTTATATTGAGAACTCCCCTCTCATTTCCAATAATACCAAATCTTCAATCATTCCTTCTGTCTCACATTGTGCAAGATTTTATACACTCCCAAAAGTACACAAACAAGGCATTCCATTCAGACCAATTGCTTCTAACATCGGTACCGCTTCCTATAAATTAGCAAAATATCTTACCTCTATTTTCTCCCCTCTACTTTCTAACAATATTCATACTTGCAGGAACTCTTATGAGTTTGTCAATAAACTTCGTAATTTCAATAGCGCACAAAACATTAAAATGGTTTCTTTTGATGTTAAATCCTTATTTACCAATGTTCCAGTTCAAGGTACTCTAAAGTGTCTTGAATCGCGTTTGCGGGAAATTTATTACACAAACTTCGAAATTGATGAACTGGTTCACTTTACTACCATTTGTCTCTCGCAAAACACATTTATTTTCAATGGTAACGTTTATCGAATGACTGATGGTTTATCCATGGGCTCCCCCTTCAGTCCTATCCTTAGCGACTTTTATATGCATTATTTCGAAGTAAAACTATTCAAAAAACTTATTTTTCCATTTTATATCCGCTACGTAGATAACTGTTTTGCGTTGCTGGACTCTGATATACTTGACCTTACTAGTATTCTTACAGTTATGAACTCAATAGATAACCATATTCAATTTACCTACGAATTTGAAAATAACAATCAATTACCATTCCTGGATGTTTTGGTTTCCCGCGAAAATAACATTTTTCACACAACTGTCTATCATAAACCATTCGGTGTATCTTTGGCCCCCCCCCATCGCCTTTCATTTCACCCTCCCTAATCAGAAATTAGCTGCCTTTAACACTTATGTACACCGGGCCTTAAATATTTTCTCCTCCGATAGTTTACTTAAAGCAGAATTAAACCACATCAAATCCACTGGCATTGATCGGGGTTTCTTGATCGAAATCGTTGATTCCATTCATACAAATTAAGAAAACGTACTCCTTCGAACTTCAACTCAGACCGCAATGTTAATTTAATTATTCTTCCATATTTTCCAAAAATCAGTCATCAAATTTCTAAAATTTTGTCAAAATTTGACTTTAAAATAAACTTTACTCCTTTCAATAAAATACAATTCTCAAATCTCAAAGATTCAATAGATGATTTATCACATTGGGATATTTATAAGATTTCTTGCGAATGCGATAAAACGTACATTGGTCAGACGAAGCGTGCTTTGAAAAAACGTGTGGGAGAGCACAGTGCTAACGTTAAAAATTTTGAAATAAAACGTTCCGCTATCGCCAACCATTGCTGGTCCAATAGTCACAATTTTAAATTTTCCGAAGCCTCAATAATACAATATTGTTCATCTGTTTATGATTTAGACTTTTGGGGAGCTTTTCATACATGGAAAAACTCTAGTAATTTGGTTAATGACATGTCCAGTAGTCCAAGATTTTCTGATGTCTGGTTTCCATTCCTGTAATATCACTCCCCCTCCCCCCCTCCTTTTCTCCTTGATTTGGACTCGTTTAGTGGGAAGAGACATATGATTGGTCTCCTTCTGAGTGCGCGTGCCGGTTTACTTTTACTGTTCCTTTGCGACGTCATGGCGACGACATGGTCAGTTCGCCTTAGCGGCGAGCTCAGATGCACGGTTTATTTTATTTTATTTAACGATGTGACTTTCTTTTACGTTTTACACTTTTTAGCACTGATGATGGGACTTTGAAGTCCCGAAACGGCTGTATGCTTTTACCATCTTTTCTTTTATAATATTTGTGCTCTTTAACGTTGTTTATTTATTTAGTTGTGTTTACAGATAATCCTTGCGCATTTCATGCACTGTTAGCAGATTAAAATGACAGTTGGAGCTAATTCCACAATCTGAAATACAAATAACTTTCAGGAACTGGGTAAAGGGATCCAATAAACGATACATGTAGTTATTAACACCCACTACTGTATGAATTTTGTTTAAAAAAAAGTGAATGTTTTACTTTTTACAACGGCGCGCCCGACAAAAGGTTAACCATCATGCCATATTACAAACTTATATATTATTGATATACTCTCCTACTTCTTTTTGAAATAATAACAACAAAAAATATATAAAATTTTAGAACAGGAACTCCAAACATGAAATTTCCATTACAAATGTTGAAATCGGTTCTCCATTTCACGCTATCACTATGAAATCGTAATTTAGCATGTTTTTAAAAGATTTTTCTCTTACATTATTCCTTTATTTTTTTACAAATGTTTAGGGAGAATTTACCTGTTAAATGTATATATCAAGTCATACTTTAATTATCTATTTTTACAAAAATTAAAAACAACGTTTAACACACAATACATAAACACTCACCACATACGCATACGTTCCACAAGCACCAGGGCTCGCTTCCTCAGTGTATAAAAGTTAAAATGCTTAAAAACTGAAAACCCCCCCAACTGACAGGGCTATGGGGGTTACCCATAGCTAAACCATCAGACATGGAATAGAATAGGATGGAAAATTTAAAAGTATTTTGTTTTAAACAAATGTTGTATAAATCAACAATATGATTAATTTCGTGATCAGTGTAATGGAATTCTTTTAATCTGAGAGTGAGACATTGAATTGCATTAAGAACAGGAACATATGTACACATGTTCCAAACATGTTCTGAATATCTCAATTTTTTTGTATTTATTGTAAACAAGCATCACATACATTTTATTTTTGCAAAAAAAGCGGTTAAATAAACATTTATAATCTTTAATATTTAAAGCACTAAAATTTTTGAAAAATGTAAGAGAATTTTCGTGAAACTAATATATATATTTGTAAGAAATTTCCCGAATTTCATACATTTTATATCAGTAAATGATTTCTGTAGATGTTCCTTATTTTCAAAATCGCTATATATGTAATAAGTTCAAAAAGTAATCTTAGAGCATATTAGGTAGGACCGGACTTGATATCTCGCGCCCACTTCAAAAATATCCTCGTGGAAATACTTTCCATTCTCATTTTTCAAAAAACCTCATAAATTCTAGAAATTTTTTAAATGAGATATTAAAAAGTAAAAATTTTCAATGACATGAAATATTTTTTTCAAATAAAATCTTTTTAAAATTATGTGATTCATTTTTTTATATTTAGGATTTTAATTATTTCCTATGAAATGTGTCACAGCAGATTTAAAAACAATCCATGCTGCTTTTCTATATCGCTTATTATATTTTCAAAATTCAAATCCTTTTTAATGTGCTTTATTTATGGAATAGATTAATTTTCGGAAAGATAACATCATCCATAATATCATCAAAACAACATAATGGAAAGATAATATCATAACATATTTTTGCACTAAGACCTTTAACTATTAAAAAGAAAGAACAGTTATACATGTGATTACTTGAATAAAATGTTAAACCATACAAAAATACCACAGTAATCGTTTACGATTCACTCCTTGAAATAGATGTATATACATTGGTGCGTGTATATAGTGATACTTCAAACAAAAACCAAAATGTAAAACAAAAACTAAATTCCGTGTAAAATCGATTCCCTCAACGCACATATATTCTATAATAAGAGTCACATTTTTCCTTTGAATTTTAAATAATTCACATAAAAAAGTATTTTTTGCATATGACTCGCAGAATTGGAAGGAACATGGTATTATTTTTGACATTAGCTTAGATTTTTTTTTATTTATTTGGTTTTTAATGCTGTAAAATTTAACAAAATTAGAAAAACAAAACGAGATTTTTAATGTTTTTATTTTCTGTAAGTAATGTTTCGGTATTTATTTTAAAACATTATCATACATTCGACGTAGAATTGAACCTATTTTACTATATTACTGTACGGGAAGTTTCAGAACTGTATGACAAATATGTAAAGGCAAGTACAGGGCACCAGAATAAGCACATTTCGTTTAGAATTATAAATGTGAAAACTCAACGTTGAGGAAAAAGTACAGAGTTTGATTTTTTTTTTCAATAAAAATAATTTTATGAAACTAAGTTTCTTTCAATAACTTTCACGTTCTTATTTTGTATCTGATGTAATGATGGTAAACTATTCATTTTCATATTGAGGGCATGTAAATTTGCCAAAAATACAGGTTTATCCAGGTTTGAGTGATTTATCGATCCTGAATGGGTCTAATTGACCTATTTCTATTTTTTATTTCATATTAGCTACCTCGTTATAGTTTAGTTTTAAATAAATTCTCTTATATTGTAAGTATTCTTCAAACAGATAAATATCTTAAATTTATAATTTTTTACGGAATTATTTTTTTTATCCAAAAAAGTTCACATTTTACTTGAAAGGGCTTTATCGACCCATATCACTAAATGCATCCAATTGCATGGAAAATAAGTAATGTGTATTTCGAAAAATGATCGGAGATCCTTGAGTATACCCTTCTGGTATACTCAAATAATGTTCAACTTGTTTTTGAGTATTTTTTTTATGAAATATGGGACGTAATAAGCGCGGTCCTACTCATGGTGAAATCAGAAAGCTTTGAAAGGAGTTCCCTAGTGATGAATTTGATAAAGGTGTGTTAATGATTTGATTAAAGCAGATGAATCTGATCATTTAGTAGATGTTAGGAAGTTTCTGGGTTTCATACATGGATGCTGCTAACGACAAATGTCGAAGACATATATATCAGAAGTTATGTTTTTAATATCATGAACATCTCTTTAAAATAAACTGTCATAATACCTATACATATTGCAACGAAAAAATATTTTTCTTCCAACGAAGTTGTCGAGTTTTGCGGCAAATGAACAGCGTTTGCGGGAAGTGTGGCTTTTCTGCTTTAATCTGAAAAAAAAACTGCATCTGAAGGACGTCGTTTTTTAAGGAAATTTGCGTCGAACATTTACCATCCGAAGATTGTCCTGTGAAGATTTGTTTAAATGCTTTCGAAGTGGCGATTTCTTCGGAAGAACAAAAGATTGAGGATGCCGATCTGCAAGCATTATTAAAAAAATATTATAAGAAAAAAGGAAGATTTACTTAGACATAAAAAATGACTTGCCAAAGTACTTCCAAACGTTTACATAACATGAAAAAAAATTCAAAAAGGAAGGAAAACAGGTACTGCATAAGTTGACCGAAAGACAGATGTTAAATTGAAGAACCATTATCAAAATTTTGCTTTTGCGCACTAAAAAAGAGTTTTCTGCATCGAATTGTTATTGGGGATGATAAGTAGATCCATTTTGTGAATAGCAAATGCAAAAATCGTAACTTTCACCTGGCGAAGCATCAACATTGAACGGCACGGCCAATTTGCTTCGAAAAGAAGACGATGCCCAGCATTTGGTGTGATCAGAAAGGAATAATATATTGAGAGCTCCTGAAACCGCCCGAAACTGATAAAAGACATCGCTATAGAAAACAAATAATTAAATTGAACTATGCATTGCTCGAAAAATGACACAAACGATTGACATCGCAGCATGACAATGTCCCGTGCTATCGCAATTCCATAGTTCCTGGTACCACCAAAACGCTGAAATAAGATCTGCTATCACATCCGCCATATTTGCCAGACCAGGACGTTTTCGATTATCACTTGTTCTGGTTGATGGCGCATGGCTTAGCTGGGAATCACTTGACCAATTTTGAACAGGTGCAAAATTGATTGGATAAATAGTTTCGGCCCAAAGACGTTTCGTTTTATCGTCACGATATTCATGTATTGTCATAGAGATGGTGAGAATATGTAGCTAGCGAGGGACGATAATTTTAACTTTCTCACTGCCGCGACCTGATATATTCGTTCACTAGGCTGCAGGTTTCACTGCAGTTAAAGTATTATTTAGATTAATATAATTCTACAAATATAATACAGTTTTATGAAATTAGGTTATCTTTGATCCTCTAAAGTTTTATAAATATATGTGTAACAAAAAATTTACATCATATTAGAAGAATACTGAGATCGATACAGGAAAATCATATGATGAAAGATGATGAGTAAGAAAAATAGCAAGATAGAAAAGAGAATTTTTCTATATTAATTTTAAAACTATAAAAAAATGATCTAACTTTTTTCTCAAAGTTTTTTGAAAGTAAATATTATTTCAAATTTGCCGAAACAAAATGTAAAATAATCGAAAATGCCATGTTCCAGGTTTTTTCGCTTCTTTTGATCAACAATTATCGACTTTCAATAATTTAAAGACGAGAAATAGTGGGGAAAAAACTCATCATGCAGAAAAACGAATTTAATGTTTTAAATTATGTTTGGCTCGAAAAAAATGCTTAAATGCTTTTTAAAAATTTGAAAGTGTAAAATAACTCCTTTATGTAGCTCAAACTTCCGATTGAGTTCAACTTTCCTCATTTCCATTTCCTTTTTGTACTCTTTTTGTTATTTAAAACAATTTTTTTTTTCTAAAATGCGGATTAAATCTTTTTTATAACTTTAGCTCTCACAACTTTCGACTTTTCATAGTCCTGGAGAGGCTGTTAAAGAAAAATCTGTATTCTGGGCCCATTCCGGGCCATGACTGAGACGTTATTTTTTTCTGAAGTCTCGCCTGGTCGGGCGTAATGTATTTTTGATACGTCAGGGGGGTGCTTACTTCTTCCTAGGTCTGCACTAGACCAAAGTTTCAATCCCGGTCTCGACACTGTCTATATTAAAATCACTGTCTGTGACTGAACTAATACGTGCAAAAAATAAATAAAAATTGGCTCAATCAAAAATTTTACAAAAAACACATAGATTTTAAAATCGCCTTTATTTAAAAAAAATGTTTATGATCGAATTTTGTCTTAAACGAAAAATTCGTTGATCCATGCAAAATATATATAATAATACCTGAGTTAAAAATATACTTCATTGACACACCTCCTAAGTAGGGCATTTGTCTATAACGTATTTTTCCTTTTCTATGTAGTTCCCTCTAAAAGGGTATTGCTGTATAACATTTTTCCAAGTCTCCTACACATGGAATATGGATTAACGATAAGAAAATATAAGTGAAACTTTTACATATAAATAGGGATTAATTGATAAAATAAATATATCACAGCCTTTGGCGATTCTTTAATTATAAAAAGTGAAATATGAAAAACGAAAAGCTGTATTAAATATTTTTGGTCAGAACTCGTCCATACGAAACAATTTTTAATCATACCGAAGTAAAAAACTATGTAGAAATTCACGACTGAGCCGGGCTATGTTTTAAAGTTTTTTCTAGGCTGGTCCTGTTTATGATTTTAACATTTTTCTAGGCCGGGTCGAACTTTTTTCCCTATGGGTCGGTTTGGGACCGGATCTAGATATTTCGACGCATGCAGACTCCAGTGCAGACTACCAACATATTTTGAAAACAAGTTTGGTTTTAAATCAATAAGCTACTTTTTTATGTCCAAATGAGAGGCACTGTCTTAAATCGACATTTAATAATGGACAATTTGTGGACGGTCCCTTACTAACTTTCAAAATGAGCCAAACACTCTTCGCTTACATGCATGGTTAAATGGTGTGAGTCACAAATTTTGGATCTCTGTGAGGTTTTCAGATAGAGAGATGATTTTATCTCAATTTTAAGAATGGATAAGGAATAACTTCCTTATTGAGAATTTTACCCTACGGGGACCGTATACAACTTAATTTTTGTATTTTTTTAAATATACCCCCCCCCCCCCCAATGGAGTTGCAACTTGTCTTACCTAAAAGTTCTCCTTTTTTATGAAGTTTTGCAATCGGAAGTATGAGTCTTAGAGAAATATTTAAGGAGATAGCCTATTGTTTTGATATTTCTAACACACCATAAGAAATACAAAATAATGCTTTCTTTATTGTCATAAATAAAAATACATTTAAGATAAAATTGTTATTTTGTTATTTTAAGGAAATACAGTTTTGGAATGTTTTACAAGGAATTTCAAAGTCATTAGTATTACATAAGTTATTGTTAGTGTCCCGAACGTCTCCAGGAGGAAAAAACTTTTCTCCATGTAAATAATTCCGTAATATTTCTTTTTTTAATAATCCAAAAATAATCTTAAATTGACAATGCGAGCTGCAAACTGTTGGAAATGTTGGCAATTGCAGTGTCTGCATATAGAAATTGTGATTTCGTTTATAATTAAGTATTATTCAAGTCATCTGTACACACAGAAAACTCATGTCAATAAAATAAACATACATCAAGCGTGCACAATTCATCATTTTAAAAACATTCAAAACAGATAAAAAGCTAATTACTTCTACTTAATTCAATGAATTTCTCAAGTGAACAAAGAAAAACAAGACAAAAGAATCTTTTAAATACTGTTTATGTGTCTAGAGAATTAGCGGATTTGAAAAGCCCTATTCTAAAACAATCCCTTTTCAAACATAAAATACTCAGCGCCAGATAAGAGCCATCTTACTTGTTGAGTAACTTTTTTATTCGGAAAAAGTTAAGGAAAAGTTATTTTAAAAATAATTAATTTAAAGTTAAAAATTCTATTGTTTTGTAATTTCCATAACAAACACGTTAAAAACACACTGAATTAAGATGGAAATTACCTTTTAGAATGTACATAAAAAAGTTTATTTATAAATTTGTTTTTCATTCTTTATGTACTTAAATAACAACAAAAACAAAAACAAAAATAAAAATAAAAAACTTAACAAGACTTTCTAAATAAATTAATGACGTCTAATGATTCTAAATATTTGTGAAATTCAAAAACAAGATTAATTTTTTTTAATATTTTAACGATGTTAAGTTCAATTATCTTTTCGAATCTTAATTCCATAAACAAAATTCAAAGGAAAGTGGTTGAAAGTAAATTCTAAATACTTAACTTTATCATTCGTAGACAACATTGTTCGAAGGGGTTAAAAAGCTTTTACTATTTTAAATATACGATTTTGAAAGTTAGATGTCTGCATTTTTTATTGTGTGATATATATATAAGAAAAACAAAATAATGCTTTCTTTATTGTCATAATTAATGATATATTTATGATATTTTTTAAGAAATGCATGTTTTGAAATATTTTTACAAGAAATTTCAAAATAATTAGTATTACTTAACATATTATTAGTAAACCCGAAAGTCTCCTCGTATAAGAATTTTTTTTTTCAATCTGAAAAATTCCACAATATTTATTTATTTATTTTTAATAATCCTAAAATTATCTTAAATTTACAATACAAGCTGCAATCTACTATAGTTGTTAGCAATTGCAGTTTCCGCATATGGAAATTGTGATATTATTTCCAACTGAATATTATTCAACCGATCTGTACACACAGAAAACGCATGTAAATAAAACAAACATCATGAAGCGTACACAATTTATCATTTCAAAACAGATAAAAAGCTAATTACTTCCATTTAATTCACAGAATTTCTCCGGCAGACAAAGAAAAACTAGACAAAAGAATCTTTTAAATACTGTTTTAATGTCAAGAGAATTAGCGAATTTGAAAAGCGCTATTCTAAAACAATCTCTTTACAAACATAAAATACTCAGTGCCAGATAAGAGCCAGCTTACTTGTTGTCGAGTAACTTTTTTATTTGGAAAAGAATTAGGGAAAAGTTATTTTAAAATAAATTAATTTAAAGTTAAAAATCTAATTGTTTTGTAATTTCTTTAACAAATACGCTAAAAAGACACTGAATTAAGATTGAAATTACTCTTTTAGAATGTAAATAAAAAGTTTTTTTTTTTAAATATTTGTTTTTCATTCTATATGTACTTAGATAATAACAAAAGCAAAAACAAAATTAACAAGAAATTCTAAACAGAATAATGATGTCAGTAATTATTGATAAAACCAGTATTAAATTTTTAGAAGCGAGGTGGAACCCGTCGTCAAAATTCGACGAAAGATAATCTTTGAAAAAGAACTGTCTTATTTATTTACAATAAATCTACAAAATAATTACAGTAAAAAATGCATCTTATATTAGTCAGTCTAATTCCCAAGCAAATATCTTCAAAACTGAAATTAACAAAATACTACAAAACTCAATTATTCAAATTATTAAGAGAAATTAAAGCAAAATTCACCGGATTTTATAACAGACGGATTTTAATTTCAATTTTTTCCTTTTTTTCAATTTTGAGAGAAAATAGTGTAATTCTGTTGCCACAATCACAAAATTGGTACTAAAAATTATAAAAATAAATAATGTATAAAAATAAATTGAGATATAGCTTGAAACAAATGCATTTAAAAGTGCACTTTCTTTCTCTATACGACGGTGTAAAAATTTAAAATGTACGATGTTTAGAATTTAGTATGTAAAAAATTTTAAATGTACCATGTAAAACTTGCAATACAGAAAATTTCAAAATAGAAATTCCTTTGAAAAGTGTTGCGAACTCTAATATATATACATATATTTCAATTTTAAAAGAAAATGGTGTGATTCTGTTGTCACAATTACAAAATTGGTACTCAAAACTGTAAAAAAATTAATATGTCAAAAATAAATTGATATGCAGCTTTCAAATAAATTGCATTTAAATGTACATTTTTTTCTGTATACGACAGTGTAAAATTTAAAAATATGCATTGTTTAAAAGTATAATATTTTTAGTAGTGAAAATTAGAAACCCGAAATTGCAGGGGAAAGTGTTGCCATTCGCAAAGTGACGTATACGTTACGCACAGATACGTCTGGTCTTTATAATACAGATAAATGTCCCTATTTTCTAATTATATGTAGACTTAAAACACAAGGTTACTTTTTGTTTTAATACATTGATAATACTGAATTCGTAAACTTAAATAAAATTTTATTTTAAATTTATTTTTGACGTTTTCGGAAAATCGTTTAAATAACAAGATGACAATTTAAATTGACGAAAACATAAATACTGAAATATATTCACTGAACTTTCACAATACCAAATTTGCAAGAGTATCAGTTTTCGGGGACACAAACTAAATACTTTTAATGAAAATTTAAGTGATTTCACGAAATGATGGTAGAAATTAAATGGCCAACCCGTTTCATGCAAAAGTAACTGGCTTATTCCGTTAGATTCTTCGCTTTTCCAAAATAACCTCAAATTTTATGGAATGTATTGTTTAATTATCCAGATCATTAAAGCAACGTAGGCATTCACCTGGATTATCCTTCCAAATTTCTGAAACTATTGTGCTATTATAATTTAACCTCCTGCAATCTGAGCAACATAAATTGCATTTATTTTTTTTTTGTTAGTTTTTATTAGCATTTATTTTTTAGTAAAAAAACTTAATAAATTTTCATTTTTTAATTTTGCTGTATAGCACACTTATTTAAATAGATTTTCAATTCATGACTTGTTTTAAAATAATTTAAAATTTTCTAAAACAGTGGAAAAAAATAGATTTTTTTATAAAGAACATAAGGCGAATATTACCGTCTACTATTAAAATCCATAAATAATAATTGAAACAAATTTAAAATAGCATAAAAGATGAAATTTACCAGCAAAACGTCGAATTCCAAATGATTCACCCATTGCGTCATTTTTTAAAACAAAGTTAATTAAGATTATAGAAGGAGATAGCAAAGCATCCATTGTAACAGATGTCAAGATTCAGGCGGTTATAATGTATTGGATAATTTTTTTAGGGGTGGGGGAAGGGTTAAGAGCTAAAATTCCAACTCTTTAAATAGAAGTTTACAGTCGTTCTTGGTACATAAATCAAATGTTTTTGACATTTAAAAATATAGTGTGTTCTCGTCATGTAAGTAGTGACGTAAACAGTATTACAATGAAACAAATTGATCATTTCATTTATGTAATATTAAAATTGTTCAGTCTCATTTATTAATACTCGAATTTCGAAATTTGAAGCTTGTTACCATCTCCGATGCCAGTATTTTCAGCGCAATTTCATACAAAATTGAGTGATATTAGTTATGTGATACATGTTTTCTTCTGGTAGTTCTACAGTGGTTTTATTATCCTTTATTCTATTCGGGTAAATGTCATTAAAAATGTAGTAGCACATGCAGAAAACATTATGTGGCAGCGGTTATGTCTTTCTTCTATCTTTAAAAAAAGATATTGGATTTGTAAATATTTTCCAATTCATTTACGATGGATGAAAATGTTTTAGGGGGTCAGATATCACGCTAAAACACGTTTTTACTATGCGTCTGTTTTTGAATACTTAACTCTGTCTGTCATACTGTGACATGGATTTGTAGGCACTGAACTTTAAGAACTAATGCCCAGAATGCAATCTTTTTTTTATTAAGTTTTTGCTTGATATAAATTTTTGCCGATTATATTTTGATTTAAACCGCTCAACAGGTAGATGTGTTACGCAGCATTTTTCACGATTACCGCAATCGCTCAATCTTCAAGTTAGTAATTCACAGTTATTTATGTTTTAGTACGTTTTGCTGCAAATTGTTCAATAGGTGGCGCTGTTTTTTAAGATTTTTACAACAGCTCTATCCCAAGAATTAATCAACGGATTTTCATTAAACATCTGATTCAATTATTCCTTGATATGAATTGATGCTCTTTACATGTTGGTGTAAATATCTTTACAGGTGGTGCTTCTAGACTGCATTTGTTATGATTTCTGCAAGAACTCTATCTTAAGAATTGATGCACGGATTTCCGTAAAATTTCAGATTCAGTTAAATTCTAGTGACAATAGTAATACAAATGGCGCTTCTATGCTGAATTTTGCTTGATTCAATAGATTTTAGCAACAGGCCTATCTAAAAAACTATTGCATGGAATTCCATACCTTTAGAATCTTCACGATGTGTATAAATTGCCGTTTAAGTTTGGCACTGTGATAGCAAATTGCAAAATTTTAACATGTGTGAGATAGAAGAAAGTTTTGTAATTGCTACATCCGGCAAGTTTGTATATAAAAAATAAGTGAAAATAATTAAATAATAAGGCAGAGGTTTATGTTTTAAGCAATTTTAATTTGTATTGCCTTCATCACTTATATTGAAACTCTTATTTTATATATGTTAAGAAAGCCACTTTAAATGAAAAAGGAAAATAAAACTATTTTTTTATTACAAAAATCTTACAAGGACTGTATTAGAAATACAGCTCATATTCAAAATATTAGAATAATTACCTTTTTTTAGAAATTGAAAATATCGTTTGGTAATTTAATGACTTTTAATGAAAATATGCAAACGATATTTTTATTAAGAACTTATTGTTGATTAAACTTACTTGTTATCTTAAATTTAATATCATTTTTGAAAAGATTAATTGCAAAAAAAATTATTTTGAAAAGTCAAAATATTAGAATATTTATTCAAGTGGTTCAAAATATTAGAATATTTCACATTAATTCTCCTTTAATTATTACCAATTCTTAATTGGTGGCATCATTGATTAAATTCAGACTATTTTATTTAAAATCAGTATTCTTTTTTGCAGTTTGTTTCTTTTTCGTCTTAAAATGGGCCGTGTGAGTGATATTCCTGAATCTACTAAACTTCGTATGGTTGATTTGTATCGGCAAGGTAAAAATCAATGTTTTATAGTGAATTATTTACATTGTTCGCAATCGAGCGTTAGTAAAATACTAACACAATATTCAAAAATTGGAAAATTTCAAAATAATCGCCGAAATGTTGGCCGAAAACCAAAAACATCTGCTAGAGATGACAGGAAACTGAAGCGTATAGTTAAGAAAAACCGTTTTAAAAGTGTGCGATTCTTGCACCGAAAATGGGAAGAAGAAGGAGTTGAAGTTTCTACATCGACAACATTAAGACGTCTCCATAAATTTAAATTTGAACCTCGTGTACCGAAAACAAAACCTCTCATGACTGCAAGACAAAAGCGTATAAGATTGAATTGGTGTAAATCAAGACGTTTATGGAGCAATGAAGATTGGAAAAATATATTATTTAGTGATGAAAGTATGTTTTGTGTTTCATATGGTAATCAAGGTATTCGAGTTTGGAGAATGAAGCAAGAAGCATTTGATAAAGAATGCCTTAAACGTTCGGTAAAATTTGCTGCTAGTGTCATGGTTTGGGGTTGTATGAGTGCAGAAGGACCTGGAAAGTTATGCATCGTCTACGAAAAGGTTAACTCTCTGATATATCAAGAAATTTTAGAATATTACATGATTCCATCATCAGAAGATTTATTTGAAGATGTTTCATCTTTCAACAAGATTTAGCGTCCCCGCATACCTCGGTGTCAACTAAGAATTGGTTCCGCCAACGCAACATTAAGGTACTTCCTTGGCCACCAAATTCACCAGATCTTAATCCCATCGAAAACTTATGGTGTATAATGAAGAAAAAACTTCAAGAAAATCCTCCTTCAAGTAAAACTGAGTTAGTGGCACGTATAAAGTCTATTTGGGCTAATATTGATAGAAATGTTTGTAAACACCTTGTATATAGTATGCAAGATCGATTGTACGCTGTTATGAAAGCTAAAGGGGATGCTTCAAAATATTAACTATCATTTACTTCATATTCATAAGGTAATATTGTTGCGTAAAATAAAATATTCTAATATTTTGAACCAATCTAAATTTTATTCTAATATTCTGGTGTGTTTAAGGAAGCTGTATACCTAATTTATTGTGCTGTATTTTATATTTTATAAATGTTAAAATCTTATCTAAACATTCCAGATTTAATTTATAAGAAATTATATTGCATTTACTTAGTATAAAAAATAAATAAATGACAAATAATTTTTTCTTATTACTTTTTCTCAATTATTCTAATATTTTGAATATGAGCTGTATTATACATTTTCTTATGAACAACGGCCGAAACATTAATCATACCTGTTAACGAAGTTTTCGTATCCATTGCGTTGATGAATGATTGAGCTACTGGGTTTGACCCCACAAAATATTTATGGTGTCAGAAGTGAAATAAGGAAATAGATACCTATACTTTAAACATCCACCTTGAACAGTTACATATTTTTTATATAAATGTTATTTAATTAAATGTTACTTACTTTAAATGAAATGAATAAAAGATTTATAATTAAAAGTAATGATTGGACTCAATTATTTGTGACTGAAATTATTATTGCACTTTTATAAGATGTATATTGCTAACATAAGAGTAACAGCCATTGTAAAAATATTACCCAACCAACCGTGTACATACCATTAAAATTCGAAAAATAAAATACTAACCGAAATCAAATACGAATCTGACGTTTTAACTTAAGTGTAATTTAAAATTAATACAACCATTACAAACGGCTATAACGCTTTAAATAATAACAATTATCGATAAAATGTACACAGAATGTAGGAGGAAGAACGAAATTTTATTATTGACTGGCGGGTGACGACACAGGTCTATCTAGTTCGAGTCAAAACTTTCCAAAATTTGTTAAAAGTGGGCTGGCATATAAAAATAAAATTGGTCTGCAAAGACGTATATTGGTGGAAAACACCAGAAAAGGTCGTTTTCAGCATTTAACTTTTAGGTTTACGATTGTGTACCTGCTGCCATGTTTCATAATTTTGGGTGTTGGAAAAATTTTAAACTGACTAAGATATGTTGACCACTAAAATAGGGTCTAAACGTTTTTTCCATGAAGGTAGTTCAACTCTATTTTAATATACTAGTCGAGTTCTGCCTAGTACTGGAATTGTAGGTAAATGTGAGGATACCTCCCGGTCGTCGGTTTTAGACTCGATCGTTATTCTTATAGGTTAAATTTTCTCTCATCCCATACAAACCGGGAGGCAGCAGCACAGATAATTACCTCATCGAATTCACTGATTAAATTCTAGAATTAGTCTAAACTGGACTCACATAGTAAAACACAATCGGTCTGTCAAGTCATATCTAGGTGGAAAACTCCTAGAAACCTGATTTAACGATTGACTCGTAATTTTACCACCGTTCTTTCCTGCACAAATATTCGAAAAAATTTCGTAATACGTTAAAAATTTCTTTTGCATAAGAAAAAAGTACGGTTCTATAAATATAGGTTAATATACCTAGAGAAGTTTAATGGGTTACCTTGAAGCACATCAACAAAACTTCACTACATTTCTGAAAATATGTTTTTAAATTATGATGTCTTATAGAAAACGAGATAAAATGATTTTTTCTTGTATATAAAGTTAAAGAAATATTTTCAAATAAGGAAATCGATTTCGTAAACTTCAAGGACATTAATGAAACTTTTACCAGAATGTTTTAAGTAATAATATTTGACTTCCAAATGAAAAAAAAATCTATCTTCAGATATAGAAACCTGTACTTTTAAAATTTTCTGGTACTTAAACATTAAAGACGCCTCAGGTGTTTTATTTTTTACCTGCTGGTGCAATATAACAACATCTAATTTTTTTTCTCAGTGACGATGAAATTTAAATGCAGAATATTTTAAACATATATAAAATAATATGTCTCTTACTTAATTTTTTTAATATTCTTGCATTGATTTTTTTATGTTTAATTTTGATTAAAAAATGTTCTTTGACTTGCATGACTATGCAAAACATTTCTCGAGACCTAATAAAGCAGTTTACATGAAATTTGTTAAATATCTTCATTTTAAATTAAAGAATAACTTTGAATTATTATAGAGATGGTTATTTAAAATTGGCAATTTTTCAACTAAAAAAAATTTAATTCTTTAATTTAAGTTTAAATTTAAAATTTAAAAAAATAAATTGCTTTCAAATGAAGTATAAGTTCAAGATACATCAGTCTTATATTATTATCAACGTTATTGGATGCGCTTGAACCAATGGTTTCGCTACATTCTTGCGCGCAGTGGATGAAAGTAAAAGACATTTTTTAAATTAAACATTTAAAAAAATCAATGTAGAATATTTAAAAAAGTATTTTAAATAGAAGAAATATTAAGTCTCTATATACAGTCTATGTACCTATATACCTATATATCTATATACCCACGTCTGAGGTTTATCAAACATTTTCTCCACACCAGTGGAGAAATGGGGAGTGGGCGTTTTATAATACAACCCTATATACAGTCTATGTACCTACTTACCTATATATCTATATACCCACGTCTGGGGTTTATCAAACATTTTCTCCACACCAGTGGTATTTTTTTATCGACTTAGCGGCGGATTAACAGAGATATGATTTCTTTCCTTCACAACGCTTCATTTATTTTGTTTATTTTATTTATATATATATTTTTTTTATGTTGTGAGAATAGGATGGACCTATGAAAAAATTATCAGTATGAAAGGTATAGTTTATATAAGCTGTTTATAAATATTTTCATTTTAAATATCCTTATACTATAACAGAGAGAATATACATTTATTCTAAAATTACTTAAAGTTATTTATCCTAACATTATTTTAAATTTTGTTTGAAAATCGGAAGATAGCATGTAGTTTTGATAAAATTACACTTAAAGAAAACGATACAGCTCAGAAAGATAATATTTTTTCTTGCCATACTCGAATATATCAAAAATTATTGTTTGTAAAGCATTTTCCATACTTTCCAACTATTCCTTTTGAATATAAAACGCGGAATATATTCACTGAGCTCAATGATACATAAAATTGAAGATTCTAACGTAACACTGTTTTTGATTTTCTTTATGCTACAGAGAAGGGTTTACAGTAACGATTCGCTGCACTTTAAAAGTTATTTGCATCCGGAGTTTTATACTTCGCGTCAACATTTTGTACCTGCATCATTCTTTGTATTTGTATTTATTTTATATTTTACACATTTCTAAGTGCATTTCACATAATATTTTACTTCTCTAAAAAATGAGAGGAAGATATTATATGATGTGTATGTATATTCCCTTAAGGGGGATAGGATACCTTTGAACATGCAGAAAAAAAATATCCCTATGTCGCAAGCTGCAAATAAGTCAATTTGTGCAATAAGTCAAAAATAAAAATCATACCTAAATTTATATATATATATATATATATATATATATATATATATATATATATATATATATATATATATATACACTGGTGTCCAAAATTTAAGCATAATTGGTAATTAAGTAATTATTTTTAAATAATGAAAGAAATATGAATCGGAATGTGCTGAAACTACAGGTGTGTAAACAAAATAGTACGCGTCACATATTTTCGCGAAGAGTTTTCCCCGAAATCGAACAGGGGACCGTCAACAAATTGAAAAAAAACGAAGATCTTTTGGATAACCCTGTCAAAACTAATGTAGCAAAAGCGTTCAAACTGCACATTATGATTAAGTGGCTTATTGTAATGTACTGTGTTAATTTTTACAAGGATAGCATGTATACTCGTAGAGAAATTAAGGTTTTTATAAAAACAGTCCTAAGTTTTTTGCTTATAATTTGCAGAGTTCTTAATATAAAATAGAGTTCTTTTTTGAAAAAATGACACACATCATTGTACACAATAACCTGTCATCAGAATTAAAAAATAATAAAAATTGTATGAAAAATGAGCAGGTTTACTAAATAATTTTTTACTGCGCCTGCATGAACGCTATTAAAATTTCATTTGCATATTATGTTAGTTAAATGTATAGAGCAACTTTTGTGAAAGTCTCAAAAACATAGCTTAAAAATTCTGAAAATTATCGTTGATAGAATGAGATCAAAATCCTTTATTCCCTAAATGAAGCAAAAAGATGAGGGGCTGTATCCATATTCCATTGTTTAGTGCCTACATAATATTGCACGTACAACTATATTTAGGTAAAACCCCTGATTTTTTTGCTTCCTTTAGGAATAACGGATTTTGAGTTGATTCTATAGGCTCCCATTTTCAGAATTTTCAAGCTATGTTTTTGAAACTTTTACAGAAGTTGCTCTATACATTTAGCTAACACAATATGCAAATGACATTTTGATATCGTTGACGCATGCGCAATGAAAATTTATTTACTAAACATACTCATATTTCATACAATTTTTATTATTTTTAAATTCTGATGACAGGGTATTGTGTACAATGATGTTTGTCATATTTTCAGAAAAGAACATTATTTTATAATAAGAACTCTGCAAATTATAATAAAAAAACTTGGAAAAATTTAGGACTGTTTTTATAAAAACCTTAATTTCTCTACGAGTATATATGCTATCCTTGTAAAAATTAACACAGTACATTACAATAAGCCACTTAATCATAATGTGCAGTTTGAACGCTTTTGCTACATTAGTTTTGACAGGGTTATCCAAAAGATCTTTGTTTTTTTTCAATTTGTTGACGGTCCCCTGTTCGATTTCGGGGAAAACTCTTCGCGAAAATATGTGACGCGTACTATTTTGTTTACACACCTGGAGTTTCAGCACATTCCGATTCATATTTCTTTCATTACTTAAAAATAATTACTTAATTACCAATTATGCTTAAATTTTGGACACCAGTGTATATATATGGGAAATCTCCTCCACTATTAGATCTGCATATTATTTTCTACGCATCGCAACTCCGATGAAAAGGCTCTCAGTGAGGCAGACGATTTTGAAGCTGCTATTAATTCCTAAGAAGCCAGACGATTTAAGCGGTAGAAAAAAGAACTGAACGGAAGAAAGGAGAATGGAATGTTTTTAGTTTTAAGTTGGTGTAAAAAGAACGTAAGATGAAGACGAGTTCCCGTATAAGATGTAATTGATTAATTAGAGTTATGATTGTTTGCTTTGTAAATAGTCTTATGTAAATATCTTTTTTGTAAATATTAACGTTTAATATAAGTCATTTAAAAGTTTAAAAAGGTGTCAGAATTTAATTTACCTCCGAGTTTATTTACTTATGTGTTCAAAAGAACTTTTTAAAGAAGAATCTCCATAAATTTTGGTCTCAGTAAGTGAGATACAGACGCACGCCCACAGAGATGGAAATATATATTTTTTAATATCTTGGAAGCCGATATTTTTTAGAACTGTGATGGAATGCCAAGCCCACAAAGCTAATTCAGAAGAGGTAAAATTTTGCGATGAAAGTGAAATCAAAGTGTGTGAAGCTGAGCATCTGATTATGAAGTGAGTTTATTATTTCATTTTTCTTTTCAATAATGGAAAAATTAGTTGATTTAAAGGAATTAGAGTTTTCTTTGAAAACTGAAAAATCAGCTAGTATTAAGATATTGCACAGATTAATTTTTGGAGAAATCGGTGACAGAAATAATCGACGTAGAATTCGGAATTTTACTGGGTTTACGTTTGAAGTAGATTCCGATGAATATCAAACTAAATTCAAAGAAATTAAAGATAATTTTTCTGTTAACGACTTAATTACCATTTGCAATGTTTTGTGTATAAATAATTCGGGAACTTTTGATGAAATTGCTGCCAGAATAATTTCTAGTTTATGTGATTTTAGTATTTTGAAAATTAATATGATAGCCGATGTAGGTACTCTTAGTGATGACGAAAGTGTCGATGAATTTAATGATGATTTACAAGATAAAACTAAAAATATTTCAACTGTTTTTGAGAATAATATGAGAAATGATTCTGGTAGTTCTAATTGTGAAAGTAATGAAAATCAGAAAATCCTAATTCCTGATTATGTTATTAAACCAGGCATTTCTATTAATGATATTGAAAGTATGATTACAATGTTTGAAGGTACTCAAGTACAAAATATTAATAAATGGATCGCCGATTTTGAAGATATCGTTTCATTATTTAACGTTAGTGATTTGCACAAATTGATTTTGGCTAAACGCCGTATGACAGGCAAAGCAAAATTATTTCTTGAAAGTGAAACAAATATTAATTCGTGGTCTAAATTAAAAGCCCTACTCGTATCTGAATTTGGTCAAACGTGCAATTCAGCTGAATTACACGAATTGCTGTCCAAAAGAAAAATTAGACCACATGAATCGTTAGATGAATATTTTTTAAATATGAAACAATTATGCTCAAAAGGCAATATTGAAGATTCTGCCCTTATTCAGTATGTAATAAATGGAATTAATGACCCCATTTCTAAAAAAATCTTTTTTGTATGGTTGTCCCAATATTGCTGAATTTAAACAAAAATTAAAGATTTATGAAAAAATAAGATCGGAGTATGAAAATGCAAAATTTCATAAATATGAAAGAGCTAAGCCTAAAATTAAATCCGAAGTTGAAGTTAAGAACAAATTTAAGCCTGTAAAGCCAAATATGCGTTGTTTTAATTGTGGCGGGAATAATCATAAGAGTATTAACTGTGTAAATAAAGATAAAGGGCCGCTTTGTTTTGCTTGTAACGCTTATGGTCATAAATCATTTCAATGTAATAAATCTAAAGATACAAGTGTTAAAAATGCTCAGTCACATGTAAACATTATTACATCCCAAGATTTAATTCTGAAAGAGATAAAGCTTTATTCTTTGCGTTTAATCTCTTTAATAGATACTGGTAGCCAAAAGACTTTGTTAAAGAAAAGTATTTATGATAATTTGAAGAACTTTGTAGAATTAAAACCTACGAGTATCTCTTTGACCGGTCTAGGAAAAGCCTCAATTAAACCAGAAGGTTGTTTCAGTTCAGAAATCGAAGTAGATGGTTCAAAATTTAAAGTTACTATTTTTGTCGTTAAGGACAGTTGCATTAATTTCGATTTAATTATTGGCACTGATGTTATTCATCAAGGTACATTAACTATTTCTGAGAATAAAGTGAAACTGTTTAAAGCTGAAGTTCAGTCTAATGACTTTTTAGTTAATATTGTAAATGTTTTGGATGAGCCTAAAATTGATTTAACTCACATTGCTGACAAAAAATTACGTTCAGAGTTATACTCTTTAATTGAAAATTATGTACCAATTAAAACTAAAAAAGTAGATGTTAAAATGAAAATTAATTTAACTGACGAAATCCCAGTTTGTTCTTCTCCTCGAAGATTACCGCCATGCGAGAAAAAAATAGTCGAAAACCAAATTGAGGAGTGGCTAGCTCAGGGAATAATTCGAGAAAGTTCTTCTAATTTTTCTTCGCCGGTTGTGTTAGTCAAGAAAAAAAATAACACAATGAGACTTTGTGTTGATTACAGATGTCTTAACAAAAAGACAGTACGCGAGCATTTCCCCTTGCCAGTTATTGATGATGTAATAGACCAATTACATTCTGCCGAAGTATTTACCACCATAGATTTGAAAAACGGTTTCTTTCATGTAGATGTTGAAGAAGACTCGCGGAAATACACCTCGTTTGTTACTCATGAAGGACAATACGAATTTTTGAAATGTCCATTCGGGTTGACCAATAGCCCTAGTGTTTTTCAAAAGTATATTTATAATGTATTTCGAAACCTATTAAAAGATCACATTGTTGTCATTTATATGGATGATTTAATAATACGTGCTAAAAACGAAGCTGAAGGTCTAGAAAAATTAAAACTTGTACTCGAAACTGCATCGGAATATGGATTAGAATTAAATCTTAAAAAATGCAATTTTTTGAAGCGTGAAATTGATTTCTTGGGGTATAGAATCATAAATGGTAAATTGTATCCCTCTCCACTGAAGACTAAAGCAGTAATAAATTTTCCCGAACCAAAGTGTACCAAAGATGTTCAAAGTTATTTAGGATTGACAGGATACTTTCGAAAATTTATAAGAAATTATTCGGTTATAGCTAAACCGTTAAGTGACCTGCTAAGAAAAGATTCAAAATTTAAATTCGATATAGAAGAACAAAGAGCTTTTAATGAACTCAAACGTATTTTGTCGTCAGAACCAGTACTTTTAATTTACAATCCCAAAAGTGCGACCGAAATCCATTGTGATGCCAGTATTGATGGCTATGGAGCTGTTTTAATGCAACAATCTCCAGTAGATAATCAATTTCATCCAGTTTATTTCGCAAGTAAAAAAACCACCGAAGCTGAACGGAAGTACACTAGTTACGAATTAGAAGTTTTAGCTGTAATTGAAGCCCTGAAAAAGTTTAGAGTATATGTGCTAGGTATCCCATTTAAAATTGTAACCGATTGTAATGCATTTAAAATGACTATGGATAAAAAAGAAATGAGTACAAAAATAGCTAGATGGGCAATAATGTTATCCGATTTTGATTATGTTATTGAACATAGACAGGGTAGCAGTATGAGACATGTCGATGCATTAAGTAGGTATCCTATTTGTATGGTAATCCAAGATAGCTTAACTTTAAAAATTATCCAAGCTCAAGAAACCGATGACCATATTAAAACAATAAAAGAAATCCTAAAGGTGAAATCTTATGATGATTATCAAGTTAAAAATGATGTTCTTTATAAATGTGTTAATGGTAATGATTTATTAGTTGTACCGGAAGACATGCAAATGAATATAATCAAGGCCGCTCACGAAAAAGGTCATTACGCAGTTGCAAGAACAGAGAAAAGTTTAGAAAATGATTTTTATATCCCTAAAGTTAAACAAAAAATTGAGAAATGTATAGCAAATTGCGTTCCCTGTATTTTAGTTAATAGAAAATGTGGTAAACAAGAAGGCTTACTTCACCCAATAGAAAAAGAAGAAACTCCATTACATACGTACCATGTTGATCACTTAGGTCCATTAGAAAGCACTAATAAAAATTACAAACATATCCTTTCGGTCATTGACGCATTCACAAAATTTGTTTGGTTGTATCCCACAAAATCTACCGATGCTGCCGAAGTAATTTCTAAATTAGAAATCCAAAAATCTATCTTTGGAAATCCAGTTCGAATTATATCAGATAAAGGTCCTGCATTTACCTCTAAAGCTTTTGAAGATTATTGCATCAATGAAAATATTAAACATATCCCGATTACCACTGGATTACCCAGGTCTAACGGCCAAGTTGAGCGTCTAAATTATGTCATAATATCTGTTCTGTCTAAATTGTCTGTCGATAATCCTAAAAAATGGTATACACATGTAAGCAACGTCCAACAGGTGATAAATTCGACTTTTCAGAGAAGTATAAGCACAACTCCTTTTGAATTGATGTTTGGTACTAAAATGAAACTAAAAAATAACATTGAAATTACTAGTCTTCTGAATGCTGAAATACAATCTGATTTTACAAAAAATCGCGAAGATATGAGAAAAAATGCTAAAAAACAGATTTTAAAAGTCCAAGAAGAGAACCGTAAAACTTACAACCTCAGACGAAAGAAAGCTAACAAATTTAAGATTAATGATGTGGTTGCTATAAAACGCACACAACAAGGTCCAGGTTTGAAGTTAAAACCAAAATATTTAAGTCCGTACAAAGTCATAAAAGTAAAAAATAATGACACCTACGATGTAAAGAAACTTGGATTCAAGGAAGGACCCATGGTCACCAGTACATGTGCAGAGTACATGAAGCCGTGGACGGACGAAGCTTTAAAAAAAAAAAAGAATTTCACCGATTGTGACACTATACCAACTATGACAAACCTCTGGACTGACAACTAATATAATTTTAACTTTATTCTCGAAAAGACGAAAAGACGTAAGGTAATAGAAGATGAAAAGACGTATGAAAGAAGAAAAGACGAAAAGACATAAGGTAATAGAAGATGAAAAGACGTATGAAAGAAGAAGACGAAAAGACGTAAGATAAAAGAAGATGAAAGGACGTAAGAAAGAGAAGACGAAAAGACGCGGAAAAAAAAAATATATGAATTTTTTCAAGAAATAATCTAAGCTTTGATAAACAATTTGAATGATGACTTCTTTTTTTCAATTTAGACTTTGGATGCTGCTGTGTTTTTTTTCTTTATCTTTTCAGATGATCCAGCTGCTGTTTCCAGCCAACAAGAATACATTCGAGGACGAATGCCTCATCAGTATGGCCGAAATATGGGAAATCTCCTCCACTATTAGATCTGCATATTATTTTCTACGCATCGCAACTCCTATGAAAAGGCTCTCAGTGAGGCAGATGATTTTGAAGCTGCTATTAATTCCTAAGAAGCCAGACGATTTAAGCGGTAGAAAAAAGAACTGAACGGAAGAAAGGAGAATGGAATGTTTTTAGTTTTAAGTTGGTGTAAAAAGAACGTAAGATGAAGACGAGTTCCCGTATAAGATGTAATTGATTAATTAAAGTTATGATTGTTTGCTTTGTAAATAGTCTTATGTAAATATCTTTTTTGTAAATATTAACGTTTAATATAAGTCATTTAAAAGTTTAAAAACGGTGTCAGAATTTAATTTACCTCCGAGTTTATTTACTTATGTGTTCAAAAGAACTTTTTAAAGAAGAATCTCCATATATATATATATATATATATAAGTATATATATATATGTATACTTATGTATATATATGTATATATATGTATATATGAATACAGATACTTGTAAATTTATAAATAATCATTGAGTGATAAATTTATAGATTCATATTGAGATAAAAAAAAATAACGCGTCTTGCACACATGATATGATCAAAAAATATGCATATAGAAAATAAATACATAATAATATTACCTTTATACTAAAACCAGGATATTTGTTAAAAATAGTGAGTAAATTAAAAAATTAACTCAATAAATGACTTTTTTTTTATTTTTTCAAGAATATTTTCACAATACGAAACAAAAAATAAAGTACAATCTTACCTTTTCTGGTTTTAAATTGTAGATATACATAAAATAATGTGTGGTCAACATTTCTTTTGATTGCCATGCGTAGTTTTTTCGTAACACTGCGTGCAGTATCAAAATTCATCGTTCTGAATAAACGCGACTTATCACATTACCACATTTCTTATCACATTTCATAACACATACGTAGTAAAACTGTCACAATGATTAAACTACTGAGAATTGTTTAATGGAATTGTTCAGAAATGATGGCGGAATTAAAATATGTATTTAAAAAATTGAAAAATTTTCGAGGTTTAAAGGTATACTACCCCTTACGTCTATCTAATATTTTTAGCGGTAACATAATAAAAGAAAATTAGTAAGTTATTTATGTTATTCGATTTCACATATTATAAAAGCACTGAAGCAAATATATTGTGACATATTTGTTTGTTTAGCAGTTTTGTGGTAATTTTCTTGATATGTTTTAATAAATATTAAGACTGAGAACGATGAAAAATAACACTCATCGAAAATTCACGAGTATATCATTTATTCAAATATAACGATTGAATTTATCTTGTGCATTTGTAATATGTAAGAAGCACATTGAATGGTTTAACAAGTAAGAAAAATCAAGCATTAAGGATATATTATCAAATACTGTTCAACACTTCCTGAAATCATTAATAAAATTCGTTACTTAGGGAAATAAGATGTTACTAATTATAGCAAATTATGTATCCATTACTTTTAAACAACCTTGTGTTTAATCTGTTGATTGTAATATATACTATATAGTAGAAAAATTTAGTTTAGCAAAAAAAAAAAAAAAAAAAAAAGTTTGAAGTTTCTGTCTTAACATTTTATATTAATGTATTAAACCTTCTTGAATGCTTTAATTCAGTCCTCTGGTTTACCTAGTACCTTTATCACACGCCAGTTTTTAACTAAAATTTAATTCAAGATAAAACACTCTTAAATTTAATTAAACTACATTTTCAGAAATTATTATCAATAGTCGCCCATTTATCCAATTTCCTTGCATGACCCTGTATATCAATTTATCTATATTCTACAAAAATTGCTAAATAAAATGAATGCAGTTCAACGCAAAAAAGATATATTTATTTAAATAAACATCTTTAAGTAAATTACGCTCGTATGCAGCAATATTTACGAACTCTTTCGTTTAGCCATGTATATCAACTATAGCATTTAATTCACACCGTAGAATATTCATACATTTAGTGGAATTTTAAAATGCATATTATAAATATTTGCATTTATGATTAAGTATCAGCGACGTATATCAATTTCATTATACATGAATATTCTAATAAAAATAAATTATGTCACAAACAAATCCCATCTTACCATCATGAAATCGAATTCTTTTGTATGGCTTTGTAAATAAACTAGTAAATCTGCAGATCATGCGCTTCAACGTCATCTTTACAAGTTACAGCTTCTAAAGGCACTTTGGATAATATTCAACTTTTTGTAAACCGCAATTTAAAGTTTTTAAATTACGTAATTTTTATAAGAATAAAATATTTCAAGTTTTCATAAATTAAAGGAGTTAAAAACTTCTCTTTTTGTTAGGATAATCTGAAATTATATTAGGATATTCAAAAAGCACTATTTTTGGTATTTGTTTTGATAATAAAGTAGATTTCTTGAGGGGAGCTCAGTCCCCCTGAACCTCCCCGTGGTCGCATTAACTTGACATTATAACTTTCTATTGATTGCACTAATTGTTATCGTAAATGTTAGATTTCTTTTTATGTTTTGATTTGTAAGGATCAGCAACAGTTTGGAAAAACATTTCACATTATCCTAATATCCTTATTTACCTGCAAACTACAAGCGCTTACATTTGATGCATCAGGGACTTTTATGAATATAACTGATTTAGAAATGTAATGTTTTACAATTTTTGTTTCCTAATAATAGTTTAAATTGCCTCCCTACAATATTCATATCTTAGATTTCATTTAAATACATAATAGTTTGTTTACTAAAACCACCCAAATATAGGTGTTTTTGAAGACTTTTAACAAACAGGTAATCATTCATCATCCTGTCCAATGTGATTTAATTAAACCAAAACGTGATTTGGCGCCATATAATATTTTTTGTGATAGCATTTCAGTAGTTGCCAAATTCAATTTAAAATCGTAATGTTTGAAATACTGTTAATATTTAACGCAAAATTATGTTTCAGATCAAATTACGAAATATTTTTTTATTTTTTATTTTTCTCAGGCGGCATTGTTGCTTTATGATTTGTAATCAGAAACTTATTGAATGGTTTTCACACAGACTACAATATGTTACCGGCAACTACAAGCCTTTTACTACGAGCTTTTACTGTGCTGTGAAAATCTAATTTTTATAAATAAATTTGATTATTATTATTATTATTATTATTATTATTATTATCATTATTATTATTAGAATATTATATTAAATATCTTATAAGTAAATTAGAACTCCTTTTATTTTGTGATTGGATAACATGGGCTTGGAAAAGTCTGGAATTTTAATGGTATACTATGGAATAACCTTAGACTATAGTACTAATAAACGATGCTTCTGAGTTTCATTGAAATCTTCATTATTTGAAATGAGCACGCATGTAATCGCTTCCCATATGGCCAAAGGACTTCAACTGCAAACTCATTTGATAAATCTGATGTCTGTTGACCGCTCGAACTCCGATTTCGTTCGTAATAGCCTATTTTCTTCGAAACATATTGTGTTTTTGCGGAAACCCCTAAAATATCACGACATATATATTTATTACAAATTAATTTTTTTTGTCCAAAATTAACCTTTTTACTGTGTTCAATTCCTTAAACCAATAACCCGTACTTAGCTTAACTTATTAAATTAAAATCTTGTTACTAGATTTAATATATGAATCTTTATGCAAACAATATAAATTCTTAATTCGCCTTAAAAACATTTATTCCATTATGCGTAAATTTAAAAAGATGGCTCTAAATTAAATATATTCTTAATTAAACATAATTTCTTACTATTCCAAATAATACTTATTTTTCTCTGTATTTATCACCCTTTTTTAAGAAAGTCTTGTTAAATTTATTCCAAAACCATGCCTTTCAAAAATATCATTATTTTTATTTATTTATTTATTTTCCCCCCTTCAACGTTTGATATTGTACATATCAATAAATTGTGCATATTAATAAATTCATTTCTCTTCATTTTTCTCTTAAAATATCATCTGCAGTATATTCGTAATTCTGAGTTTGATTATAAATTAATTAAATAATATTTTTCTTAATAAAAATTATCGTCTGAATGAAATAAAAATCTCGATGCTGAACATGAATTATGTTTACATGGGAAAATGATGGTTAGACAGTAGAGAATTTTCTAGAAGACTGCTTTTATATTTAAGAAGGAAGCCGGCAGATGATGATAGATATTCTTGCTTTTTCTTCGAGAAGTCCGTTAAAGACGGCTTGCAGAAGTAATGATGAAATATTCTTTTCGATGATTCGGTTCAAGACGGCTTGCAAAGGGAGCATTTCTCTCTATATATGAGTGCAATTTAATAAACTAAGTTACAGCAGCCAATGTGTAATTTATTTAATCTTCTACATTTATTTATTTATTTTGTTTATTTATTTTATTTATATTCCCTTGCTTGCCACGACTGTGTGTTTTAAAAAGGGGAACCAGTCAGTCTATTTCGAACTTCTCCTTAAAACGTCACACACACACACACACATATATATATATATAGAGAGAGAGATAGATAGATAGATAGATAGATAGATAGATAGATAGATAAATGCAATAGGTTGTCGATGGGAGAAATAGCAAATAATGGTTCGGATTTCGTTTTTTTTGGAAGATCCGTATTTATGGAAGCAATAGAACAATATTTAAATAAACAAAACTGTAAAAAGAACTATCGAAACTGGACATCAATGAAAATTAATTACTGTCCTTTTTAAATTTGGCTCATCTAACTGCCTTGGAGACAGTTAGGCAGCTTGATATCTTTCCTGTGAAATTCTTGTGACGTCTAAATATAAAAAATTTTAAAAATTAAAATAAACTTTTCTTCAGTATTTATTCCGGTGGTTATTTCTATTTTTTAATATCAAAATAATAGATATGCCTATGATTTATTATAACCTTCGAATAGGTTAATCCTTTAACCATTATTTTAGAGCCTCTGCGTATCTTGCAAGGATATTGTAGACATTAAGTGCGATACATTGACCTCTACAGATTTATTTAATTAACTAGTATTGTTGGCATAGTAAAAAGATTCTACTATTGATTACTTTTTCACCCTTACCTTCAACACAATCATAATTTTATAAATAAAATTGGAAGTTTTTTGACAAATGAATATTCAATATAAATTAATAATACATATTTTGCAATAAATATAAAGTTTGGTATGTTTTTATAAATAAAAATTAGTTTAAACATTCTCAGCTAGGTTTTTATTAAAAAAAAATAGTTAAAAGTTGAATACAGATTTTTTTTAACTAGCATTCGTAAAAATCGGAGCATGGACAATCATAAACGTGACAATTAATTCTTATCTCTTTTGTTGTGTATATGAATGTTTTATTTTCATGATTAATAGTATAAAAGTAAATTTGAAACAACAATCTACATTTTAAAGCGTTCAATTCAATCGTCAGTTGCTTCAGCTAATGTTTTAATGCTTATCTGTCATCAATTGATCTCGTCCTTCTAATTTTCTCAAGTCTGTCTTTAGCGAAAAGCGCTTTAATGGACACTTTCTACAAACGACAAATTACACTAAAAGTGAGAAAATTTGTTTTATGTAGCAACACTTTTAGACTAATATCCGCAATAAAAAATGTAAATATAAAAGTTATACCATGGGATTTGTGTATGGGACCAGGGCATGCATCAGCTAAAATTGACTTTGTAAGCATAAGCCGTTTTCTTTATTCAAATATTTACAAATAGGTTTGATAAGAAAAAATCTTCCATTTAAAAATGACCCATGATAATCATCAAAATTAACCATTATAGACTAAGCTAAACTTGAAGTTGAAATATCGAACCTCAGACAATAGTTTTTATCGTAATTATTGCAGCGTTTAAAAATACTGAATCAGTCAAGATGCTGTCATGTAACATAAGTCAGCATCTAGCTGCTCAGAAGGGCACAGCCAGAAATAAAGGCGCGTGGTATCTTGATATTACCATCCGCTTTGATTTAAGAAGCTCTTCTTGATTATTTCTTCAGCTTGTTTGTTTTTGTGAAAAAGACTTATGACATCTTTACATCATTGAATTTAGTCGGATGCAGAATATCTTTGTGACATTGCATTATAGATGAGATGTAGGGTAAAATTTCGCCTATGCAAAGTGGATTACGAGTCTTTCGAAGCTGTTCTATCTCAGCTTTATTTTAGGGATTTGTTAATGCGACATACATTTCAAAAGTTCTAAACCTTTTCTTGTCCGCGAAGAGCCAAATTTATTTTAGAGAATTCTCTGGGAGGAATGATGTCTCTAGATGGATATATCTTACGTGATGTATTTACTAAATACTACCAAGGATGTAAACAAATAAGCCAATAAATGCTATGGTTAATGCTATCTGTTTTATCTTTGTGACATCGTAGAGTCTGAAAACAGCAAGTTCAAACTATTTTCTAGCCTTATAGAATGTTTTTGGTTTTGCAAACACTTAAAACATGTTTCTTTCGTGTTTCTTATCCATGGGCACCCTAATTTTTATGAAATTTCACAAATCTCAGTATTCTTACCCGCAATAAAGTATAATTTTATTGTAATAAAAATTGTAAAGGAAAATCAATAAGAGCTACATGGGAAAAATTAATGTTTTCAAATATATATGTATAGTTAACAAGAATTTAACATTTAAGCTATCAATCATTTTTATTATGTTAAAAAGTAATTATGATGAATTTCTATACAGATCGAATTCTAATGATTTTTTTTTTTTTTTTAGTATTTGTGCCCTTTACTATGTTTGGGGTGATCTAACATCAAATGCCCCTCCTGGAGTTACCTTTCATGTCGCCTGTCTTGTCGGGTTATAATGTAAGAATGAGTATTCTTGCAGGTCATTTGCGAAATAAGGCATTTTGTTAAATACGTAGAAAGATACATGAGGAATGAATCTGAAATATCGGCCGTATAAACATAAATTAAGCTCAAAATTGATTGTTACCCAGAATATGAGAAGGTGTATCCAAATAAAGTGTGCGTGAAATAGTGTGTTACATATACTATATTGCGATACAGCCTCTTATTTTTATGATTCCCTTTGTGAACAACGGATTTCGAGCTTATTCTATCAACGATAGGTTTTAGGATTTTCAAATCATGTTTTTGAGACAATTTCCTAAGTGTTGAACATTAAATTCAGCAAATACATTATGCACATTAAATTGTGATTGAATTTGCGTATGCGCAATAATTTTTTTTTTTTTTTTTTTTTTTTTTTTTTTTTTTTTTTTGTAGCAAAACTACAAATTTTTCATTCAATATTTATTATTTTTAAATTTTGATTTGAAGATGTTGCGCTCAATTTTTTTCGCCAAAACTCTGGATAAGAATAATGTTTTGTATTAAGAAATCTGAAAATTACAAGCAAAACACTTGGTGTATTTTTCGATGGCTTTATAAAATTCATGATTTCTCGACTAATATACAGTGGAACCTGTCTAAAGTGACAACCTTTGGGACAGGCTAAAATGGTCAGTATATAGAGGTGGTCACTTTCTGGAGTGTCTTTCAAAATGGCACATTAAAATATTCTCATCTCAAAAAATAAAGTATAAAAAAAGAAAAATTCATTTTATTAAGTAATTAAATGATTAATTAACAATAATAACTGATTCATTAATTTAAAATATGCGGAATAAAGGATAATTTACTTAAAACTCACATTATTTCTTTTGAATACAGTTAAAATTCCGTAGTAATTGATTTAAATAACTCATACCGACAAGATACTCTGTAATTTATAAGCATTTTTTTTTCTTCGTAATTACATAAAGGTAATGTTTCTATGGCTGGCGAAAAAAAATTTTCCAGTAAAAATCACCTTAGACAAATGCAGATATCATTACAATAAGAGAAAAATTGGCATTTTTATACATTAAGCAAATAGCAACTAGAAGAGATAATATCTTGTGCTTTTTTAATGAATCAAAGTAAAATTTCAGAAAATGACCACTTTAGACTTTTAGTTTGAAAATTTTCAGCATGCAAAAAATGGATGATCACATTTTACAGGTTCAAATAACATCAACAAAAACAGCTAACTGGTCACTTTACACATTAGGATGGTCACATTACGGGACGATTCTCATATTATTTTATATGGGCACAAGTAAAATTTTCCAAAAGCGGTCACTTTAGCTAAGTGGCCACTTTACCAAGGTGGCCAAGTTATCAGGTTCCACTGTACTTGTCATTTTCATTAAAATGGACACAATCTGTTACAAGCAATCACTGTCCTAATCACGTGTTATTTTGGGGTTAGGGGAAAAAGTATTCGGAGAAGTGTATGACGTATACTATGATTTGTTACACGCCTGAAGATTCAGAATAAATCCTTTTGTTATTTGTCAGATAACTAATAAAACTTCGAAATTCAAATGTGATTGGACATCACTGGCATATAGTGTGTGTTTAAATATTTCTATGGCTATGAACAAAAACAATTTTATGCGTTCAGCTTTCAACGTTTATGTACAGGAACTAAAGTAAATGTATTAAGATTCTTTGAATAAATATTAAAATTTTATATAAACATTAAAAATTAACCTCAAGATTATTAGATATTACAAGCTTTAGATATTAGCTATTTACAAGCATTTTTTACAATTTCAGTTATATGCAATATAAACGTAAAATACTGACTGGAAATGTTTCTTTTAAGATACAAAGCAAAACAGTTTCTCTGTACTCACATTCATTCTAAAATAAGTATCAAGTTCCTTTTTTGAATTTTAAATAACCTTTTTCTTAGAAAAAAAACTTTAGGAATACATATACAGATTTTTCTCTTGGATGATGAGCTTATCAAATACGGATCACAGAAAGCAAACATATTCTTTAAATAAAATAAAAACCGTAAAGTACATGTAAATTTCCAAGCTTTGATTCAATAATATTTTATAACTAGAATAATTGATTTCTTTTGATGATATTTTGAACTTTTATTATATCCTTGGGAAAAATTCATCGGTAGTTTTGCCTATCCAAGATAGGTTAAATTACTTTATCTGACGTTAAATATAACCAAAAGTATGTAATTCGAATGTTACTTTTATCAATATACAGTAAGATATAATTTCCTGAAATCTCGCATACATTCTAAAATAAGATGTACTTTTCAGATTTAAATTTTAAATAATGTAAGAAAATATAGAATTTTATATCTTTATGACATAATGTGATCGTTAGGAGCATGCATCTGATTTTTTTTTTTAAGGTACATTACAGATGCAGTTTTGAGGGGGTTTATTTTATCCTCGTAAGAATTTTAGGTAATTTAACAGCAATAACATAAAAAAAAACTTAAATTATTATCTTCGATGTTAAATATAAACAGAAGAAAAAAATTGAACTAACATATTGCATAATTTAGGAATATTTTATCGCCCATCTATGTAAATATACATACTTTAAAAAAAATCTTGGATATTAAAAAAATCTCACATTTTATGCGTAGGTTTTCTTACAAGGACAATTAGGTGGCCTACGAGAAAATGAATTTTAAATAATAACATTTGTAATCTCGCTGTAAATTAAAATATTAGAAACAATACATAAGTGGCGGGTAAATTATTGAAATTATGCAATGCATATGATTCTTCTTTAAAATTATTTTTGTGCAATCTTTGAACAATTTATATTCACACATCGTTTTATGTAGTTAATCTATTTCAAAGCTCTAAAATTATTTTCTTTGTTATCATAAAAAAAAAGATATTTAATTTGAAATACAAAACTGTTTAACATTGATTAAAAATATCAGTAACAGTATGAAAATTGGACATTTATCAAGGTGAATTTTTCTGGTACATTTCTATTGGACGGAAACCAAAAAATATTGCATGGAAGTAAAATTATCCAAGGACCTCTCCCTGGATTCAAAATTGATTAGTTTAATAATTATTCCAGGATAGCTGTTAAATTACAATGTGACTCCCTATAACGGCATTTATCAGTTGCTGTAGAGTAGACATTCTCAAAAAGTGACATTCAAATACAAGAATTCACACATTTAATGTAAAAATAGAATTTTATAAACAAAAATACCCGGAAATAAATAAAAAAAAGCATCAAACTTACACCTACATAGTATAATATTTAAGCAGCATTCAAAGAAGATAAAAAGCTAATTAATTCTATTTCATTCACAGAATTCCCCAAATGGGCAAAGAAAAACGACACAAAAGAATCTTTTAAATACTGTTTATGTGTCATGAGAATTAGCGAATTTTAAAATTCTATTCTAAAACAATGCCTTTTGAAAAATAAAATGCACAACGCCAGATAAGAGAATATGCATTAAGTAACTTTTATTGAAGGAAAGGTACTCTAAAAAAATATTTTCAAAGTAAAGTTTTTATTGTTTTATAATTGATGTAATAAAAATGTTAAAAATGCATGTTTGAAATAAATGAAATGTGCTGTATATTACCTTGATAATGTACAAAACAAATTATTAAAAAAAGTTTGTGTATATTGAATATGAATCCAAAATAAATCATTTAATGTGGATTTGCAATTTTTTTTATATATATACTACTTGGCCATTGTTTATCGTTCATTTGCGATTTTAGACATTTCGTTAAATATCTAGAAAAATACATGAGGAATCATCTCGAAACTCTTGGGTGATGTATAATATGTTAGCTAAATGTATAGAGCAACATTTGTGTAAATCACAAAATCATAACTTGAAAATTATCAAAATAATCGTCAATTGAATAAGTTGAAAATCCGCCATTCAGAAAATGAAGCAAAAACAAGAGAGGTTGTATCCATATATTCATTGATTAGTGTCAATATAGAATACACAATACGGGACGTACTATTATACTTGAATAAAATCCCTCATTTTTTTGCTTCATTTTGTAAACAACGGAGTTTGTCCTTTTTCTACAGACGATTACTTTCGGAATCTTCAAGCTATGATTTTGAGACTTTCACAAAAGTTGCTCTATGTATTTATCTAACATAATATGTAAATGAAAATTTGATATCGTTGACGCATGCGCAGTGAAAAACTATTTAATACACCTACTCATTTTTTTATAAAATTTTTATTATTTTTGATATCTGATTACAGGGTATTGTGTGCAATGTTGTTTGTCATATTTTCAGAAAAGAATATTATTTTACATTAAGAACTCTGAAAATAATAAGGAAAAAAACTTGGAAAAATTTGGGACCATTTTTATAAAAACCTTAATTACTCTGCGATAATGCATGCTATTTGCATAAAAATAAACACAGTATATTACAATAAGGCACTCAATCATAATCTGGAGTTTGAGTGCTTTTGCTATATTAATTTTGGCAGGGTTATTCAAAAGATATTCATTATTTTTTAATTTGTTGACGGTCCCTTATAGAGTTTCGGGAAAAAATATTCACGGAGATATATGACTTATACTATTATATTTATACACTAAGAGTTTCGAGATGATTCCTTATGTGTTTTTCTAGATATTTAACAAAATGTCTAAAATCGCAAGTGAACATTAATCAATGGCTAGGTAGTGTATATATATATGTATATATATGTATTAGGGTGTTTCATTTTTCTGAAGGTGTGATTTTTAAATGACTTTGATTACGCCCAGAGTCTAAGTGTTTTAAAAATTATGTATGCCAAATTTCAATAAGATTGGATAGTGTTTAGAGGTTGCACATTTTGATCACTTTTATCTAAAAGTAGTGAAATTTCTAATATTGGAGTGTTTTGTATTAATGTGCTTCTCAAGTATTTCTTTCATCTTTTGAGGTAAATGAACTTTAAAATGGGAATCAAAGAAGGATTTCATGCCTGAAAGTCGAAGATGTGACGAGAAGCGAGTTTTTAGAATCTCGACTCCCTTCAAAGGAAAGATTACTTTTAATTTTTATTTCCCATTAAAAAGATAAAAGAAACCATTCAAATGCTTCTATATTTACCAGTACTAATCTAGAGGAATTGTAAAGGAAAGCAGTGCTAAATTCAGGTGGTGGTCCATGGGGATGTCTCTCCGTGAGGAATTAGATGTACTCTCCGGCAGATTTCATATTTTCTGATTTCAATGGTCAAATGTTGCGATTTACCGCTTTACGTTTAAAGGCTTCATTAGATAAGGGGTTATATACAATAATGCTGGGTAAAAAAACATAGTTTAAGACATTCTAGAACAGCAATGAATGACAATGGTAAACTACCTTTAAAATGCCCTAAATGGCAGAAATGATCCAAGAGATGATTTCAAAGAGTGATTACAACTCTCACTCCTCTAATTAGGAAGGTTTGTCTGAAAACGACTTCAGTTTCAGGATCTCAGTGCTTTACATCAATAAAGCTGAATAGCATAGACGATATGTACACTTACAAATCGCCTCCTTCACTAAACAGCTGAACACTCCTCAACAACAAGTGAAAGGAATTAAACGAACTGCCCTTTTTTCAGCCTCCTATACATTTACTTTTGGTAGGAGTCATTTGGAAGTCCAATGGCTCCTAGGAATTATTTAAATATTATAGTGCTTCTGAGCTCTTATCCAGATGTAGATGTCAAAAAAGGGCTCTCACAGTTGCTAAGAGACACCTTTGGTACCCGTCAGAAACAAACGTCAAATTGTTTTTGTTTTTTACATGTTTGAGATCCATAACGTGACAAAATATATAAGTAATATTGTAAGAAGCTATGTGAATGTTCTTAAGTTAGTCAATAATACCGCAGAAAGAGGAATTGCTCAGACAAATTTTTTTTAACGAAATAGTTAGAGAGGATCGGAAAAACAATTTTCCTGAGGATAGTCAAGCATCACAGAAAAGTAGTCATAAAATGAATAAATAAATGGGTTGCATCGTTCAGAGTTGATTAATGTAACTGATATTTAGATTTTTATACTATCGATTAAACTTAGTGTCGAGTTTTCGTATTCTTTTAAGTTTATACTTTTAAGTTTTCACAATAAAAGTAATTAACATTGAAAATCGTATTTTTTTTCTACTTTTACAAAAGTGACTAAAATGTGAAAACCGCTACATTTTATCCAATCGTCTTGAAATTTCGCATACGGGTGATTCTCAAAATAGGGGACAATTTCAAAAGTGAAATCTTAAAAAAAATACTGTTAGCAAAATTTCTGAAAAAAGTGGGTGTTGTTAATATAGTATTAGGTATACTTTACATGTAGTCATAATACATGTAGTCACACATGTAGTCACACACTACATGTAGTTTACATGTAGTCAAATATTTTTTTCTATATTTATTAGCCTTCCTTTTAAGCAAATAGTTTCCATTTTTACATATATACATTTAAGGAGAATAAAAACATTACCAAAGAGCAAACTTTGTTTACATGAGCAACATTCTGACACTAACAATGTAAGAAGCTGTCTTAGTGATTTTCTGACAGATTTAATGCATATTTTAGGGATAATAAATGTAATACCTAAATTTATGTGTAAAATTAAACTTTATAAAAGATACAATATAAGCAATGGTTACATTTATGCACATATGAGTCTTTAGCATGGACAGAAAAACCATGCTAACGACACTGATATTTGTCCATGCTAATGACAAATTTTAATTTAAGTAAGATTATGAGCCATAATATAATCACAATGCAATAGTCCTTTCTGGGGCTTTTTAAAACACAAAAGTCCTATGCAAATAAGTAAAATAAAAATTTTAATTATAAAATAAACATGAAAATTATTATCCATTCTAATGACATACAATTGATGTACGCCCCTATTATTCAACTTCTATTCTTAAAATACAATACATGCTTCTATTTTCAGGCTGGGATAAAATGGCTACTTGTTGCCATGGAGAAACTTTATATTTTCAAACTATTGTCATATGTGAAAATGAAATTTTGATTAATAACCAGCTGTTATAGTATGACCTTGTTTTGAAAATAGAATATGGAGGACAAACTTTAATTCTTTTTTTATATATTGTAATTTTATTTTTAAAAAGAAATTTATTGGATCAATACTCTCCTTGATTAATTTAAAGAAAGAATAACATTTGTTTTATTTTATAAACATGATATTAACTCTTGAAAAAGCTAGTATATACAAGGCACAGCTGCTGTGGACATCCATGCTAATGACATTTTGAACATTTATTCTGTTATTTTAAGGTGTTTTTAACTAAAAAGTGAGTAATTCTTGAGTGCAAATAATGAATAATATTAAGACAAACATATCTAAATATAAAAACATGACAGAAAACCTGTCATTTTTTTTTTTGTATGTCGAAAGACATAAATTGTCATTTATTTTGAGAATCACCCATACATACCTTTTACTCTACTGAGACTCGGGACGTAAGCGAAGTCTGCGTAAATTATACATTTTATTTTTTGCCTTACAACATGATCCCCCTAATATATATTAAAAGATTAAAGTTAAAAATACAAAACAAATTTGTAAATATATATATAGAGAGATAAACGTTAAGAAATACATAATTGAAAAGCATGTTTCTTTATAAGATATCTATTTTAAATTCCCTATACTACATCTCTCCAAAAAATATTTCTTAGTCTAAACATATATCGGGAATAATACTATTTTTTTAAAACTTAGTTTGAGAAATTTTAGATAATATATACTTTTCATACAGTTACATTAAAGTAAAACAATATTTTACACAAAAACACACAAAAATAATGTGTTTTGTGCCATGCTCGAATCTTTCGAAAAATACTGTTTGTAAAGCACTTCCCATGCATGCCAGGTGTTCGTTTTAAATATAAAATTTTGAATACATTCACTGAGATCAATGATACATAAAATTACAGATTCTAAAAGTAACAATGTGTTTTCTTTTCCTTCATACATGAGATAAGGTTTACAGTAACGATTCCCTGCACTTCAAAAGCTATTTGCATTCTACGTCTTATACGTGGAGAGAAGATATCTAACACTTGCATCAGTCTTTTCATTTACTTTATATTCAATATAGCTAAATGTATAATTTCTGTCAATAAAAAGAAGCTTTTTTGTATTATAGTGTGCAAATCTATTTGTTTTGATCTATTCTTAATAGAAATGCAATAAGAGGAAATATTGGAGTTATAGCATTTCATGAATATTAAAAGTTCCTGCATTGGATTTTTATAATCTTTATCGTGATTTTATTTATTTGATTTTTTTTTTTTTTTTTTTTTTTTTGCATCTATCTATATAATTTCTACCAAATACAATTTTAGAATTTGAAAAGTTCACGTAGTTATCTGAAAAGTATAGGTATACAAAAGGTAATATATACTGAAATTTAACCCTTTCGGGTCAGGTGTACTACAAATAGTACATCATCTTTCAACTAACATATTTTTCCAGTATTAAGCAATTTATTTCAAAGAACCTCACATTCTGTTTCAAAGACTCATGTTGAAAGCGTGAATTTAATTTTTTTGGTGTTTATATCTTGCACTTGCATCAGTCTTTTTATTTATTTTATATTCGACACATAACTAAATCTATTGCATTATATATATATATATTTTTTTTTTTGTTTAAAAAATGATTTTTTCCCTTATATAGTGTAAATCTTTTTGCTTTGAGTTACTTTTAATAGAAACGCAATAAGAAGAAATATTCGAATTATTTTATGTAGAATAAAAATTCCTGACATTGGATTTCTATACTCTTGATGCAGTTTCTATTTAGTTAATCTTTTTTGCATTTATCTAAATAATTTATAGCAAATTTATTTTCAAAATTGTAAAAGTTCGTATAGCCATTTAAAATAAAACTACTCGAATTAATGCTGAAGACTGCAATTAAAAAATAGAATACAAATAATTACAATGTTAAAATTGCATTACATATATATTAAAATTGATAAAAGTTAAAATATTCATAATTAAAAAAACATTTTTTTTAAATATTTATTTTAAATTTTCTATGCTACAATTTTTCCAAAAAAAAAAAAAAAAAAAAAAAAAAAAACACGTCAATATAAACATATTTTAGGACTAATACATTTACTTTAAATTTTGTTTGAAGAATGCTAGATAATGTTACTTTTCATACAATTATAGAAAAAATATATATCACAGATAAATAATGTGTTTTGAACCATGCTCAAATCTTCAGAAAATTATTGTCTGTAAAGTATTTTCTAAGCATGCGTGATATTCATTTTAAATAAAAAATGTGGAATATATTCACTGAGACCAATGATACATAAAATTAAAGATTCTAAGAGTGATATTGTGTTTTCTTTTCCTTTATACAGGAGAGCAGGTTTACAGTAACGATTCGCTGCACTTAAAAATCTATTTGTATTCCAAGTTTTATATTTGTTTTCAACATCTTACACTTTCATCAGTCTTCGCTTTACTTTGTATTCTACACATAACTAAATGTATTGCATTATATATATTTTGTGTCTAAAAAAATAAAGCTTTTTTTGTATTACAGTGTGAAAATATTAAGATTTGAGTTATTTTTAGTAGAAACGCAGAAAGATGAAATAGTGGAATTATAATATTTTAAGAAGAATAAAAGTTCTTTGACATTGTTTATTTTTTATTTTTTATGGAATTTCTATTTATTTAATCTTTTTATTTGTCTAAATTATTTCTGGTAAAATTAATTTTAAAATTCGACAAGCTCGTATAGCTATCAAAGGGCATAGGTATACGAAAAGTAATATCCACTGATATTTAACGATAAACGTAATCTAAAGCACAGATTTATTCTTCGTATATTTAATAAGAAATTTGAAGAATTTTTGAAAATATTACTTCATTACTGTTAAAATACATATTACTTTTTAATTTTTCTTTGATTAATGTCAGATCACATATAATTACCATAAAATTACAAAGGCAAATTATAGCTACAAAATAAAATTCAATTTACCGTTATATATTACAACTAAAAATTTGAACTACGAATAAATAAAACGTCTTTCCGACAGTGCCGGGAGGAAGAGGTCTCTTTCATATACTTATTTATTTATTTATTTATTTTGAATTAAGTTATATTATTCAAACATACGAAGCTCATATTAGTGGAACCTGATTTTATAAGATTAAACACTAGTTTTTGTCAATACTGAATATTAATAGCAATTTTTAGAAATTGGTCATCTTTTATTCAACCTGGTTTTATTTTAAGTGATTTGAAGGGTCGCCAAATCCCACGATATCATAAAGTGTATGTCATTTTAAAGCAACATGCTTGATGAAACAAATCAATGAGCTTGGTTGAAATCTTAATTCATGTACACAGGCAAATTCACATTGAAATCTGTTATTATTTACGAGTGCTGTCGGGGGCAAATTGATTTTTTTAAATGTCACATACATTAGAAATTCAAACTGCTATATCTCAAGGCGTTTTTTAAGGTAAAGACAAAGCAAAAAATACTCCGGAATTCATTATTAAAATAAGTACTTTAGAAATACCCTTTTTTCAATTTCCAAATTTTTGTTTGTACATCATTATACATTTAAATGTTTTTTGACGAACTTAAATGGCTAATATTTTAACACAAGATGTCGGATGAAGTTGGACAGAAAACTCGTCTAAAACATTAATATGTACGATGTACACACGGAGTTATATCCAAATCAGTTTATAAATATACGTATTATCATGTGACAAATTTCAGGCCGTTTCAAAATATCAACCATACTGGAAGCTATAACTCAGTGCTATAACTCAACCATTTTTCAAGATAAAGATGAAACAAAAAATGCTCTGGAATCGTTGACCAAGGTCAAACAGACAAAAGAAAAATCATTTTCAATTTCTTAATTTTTGCACTTAATTTTAAAATTTAATTTTTTTTATTTTAAATTCCGCCATTTTGAAACAAGATGACGGATGGAAAAGGCTAATGAACTCGGTCTAGGCCTCATTATGTACTATGTACACACCAAGTTGCATTCAAATCGATCGATAAATACGTGTGTTATCACGTAACAAAAATCAGATCATTTCAAAATGTCACCCATAAGAAAATTTCAATGTGCTACAACTCAATTATTTTTTAAGATATAGACAAAATAAAAAGTGTTCTGAAATCGATGTTTTAAGTTCTAACTTATAAAAGAAAAAGAGTTTTCAACTATAACTTTCAGCATATGATTTTAAATTTTAAAAATTTTAAATGGCCGCCATTTTGAAACAAGATGGCTGATGACGTTGACCAACGAACTCGGTCGAGACATTTGTATATATATATCAAGTTTCATTCAGATCGGTTCACAAATACGTCAGTTACAGCATGACAAAAATCAGATATATATATATATATATATGCCAACAGTTGGACGGAGGGTGGTATTGTCGTTTGGGGGTCATGATCGGTGAAAATATAGCAAAATTTTCTGGAAGTGCTTTCTCCGGATGGCTGCAATAGGTAGCTTTTTACTTTTTGTAATGAAAACTACCTAAAGATTAACGCTAAAATTACAAATATATATATATATATATATATATATATATATATATATATATGTATGTATGGGTGATTCTCAAAATAGGACGATTTCAAAAATGAAATCTTAAAAAAAATTACTGTTAGCAAAATTTCTGAAAAAAATAGGTGTTGTTAATATAGTATTAGGTATACTTTCCATGTAGTCAGCAGAGCTAAATATTTAAAAATTAACTTAAAAAAATAATTAGTATTTTTTGAGCCATGCTAATGACAAAACGAATTGTATGGAATAAATATATTATGAAATTTTTATTTTCTTCCTGTTTAAATATTTTTTTTCTATATTTAATAGCCTTTTTTTTCAGCAAATGGTTTCCATTTTTACATATATACATATAAGGAGAATAAAAACATTACCAAAGAGCAAACTTTGTTACATGAGCAACATTCTGACACTAACAATGTAAGAAGCTGTCTTAGTGATTTTCCTACAGATTTAATGCATATTTTAGGGATAATAAATGTAATACCAAAATTTATACGTAAAATTAAACTTTATAAAGGATACAATATAAGCACTGGTTACATTTATGTACATAGGAGTCTTTAGCATGGACCGAAAAACCATGCTAATGACACTGATATCTGCCCATGCTAATGACAAATTTTAATTTAATTAAGATTATGAGTCATAATATAATCACAATGCAATATTCCTTTCTGGGGCTTTTTAAAACACAAAAGTTCTATGCAAATAAATAAAATAAAAATTTTAACTATAAAATAAACATGAAAATTATTATCCATTCTAATGACATACAATTGATGTAACCCCCTAATATTCAACTTCTATTTTTAAAATACAATACATGCTTCTATTTTCTGGCTGGTTTAAAATGACTACTTGTTGCCATTTAGAAACTTTGTATTTTCAAACTATTGTCATACGTGAAAATGAAATTTTGATTAATAACCAGCTGTTTTAGTATGACCTTGTTTTGAAAATCGAATATGGAGGTCAAACTTTATTTCTTTTTTTATGTACTATAATTTTATTTTTAAAAAGAAATTTATTGGATAAATCCTTTCCTTGATTAATTTAAAGAAAGAATAACAGTTGTTTTATTTTATAAACATGATATTAACTCTTTAAAAAGCTAGTATATACTAGCAGGTGAGACCGAGCTTAGCTCGGTCAAAATTAACTTTGTGTTCAACTCGATATAGTATTTTCACTGTGTCATTCACTCGGTATTATTACTGTAAAACATGTTGTTTATTTAAAAAAAACAATCAATAAGAAAACTAAGTTTTTATACGCATGTTTATAAATTTTACTTGATTTTAAAATTTACAACGAAAGGACATCGATATAAATCACTTTTTTAGCTCGACTCTGATTGGTTTAACCATGCATCTAAAATCCTCTTAAGAATGTATAAAAAAAATTCTTTACATTCTGAAAGACTATATTTTCTGCTAGATATAGCCAAATTTGGAGGCATTCTTTCATTTGGCTCCAAATACGTGTTTTGTTTTTCGTAATTTTTATAGTCGATTTTTTAGCCATATGTCGCCGATATTTTTTCAAATATCACCAAGTTATTGGCTTTTGCCATATTCTCGAGACCCTGACCCGTACTACCCAAAATGAGCCACTAATCAAATTTGATCAAGCATGTGACATAGCTCAATCGTCTTCAGGTAATCAAAAACAGTAGAATATAAAATTGAATCAAAATCTTTTAAGCCATTTTTAGGTAAAATTAGCTTGGCAGCATTCAGCAATGAAGCAAAATGACCCACTAATATAATTTTGTTTAACACTCGACTCAGCCCAATAGTCTTCTCGTGACAAAAACGTTTGGTTTCAAAATTTAGGTAAAATTGATTGAGTCGTTGTTATATATAATTAGAATGACTCTAGTTCATTAAGACCCAAAATGACCCACTAATCGAATTTTCGCGAGCATGTGTCCATCCAAATGGTTTTCTCTTGCTCAAAAACGATATAATACAAAGTATAGTCAAAATGGTGAGTACCATTTTCTATATAAAATTAGGATGACCCATCATGACCAACAAATGACCCTTATAATCGAAATCTCTCGAACGTGTGGCCTAGCTCATTAGTTTTAGCATGTCGAAAAACATTAGATACAAAATTTAGATAAAATCGATTGAGCCGTTTTTTAGATATAGTTAGTTTGACCCTGACCCCTTATGATCCAAAATGACCCATTGATCGAATTTTCTCAAAAATCTGTCATAACCCAATGATTTTCTTGTGCCCGAAAACGATAAAATACAAAATTTAGTCAAATTTGCGCGAAACGTTGTCTAGATAAAATTAGAATGACCCAAAAGTGGCCCACTAATCGAAATTTCTCGAACATGTGACCTATCCCAATGATTTTCTCATGCCAAAAATATGTTGTATACAAAATTTCGTTAAAATCGACCCACCCATTCTTTATATATAGCTTGACCTTGAGCCATTATGACCCACAAATGACCCTTATAATCGAAAGCTCTCGAATATGTGACTTAGTCCATTAGTTTTCTTGTTTCTAAAAATTGTTACATACAGAATTTCGTTAAAATTAATCCTGCCGTTCTTTAATTATATATAGCTTGACCCAGACCCTTTATTATCCAAATTGACCCATTAATCGAAATTTTTCGAACATGTAACCTAGTCCAGTGATTCTATCATGCCAAAAAAATGTTGCATACAAAATTTCATTAAAATCGATCCACCTGTTCTTTAGCTATAGCTTGACAATGACCCCTTATGACCCATCATGACCCACAAATGACCCTCATAGTCGAAATTTCTCAAACATGTGATTTAGCCCATTAGTTTTCTCATGTCGAAAAACTGTTACATACAAAATTTCGTTATAATCCATCACGCCGTTCTTTAAATATAAATAGCTTGACCCAGACTCTTAATGAACCAAAATGACCCACTAATCGAAATTTTTCGAACATGTAACCTAGTCCAATGATTTTATCGTGCCAAAAAATATTGCATACAAAATTTCATTAAAATCGATCCACCTGTTATTTAGATATAGCTTGACCATGACCCATTATGACCCATCATGACCCACAAATGACCCTGATAGTCGAAATCTCTCAAACATGTGATTAAGCCCATTAGTTTTCTCATGTCAAAAAACTGTTACATACAAAATTTCGTTATAATCCATCACGCCGTTCTTTAAATATAAATAGCTTGACCCAGACCCTTAATGACCCAATATGACCCATTAAAATTTTTTCTCGAACATGTAACCTAGCCCAATGTTTTTCTCGAGCCCGAAAACCATAGAATGCAATTTTTAGTCAAAATTGCGTGAGAAAATCCCTAGATAAAAATAGCATGACCCACAATGACCCCAAAAATTACCCACTAACCGAATTTTCTCGAACATGTTACCTAACCCAATTGTCTTCTTGTAATCTAAAACGATACAATATAAAATTTGGTCAAAATCGTTAGAGCCGTTTTTTAGATAAAAATGGCTTGACCCATAATGACCCAAAAATGACCCACTAATCGAAATTTTTCGAACATGTGACCCAGCCCAATAGTTTTCTCGTGCCAAAAAACGATTGGATAGTAAATTTCCTTAAAATCGATCCAGCCGTTCTCTAGATATATATAGCTTGATCTTGACCCATTATGACCCAAAATGACCCAATAATCGAATTTTCTCGAACATGTGACCTAGCCCAATGGTCTTCTCGTGCCCGAAAATGGTAAAATCCAAATTTTTGCGAAAATCGTTTGAGCCGTTTTTGAGATAAAATTTACCCCCCCCCCCCCACACACACACACACAATTTTTGCTCGCATTATAGTATAAGATAAGGCACAGCTGCTGTGGACATCCATGCTAATGACATTTTGAACATTTATTCTGTTATTTTAAGGTGTTTTTAACTAAATAGTGAGTAATTCTTGAGTGCAAATAATGAATAATATTAAGACAAACATATCTAAATATAAAAACATGACAGAAAACCTCTCAATTTTTTTTATATGCCGAAAGACATAAATTGTCCCCTATTTTGAGAATCACCCATATATATATATATGTGTGTGTGTGTGGTAAAAAATACATAAGTGGAAAGCATGATTTTATAAAATATGTATATATATTTCTCTATGCAACAACTCAACTCTTCGTAAATTTGTCTTAGTCTAAACATACTTCAAGAGTAATACTATTCACTTTGAATTTCACTTGAAAAATGCTATATAACATATACTTTTCATACAATTACAAAAAGAAAAACAATATATTTCAGAAAAATAATATATTTTGAGCCATGCTGGAATCTTACGAAAATTATTGATTGAAAAATATTTTTTAAGCACGTGAGACACTAGTTTTACATATAAAATGTAGAACATATTCACTGAGATCAATGATACGTAAAATTGAAGATTCTAAAAGTAACACAGTGTTTTCTTTTCCTTTATACTTGAGAATAGATTTACAGTAACGATTCGCTACACTTAAAAAACTATTTGCATTTAAAGTTTTATATTTGGTTTCAACATCGTACACTTTCATCAGTCTTCGGCCTTACTTTTTATTCTACATATAACTAAATGAATTGCAGTTTATATATTTTGTGTCTAAAAATGAAGCTTTTTTTGTATTAGAGTATGTAAATATTAAGCTCTGAGCTATTTTTATTAGAAACGCAATTAGATGAAACTATGGAATTATACTATTTTAAGAAGAATAAAAGTTCTTGACATTGCTTTTTAATTCTTTATGACATTTCTATTTATTTAATCTTTTTGCATCTATCTAAATTATTTCTACCAAATCTAATTTTAGAATTCGACAAGCTCGTATAGTTATTAAAAATTATAGTTATAGGAAAAGTAAAACCCATTGAAATCTAACGATAAACGAAATCTAAAGCACAGATTTATTCTTCGTATATTGAATAAGAAATTTGAGAATTTTTAAATTTTTAAAAATATTACTTCATTATTATTAAAATACATATTGTTTTTTTATTTTGTTTGATTAATACTATGTAACAGGCAATTATCATAAAATTACAAATGCAAATTGTAGCTATAAATTGAAATTCAAATTACCGTTACACATTCCAATTAAAAATTTGAATTACAAATAAATAAATAGTTAATGTTAAAATTTCAAAAAAATTATATATATATGTATATATATGTGTGTGTCTGTGTGAGTGTGTGTGTAATATAAATTGGTACACTGTAAAAAAAAATCTACAAAGGTACTAAACTTTTTCTTGGAAACTGGGATTCCAAGAACTTTTCCTGTAACGATAACAGCAAAAATTCAAGTTTCAGAATTGATTACATGAATTTTTCCCTGTTATCGTTACATGAAAAGTTCTTGGAATCCCAGTTTCCTAGAAAATGTTTAGCATCTTCACAGATTTTTTTTTTTTTTTTTACAGTGTATATGGTAAAAAACACATAATTGGAAAGCATGTTTTTTATAGAATTTTTATAGTAAATTCTCTATGCTACAACACTTTCAAAAATATTTCTTAGTCTAAAAACATTTCAAAAGTAATACTATTTACTTTAAATTTCGCTTCAGGAATGCTAGATAATGTATGCTTTTCACAAAATTACAAAAAGAAAAACAATATATTTCAGTAAAATGATGTGTTTTGAGCCATGTTAGAATCATTAGAATTTTTTTTCTATGCACGCCAGATATTCGTTTTACATGTAAAATGTTGTTATATTAACTGAGATCAATGATACATAAAATTGAAGATTCTAAGAGTGATATTGTGTTTTCGTTTTTATTTTTATTTTTTAGAGCAGGTTTACAATAACGATTCGCTGCACTTCAAAAGCTATTTGCATTCTAAGTCTTATACTTGGAGTCAACATCTTGCACTTGTACATTCTTGGATTTACTTTATATTCTACACATAGCATAAATATATTGCATTATCTATATTTTCTATCCACAAAATGCAGTTTTTTTGTCTTATAGTGTGTAAATCTTTTCGCTTGGAACTATTTTTAATAGAAACTCAATAAGCGGAAATATTGAAATTTAGTATTTTATGTAGATCAAAAGTTACTGACATTCAATTTTTGTATTATGTATGGTATTTCATTTTATTTCATCTTTTTGCATCCGTTTAAATATTTTCTTCCTAATCTAATTTTAAAATTCGAAAAGTTTCTATAGTGATTTAAAAAGTATAGGTATTCAAAAAGTTATATCTACTGAAATTTAACGATAAAAAAATTAAAACAAAGATTTATTGTTTTAAAACGAAATATCTGCGGAATTTTGAAAAATATTATTTTAATACTTTTAAAATGCATATTATTTTTTAATTTTATTTGACGAATGCCAAGTAACATATAGTTATCATAAAAATATAAATTCAAATTATAAATATAGATTAATAGATTATAACCTAAATTACCGTTACAAATATTTAATGTTAAAATAAAAATATATGTAGGTATATAGGTATATCTATATCTATCTCTCTATATATATATATATGTGTGTGTGTATCATATCTATTTATGATATATAATTTAAAATAATATAGATAATTTAAAATAATATTTTTTTATAAAATATTTATTTTATATTCTCTATACAACAACATCTAAAAATAATTTTCAGTCTATACATAATTCAGGAATAATACTATTTATTTCTAATTTCGTTTGACGAATTCTAGATAACGTGTACTATTCCTACAATTACACTAAAGCAAAACAATATATCCCAGAAAAATGATGTGTTTTCTTGCATGCTCAAAATCTTTCGGAAAATATTGTTGTAAACTATTTTCAATGTGTGCTAGATATTCGTTTTAAATATAAAACATTGGATATAAATCACTGGCATAAATGACACATAACATTGAAATTAATACAACCTACATCTTATACTTCCATTAGTCTTTAGATTACCTTTATATTCTACACATACCTAAATCTATTGCATTATATATATATATATATATATATATATATATATATATATATATATATATATGTATATATATATATATATATATGTATATATATATATATATGTATGTACGTATACGTACGTATGTACGTATATATATATATACATATATATATATATATAAATGTATATATATATACATATATATATAAATGTATATATATATACATATATATATATATATATACATATATACATATATATATATATATAGTCTAAAAAATGAAGCGTTTTTGCATTAAAATGAGTAAATTATTTTGCTTTGAACTATTTTTAACAGACACAAAATAAAAGGAAATATTGGAATTGTAGTATTTTATGTAAATTAAAAGTTCCTGACATTGAATTTTTATACACTTTATGGTATTTCTATTTATTTAATCTTTTTACATCTATCGAAAAAAAATTTCTACCAAATTTAATTTTAGAATAGGAAAAATTCGTGTAGCTATCTAAAACATTATAGGTACACTCTAAATACTACAACTCTAAATACTACACTGTAAATTAGACAAATTTTCATACACATGTGTGTAAATTCTAAAAATTACACACTTGACACAAAAATTACTTACTTTTTTGTAAAGTTTTACATGTTTTTGTGTGTATTTTATTTTATAAAACTAAGTGTGTATTTCGTTAACATTTGAAAAAACTCAAATAAATGTGTAAATGCTGAAAAATGTCTGACTTTACACGAATTGTTATGTTATTGTAATTTACGGATAATGATATATACACAGGTGAGTGTGTAAATTATCGAAATCATCTTCTTGCCGTAAAAACTGCACGTTTCGAACAAATTAACCTTTCGCCGGCCGCGCACATTTTCATCATGTGTGCGGTTTCGTGTTGTAAATTGTACAACAGGCAAAAAAACAGTTGATTATTGCTGCTTTATTTTAATTTTACAAATACTTTAACTTACAAATATGATATAACCTATCTCTGATCATAATTCATGAAAGTATTCCGCAATACACATTATTTTGTTATAACATACTAAAGCAGAAGTTTAGACGTATAAAAATTGATTGCTACTACAATACAAGACTAAAAAGTAACAATGAATTACTAAACAATAATTAAGTAATTTCGGATTTACAGAATTAGTCCTATATTGCATCTATGTTAGTCGTTTCCAATATCAAGCAAAATATTTGCTTTTTGAAGGCTGTTTACAGATAAACCTTGCGCATTTTATGCACTATTAACAAATTAAAATGAGAGTTGCCGCTAATTGCGCAATTGGAAATACAAATAACTTTCAGGAACTGCATAAAAAAATCCAATAAACGAATACAAACGATTTTTAAAACACATTACTGTTTAAATTTTGTTTTAAATTAAAAAAAAGAATGTGAATGGTGTACTTTTTACAGCGGCGCGCCCGACGGAAGGTTAATTACCTCTTTTTATGTCTATTAAGCCTATGGCACTATGTCTGTAAGTTATTATCAGTCCGAAAACTCAGAAAATGTATAAATGTAGGTAATATATGAAATTACACTTATTGGTGTTTTACAAAAATTGTAAGTGTGTGAAGTTTAAAGTAGACAAGAAAGAGAAGGTAGATGTGTGAATTGTAAACTAATTCAGAAAGAGATGGGAGGCTTATACATTATTCAGAGCTGCACTTTTAATTTCATAATTCATTTTTCCAAAAAAACATGATTCCATTGCATTGCTGTATTAGCATTTTTCAATAATAAACTGAAATATTTATTTATATTTATAAAATACCACCTGCCTTGCCCTCCCATTTTCAGCTAATTTATCAGCACAGACTTAAAAATTCCTTTATCTTTAACTTCAGTTCGGGTCCCATGAAGATTGTCTTATAAATATAAAAATCTTTTCGAATTAATATATTATGTAACGTCAAATTTAACCCATGCAATTAGATATTTTAAATTGGTTTCATGAACTCCTTTTTGAAATATGTTGGGTCGAATATAAGAATGTTTAATTTTACCCTTCTAAGTTTTTATTCAATCTTAATTTCTTTAGGCCGTCTCACAGATCATTGCGTTTTAGCCGTTTTCAGCATTTTACATATTTTTCAATAATAATGTTAAATTTAATTCTGATAGCGAAATTCGGAAGACTTCGCAAAGACGCTTTATAATAGAGATATAGCCTCTCTATATGCTTATTTATTTATTTAAATTATATTTCTTGTCCGGTTAGCAATTTTTCTGCTCCCATCTTAATCTATTTTGCAGTAGTTTAGCCTTCCGTAGAATCTAAAAAATATTTCGAACTCATTCATTATGTAACATAAAATCTAAATCATTTAATTAAATAATTTTAATTTCATTTCTTGACTTACTTTTTACAATTTGCACATACAATATAAGAATGCTTAATTTTAACCTTTTAGCTCTAGATTAGCTCCTAAATTATTTTAGCCATCAAACAGACTCATACTTTTTACCCATTTTCACAGTTTAACTTGTAACTTCAGTTTAACTTCAATTCACATTAGAATTTGCGATCGTATTTAGGAACTACTTCGTCCCCGAGTTAGGTACGAGATCCGGGTCGAAAATGAAACTCGTATTCATCGTTGATCTGGCTTGATCATGTTTAAGCCGAAAACTAAGGGTGGGTCCAGAAACTTGACCTTGATCCAGCCGAAATGAAAGTTCTCAACCGTGCATGCATAGAAAGCAAATCAGGTACAATATGACGGCCAAAGATTCATGCTGAATTCAGATTCTGGAGATGAGAAAATTATAGAGGTGACACTCCTATAAAACATAAGAAAAATATGCAGAGGTATATAACTTCATATGGATGTATTATCTCCAATTATATTTATTTGATATGTTTATATTTATGTATAAATGTATATGTTATATGTTGGATTGTTTGTTTACATATAAGGGCATGAAGAATTTATTTGCTTCAAAAAATGTCCATTGCCTAACTCCTGATAAATTTCCAATAAAAAAACAACTGTTGCATCTAAGGTCATTTATTTCTTGGAATTTTGATCTGAAAGAGAATTTGCGAATGTATTTAACAGTAGGGAAATAAACGTCAATTTCAGAATATATATATATATATATATATATATAGGGGTGGGGGCATCAACTGCTGCAGTATAGACATTTTATATACACTAGACAGAAGAATTATTGAGCCTCCCTCGTATATGTGTATTTTATATATTACGCAAAGAACTGTATATATTACATTTAACACAATAACATGTGTTTTTTGCATAATACACATTTTACCGTGTGATCATAGAAGATTACACAGATAAATGAATAAGAATATTACACTGATATATGTGTATATTAATGTAGGTATTTCATGAGTAGACAAGATTACTTTTACACACTGATGTTTTTAGTGTTATCATCAAATTACACACTGATTTGTGTACTTTTAAATTTACACATTAGGCGTGTATTTTGGCAATTTATACAACACTTTACACATACAGGCAAATCGTTTTTATATCATCGAGATACCTGTTTTTATGTGTAAATTTTCCTTTTATTTTTTAGAGTCCATACAAAAGTAATATCAAATGAAATTTAAAGATAAATGAAATATAACAAGTAGATTTGTTCTTCATATCTTTAATAAGAAATCTGATTAATTATTAAAAATAATACTTTAACACTATTAAAATAATATTACTTTTTAATTTTGTTTGTTCAGTGCCAGGTAACGTACACTTTCTATAAAATTACAAAAGGAAATTATACTTACAAATAATTAAAAAGTTAATGTGAAAATTACAATATATAAAGTGATATATGTTAAGAAATACATGATTGAATAACATTTTTTTAACAAAACATTACTTTTAAATTCTCTGTACTATAACTCCTCTAAAAGTATTTCTTAGTTTAAACTTATATCAGGAATAATACTATGTACTTTAACTTTCGTTTGAGGAATGCTAGATAACGTATACTTTTCATATAATTACAGTGAAGCAAAGCAATATATCCCAGAAAAATAATGTGTTTTGTGCCATGCTAAAATCCATCGAAAAATATTGTTTGAAAAGTATTTCCTATGCATGCCAGATATTCATTTTAAATATAAAATGTGGAATATATTAACGAGATCAATGATATATAGAATTGAAGATCCTAAGAGTAGTAATACTTTGTTTTTGTTTTCTTTATACTTCAGAGCAGGTTTACAGTAACGATTTGCTGCACTTCAAAAGCTATTTGCATTCTAAGTCTTATACTTATGAGTCAACATCTTATACTTGCATCAGTCTTAGGATTTACTCTATATTCTACATATAACTAAATGTATTGCATTATACATTTTTTCTGTGTATAAAATGAATCTTTTTTTTTTTGTCTTATAGTGTGTAAATATTTTATTTTAGAGTTTTTTTTTTTTTTTTTTAAATGGGAACGGAATAAGAGGAAATATTGGAATTATAGTATTTTATGTAGATTAAATGTTCTTGACATTGGACTTTTCTACTATTGAACCTGCTTTTATTTATTTAATCTTTTTACATCTATCTAAATAGTTTATATCAAATTTAATATTAGAATAGGAAAAGTTCGTATAACCATCTAAAATAACATTACTAAAATTATAGTTCGATATTGCATTAAAAAAACCCTTATACCACATTTGTGAACCATAGTTAAGTATTTTTCATCCATAACAGTGAAAGTCATTATTTTGTGCAGCTTGTATTTAATCTATAATTTATACATATTCTCCATAATATATGAAAAGTTATTTTAGTAAAAAAATAACTTTTCATATATTTAATCTATACTTATCTTCGCAGCTTGTATTTAATCTATAATTTATACATATTCTCCATAATATATGAAAAGTTATTTTAGTAAAAAAATGGAAATTCACTTTCAAAAACTTTCATCAATATACGAAAACATACTAGAATATTTTTACCGCATTGAAAAGTACTAACACATTTCTATATGAGTTTTATATACAGGGTGTTTCAAAATTGACCGGTATATTTGAAAAATCAATAGGAACTAAACGGGCAGCGATAGAAATACACCTTTTATTGCAATATGCTTGGGACAACAGTAAATTTTCAGGCAGACAAATTTTCAAAATTAGTTAGAATTTTCTACAACAGATGGCACTGCAGTCTGGAAAAATCTAAAATATGATATTTTCAACATATCCACCATGTGCAGCAATAATATGACGTAGTCTCTAAACGAAATTACCAGAAACTTTTGTAAATGTGTCGGGCGGGATGGCTTCACATGCAGAAGAGATGCACTGTTCAACTGTTCAATTGTTAATGGATTGTAGCGATACATCTGGTCTTTCAAATTAAAAATCCTCTGTTCTATGGAATAAACCAAATTTTTACAACAAACTTGAAATCTGTGAGCAGCACACGCTTACAGAAGAAATACGACTCACAGAATGGCGAACTAACAGATTGCGTTTTCTTCTATTTTTTTTCAAATCGCCATCAGCGCCAGTTGTCATTGGAAATTGTAACTAATTTCAAAAGTTTATCTCCCTGAAAATGTACTGTTATTCCAAGCATATTGCAACAAACGGTATACTTCTATCGCTGCCCGTTTCATTTTTATTGATTTTTCAAATATACCGGTCATTTTTGAAACACCTTGCAATTACACATATTAAACTGATATTTAATTCAGGCTAAAATATGGTCAACTTACTCCTATCACAATTTCAGACATTATCATTCTTAGGATGCCATATAGCTACTTCTATGCGGTGACCCTGCATCTAATTTTAATATAAAAATTTTGTCTTTGTGTGATATATATAGTTCAACTTGAATGTGTCTAATAGAATTACCACATTGAGTGTTATGTCAGTCATCCGTGACTGACAGTCTAAAATTTGAGATTATAATATTAAAATACATTTTTTATATTGTTTTAAGCAATTACCAAAATTTTATTTAAAATTTATATAGTATTACATTTTACACACTGTTAAAAAATATCTGTTAAATTACAGCGAAACTACGATTAATCAATTATCTTAAGTCTTATGTAAAATTGCGACGATTAGAATAACTGCGATTCTATTAAGGCTACAGTGGACTTTCAAAACTAATTTTTTTTATTTTCAATGATTTTTTTTTAATTCTGAAAATAATCATAATATATATATCTCTTATTTCACAATTTTTTTTTAAATATAAATAGTTTTTGAGATACAGATTTTTCTTTTTTTAAATTAACAAAAAATGGCAATATTTCAAAATGCTCCATGCGAAATTCTTTATGCCCAATTTTTCTGATTTTTTGTTTAAAATGCTCTCTATGTATGTGTTAACAAATGCTACTCAGCATTTTTAGCATATTACTTGTAAAACATAAAAAAAAGTTTTTAACTTAATTCTTTTGCATTTTCCGTTAAAAAATCATTAAAAATTTCATATAACTGAAATTAAAAAAAGGACATGGGTATAAAAAAAAATATTTCTAGTAACATTTGTTAACACATACATAAAGAGCATTTTAAACAAAAAATCAGAAAAATTGGGCATAAAGAATTTCGCATGGAACATTTTAAAATCATGAAAGCGACGAAAATATTCATTCTGAGAAAAAGAGGTTTTAGTAACTACAGTGGTTATAATTGCTTAATATTTTCCTACTGACACAGTTTCAGCTATTAAGGGATATAATATCATTTATAGCTTATATGTAAGTGTTTTATGTTTTTATGGTAAATTCACATAAAATATGTGGTTTCGACAGTAATTCATGCAAAGGACGTGAAGTATCTGCATTTAAAAAAATCTTCTCAAAAGTAACATTTTGTATTTTCTAATGATTTTTTTTCAAATTTTACTAGAAATAACCATGGTATAAATACCTCTTATTGTACAAATTTTTGTTAAATATATTAAATATTTTTAATATTTTAAATATATTAATATTGTTTAATTTACGCTAAAAAGATTGGGGACAAAAAGTAATTTCTCTAAATACATTGTAAACAAACGCTTAAAGAAACAGTTAAAAGTTACAGTTAAATTATTGTTTTGCGCAATCACAAAATTAATAATTTCAGTGCAAAATAATAACATTTTGTATGGTAAAATTAAAAACTAGGCTAAATTTTACGAATGTGAATCGGGGAAAATGTAAACAAAGGATTTTGGATTTTCTTCCGTGTATAATTAAAAATGATTCCAAAAGTAGCCGATAGAGGGTTCTCTCCCGTCATACTGAGGTGTTGTATGAGCATAAGGCAAGCATGGCTGGAAATGGTTTTGTTATTCGATCTCGGCGGCATTCTATGTTTACCAGATTGATTTTCTGTTTGCTTTATTTACATAAAACGTCCCAATATTGCATGTAAGTGCCTTCTATCGGTTATTTTTGGAATTATTTTTTATTATACATTAGAAAAAATGCAAAATCCATGTGATCACGCTGGCACAAACTGAAACAAATTCCGACCATTACATATTTTGTTATAGATTTTTAAAGTTTGCACGAATTTATGAAGCACCCTGTAGTAAATAAAAAAATAATGAATTTATGCAAAAATGTAAATCTAACTCATTTTTTTATACAATAATATTTCAGAGAATTTTTCGAAATGTCACATACTATTTATTTTCAATGCTATTGATATTTTTAAAAGATTTTTTAAGTAAGAAATAAAAAACACAAAGAGAAAAAAAATGCAATTTATTATTTAAAAGTTATTTCTTATTTTATTCATTTATATACTTTTGCTTAGTGTCTATTGAACAACATACCTCTGATTTGTGTGCTCGACATGAAGCCTGCTTATAAATCATCGTCAATATTACAGGGACGGGATAGCACAAGGAAATTTTACAACACAAAAGGTATACACCCGGGAGCTCCACACAAAGAGCTGGTGCAAAGTGCCAGTGGGATTCCAACCCCCAACCTCCTACGCTCGAAGGCAATTAGCAGCGTGGTGCTTTGACTACTCGGCCACGGAGGCCCCTTGTATGCTTTTACAGTTCATGTTTATATGTTTATAGGTTTTATAAATATTTTTATAAAGCATTTATCAAGGAAATAATAATAATAACAGCTTCAAAAAATTTAATTTTAGTCATTTTTTCCCAATTTTTTTTCTGGCTATCTTGGTGTTTAAACCCGAGATCACTAGACTCTAGAAGAGTGCAACAATATTACCAAATTCCTGGCATAAGAAGAAAAACACAGCAATGTGATTGCCAATAAAATTATCCACTAAATATGAGGAGATGATTTTTCCCTTTCAACAGATTTTAAAAATCCATTTTTAATCTGAATTTTCTTCTTTAATATTTCTAAAAAAATACAAAAGAATTTTTTGTGTATTTTGAATTACAAATTTTAAAAAAAGATAAAAATATCTTGAAATGAAGAAATCTACAAATCCTTACATGGTATTAGATGTAAGATAAGGAAAATGTTTGTAAAATGATGATAAAGAAACTTGAGAAAATGCATTTAATTGTAAACTAATGTAAATTGTCAGAGTATCGCTTTTTTTCGATATTTTTATAGAAATTTTTAACAGAGCACTATCAATCGCAGTGTCACTCAATGTACTAAAAACCGCCCTTTAGTTATTCATACTGATAATCCATAATTTTAACGAATTGTATTGTGTAATCCTCCACATGAATGTGAAAAATAACACTAGTAAGTCTTGATTACGTCCACTAATAACTATATCGTAATACTATTAATATAAATTCTACATAAAAAATATAATAATTTATATTATAAAAACATTTTGCTTCTAATGCGTTGTATAATAACAAAAACATTTGAAATACATTAAAACATTTTTATTTACATGTTTCAACTCACTCTTAATATTTATAACGAGACACCATCGTTTCGCATCCCAAATATAAACAATATAACCACTCATATGGATTGAATGGTTAGATAATTTACACGGTAATTATTTAACTAGACCAAGGACAATATCAAATTAAAAAGCGCGTGATACATTTAATTTATTTATTGTCAATAATTCTTTATTCCGATTTTCACGTTCATTGTATTTGTAATTTTTATTTTTTTAATACATTCTGAGGATGACTCTGTTAATAGTGAGTTGAAACATGCAAATAAAAATGTTTTAATATATTTTAAATATTTTTGTTAATATACAACGTCTTAGAAGCAAAATGTTTTTTTTTTATAATATAAATTCTTATATTTTATGTAGAATATATATTATTAGTATTACGATATCCTCCACATGGTCTATTTATTTAGAGACACCATATGATAAGCAAAAATTTAGTTAAAATGTAAATCGGAAATAAAATTAAATTTCTAGAAATAATAGATACAATAAACATTATTTCAGATACATTACTGTAAACGAACTTTTGCATCTTCCTGTAGTTGAACGATAAATGCCATGCACATCATGTTAAAAAAGTTTCATGTAGTAAACCTAAGTTATGTACATTAATTTTGATAAATTTGAAATAGCGTAAAAGAGCTAAAGTACGCTACAAAACGTTTTTACCGCAGACCACTATGTAACTGAATTCTGATGTATGTAACTGTAAATATGTAGTAAATACTTTGAAATCTATGTTCTGCAGTATACATGAATGAGAGCAGTACATAACTGAATCTTAATTTGATTATGTTTAAAACTGTTTATCATCATTTATATAAACTGTAACGTGACTATAACGTACATAATGCACTTTAAAAAACGCTATTTAAAAAATAAGAGAGAATTTTTATAACACATCCAAAGAAAATAATAATATGGCAATATACTGAATTAATTGGACTAGTTAACTTTCTTTTTATCATTAATACTTTATCTCAGATATTAAATGTGCGTTTAACAGGTGTAATTTTCAGAAATGTTATTTAAAAATAATAGAGAAAAGTGTACTTTTAAAAGGTAATAATGGAAAAGAAACAGAGATCAACTTTCTCAACAACGTCTCATTCTTAACAACTCTCAACTTACTTACTTTCTTAACTTATCATTAATGGATATATGCGATTAACATGCATAACTTTTAGAAACTTTCTTTTAAAAATAATAGAGAATTTTTACAATACATCCTTTTGAAATTAGTAACATAAGAAAATATAAAAGTTTAATTTTTTTTCCTTTTAATTTGATCTAAATATATTATATTACAAAATGAGAAATATTTTATATATTTGTCTTTTAAATAAATTACATACATATGCACATTTCATGATTATTTAAAATTTAAATGCATTCTTATAAATATATTGAAAGCATATCTTAAATATGCAAATATATAATTATACAACTTGCGTTTGTATATATATATATATATATATATATATATATATATATATATATATATATATATATACAATCTGCATTTTAATAATAATAATATATTAATCGGTTTGTTTGAAATTTCAAAAAAACTAATATAAATGTTCTGTTTTATTTAAAACAATTGAATAACATTTCAATTCATCATTTTTCAAATAATATTTAAAAATATCAATTCTTGAAATTTTATTATTTTTTATATTATAGATTATTCGTGAGTTTCTTTACATTAGTATATCTTCATCACATTGTAAATGTAAATCGGAAATAAAATTGCATTTCTAGAAATAATAGATACAATAAACATTATTTCAGATACATTACTGTAAACGAACTTTTGCATCTTCCTGTAGTTGAACGATAAATTCTATGCACATCATGTTAAAAAAGTGTCATGCATTAAACCTAAGTTATGTACATGAATTTTGATAAATATGAAATAACATAAAAGAGCTAAAATACGCTACAAAACGTTTTTACCCCAGACTATTATGTAACTGAATTCTGATGTATGTAACTGTAAATATGTTGTAAATACTTTGCAATCTATGTTCTGCAGTATACATGAATGAGAGCAGTACATAACTGAATCTTAATTTGATTATGTTTAAAACTGTTTATCATCATTTATATAAACTGTAACGTGACTATAACGTACATCATGCACTTTAAAAGACGCTATTTAAAAAATAAGAGAGAAATTTTATAACACATCCAAAGAAAATAATAATATGGCAATATACTGAATTAATTGGACTAGTTAACTTTCTCTTTATCATTAATACTTTATCTCAGATATTAAATGTGCGTTTAACAGGTGTAATTTTTAGAAATGTTATTTAAAAATAATAGAGAAAAGTGTACTTTTAAAAGGTAATAACGGAAATAAAAACAGGGATTAACTTTCTCAAGAACGTCTCATACTTAACAACTCTCAACTTACTTACTTTCTTAACTTATCATTAATGGATACATGCGATTAACATGCATAACTTTTAGAATCTTTCTTTTAAAAATAATAGAGAATTTTTACAATACATCCTTTTGAAATTAGTAGCATAAAAAAATATAAAAGTTTATTTTTTTTCCTTTTAATTTGATCTAAATATATTATATTACAAAATGAGAAACATTTTATATAGTTGTCTTTTAAATAAATTACATACATATGGACATTTCATGATTATTTAAAATTTAAATGCATTTTTATAAATATATTGAAAGCATATTTTAAATATGCAAATATATAATTATACAACTTGCGTTTGTATATATATGTATATATATATATATATATATATATATATATATATATATATATATATATATATATATATATATAATCTGCGTTTTGATAATAATAATACATTCATCGGTTTGTTTGAAATAAAAAAAAACTAATATAAATGTTCTGTTTTATTTAAAACAATTGAATAACATTTCAATTCATCATTTTTCAAATAATATTTAAAAATGTCAATTCTTGAAATTTTATTATTTTTTATATTATAGATTATTCGTGAGTTTCTTTACATTAGTATATCTTCATCATAACGTAAAAAAAACCAGTTTATAAGTATATAGTACTTAATTTGTATTTTAAAATACATCTCTATGACAAAGAATAAGTTTCCTGTTGTTTAATTATATATATATATATATATAAGTTATTGGTTCGTTACGTCTGATTTTATTTTTAAACTTCAATAATCAAAAAAAAATTATATATTTGTTTTTAAATTTCAGAATTTAAAAAATACGCAGGTTGTACTATATATACTTCTGTTAATATTAAAGCTCAACATTAAATATAGAAAAGTATTTTGATTATAATTAGAAAGAATCATATTTTTTAACTTTTCACTTTTAATTTTTCACTTTACTGTCATTTCCCCTTTTATTTATTAAATGATTTGTCCAAATATTTTATAAATATTTTATGTGTAGTAAAAATTGACTCAAATATTCGATATACTTTTATCTTGTTTCTATGATTTTGTCCATGTTTATACTTACTCTAGTTCGATTTGATGTACTTTTTTTTACTGTGTTTTATGCATTCTAGTAATTTGCTAAAATACTACTACTTTTAAATTTACTAGTTAAAAATACTATTGGACTGATTTTCAAAAGCATTTATACAGATTTTGATAAACTTCTGAATTATGTGATATAATTTTGTACTATTTTTGACTTATTCTTATAAATTTGAAATTCAAAAATTCTAAATTGTTTACGTTATATAGTATTTATTAACCTTTTTGGGTCTGAATTTTGTTTTACTTTTTAGAAAAAAAAATACTTTTATGATAATAACATTAATACTAGCTAGCTATCAAAATATATTAATTAGTGTTTAACGAATATTTTATCGTCTGAAAGAAAACGAATGTTGTTGTTTAGCGTACTATTCAATTCATATGCATATAACAATATGTTAAGAAAGAATTTTTGGAGATGTTTAGAAAGTATTTTATTACATTAAGATTTAACTTATATTACAACTTTCTAATAATTTTTGCGTGTTATTACACATGACTGTTTGAGGAAATAATCTTTTATTTAAAATTCAAAGAGTGAAATATATGTTTAAAATAAAAGAGTCGCAAATTATACAAAGAGAAATAAGCAAATGTTAATAGTTATTACTATTACTAAATTCCGAAACATAAAGGAACTCATATAGCAAATATATATATATATATATATATACTAAGATATCTATCTTTAAATAGTAGCAAAAGAATTCCTTAATACAAAATTATACCCCTATAAAGTACACGTAATATTAGTAGTACACCAGACCCAAAAGGGTTAATATGCAAGCTTCAGGAGACATTCGCTGTCTAATTTTCATCATTGACGTTAATTTATTTAAAATACCAATAAACAACACAAATTTTTAAAATTTTGAAACGTCAGTCTTAAATAGTCCGTACTTTAAATTTGCTAAAACTAAATATCAACACTGTGTTAATCATTATAGTTGAGAAATTTTAACGACTTTGATTCTTATACTTTCTTCTTTGAATAAAATATGACTTTTTTTTCTTTCGAACACAAACATTGCCAACATTGACGATAAACTTTCTTTTTTTTTCCATTTTGAAAAACATTTTTAGAACTTTTTAAGCAAAAAATTATTCGTCTGAATGTTTTTTGTTATATTTATTAAAACGTTGAAAATCACTAGAAGCATTTGTTAAAAAGAAGTTTAACATTAAATTTAACAAATTATTTATTGGATAAATTTTCTTTCTCAAGTTTCTACATACACATAAAGTAATATGCTATATTAAGAAAAAATGATTCCTTTATAATTTAATATTTTTACATGAAAATGATTAAATTATGAAATAGTTAAAAACAACATTAAATAAATAATCGTCTATTGATATAAAAATAAAGCAATAACATTTTATTTTACGATAATTTTTAACATCTGCATATGATTTTTTAATAATTCTAGAATTATAAAAGCACATAGTTAAGACATCAAAATTGAAAATAAGTTTTATACATAATATTATTTTCATTTAAATAAATAAGAATGATTCTATTAAAAAAATGTATCGTATAAAATAATTTAATGCAAATATATAATTTGCAGACTAATATTTTTGCCAGTTGCTGATAAACATGTCAGATTATTAGATTAAACATTTACACTTTTACATTGATTTTATTAACACATTGTTCTAAATAGAAATAAAAATTGATAAATATCATATTTTAGATGTATGTCTTTTCGCTTATTTTAAATATATTTTATTTTATTGAACACCAATTTCATTTACTTGAAATACTCCGAAATACATGGTTTTATAACATATTTTTTGTTTACATTTAAAGTGAAAAGCAAATGGTGACCACTCCGGGAACTCAACTTTTGCTTTAGAATATAAGTGCAATCCCGGGAAATTGCACTGAGAAACATTTGTGGAAACGTTACTCCATAAAATTGGTGGCATCATTGCTGCCTCCAATTTTATGGAGTATTTTAACCGTTAAAACCGGTGTAACATTGTCATGTTACACCAGTAATATACGTTTAAATTACACCATTGCATATGTGAAAACAATTACTCCATGAAATTGGAGGCAGCATTTTCCACCATTTTTACACCAATTGTATGGAGTAACGTTTCCACAAATGTTTTACAATGTGGGGGGGGGGGTGAGGTTGGGCGTGAAAAGCAACGAGAACAATAAAGGGAAAAAATAACTATTTTAATTGAAAGAGGAAAAAAAGATACTTTTCCTGTTATTGAATATGTTTGCACACAATTATTTCAAGAATAATTTTAATTAATCATTATGCAATAAGTAATGTTTCATCTTGCAGTATAGTGCTACGAATGTTAAATAATTTGTTAAAACATCTCTAGAACGATACATTTTTTTGTCGGTTTTATAACAACAATTGCCTTTATTGCGAATTTTTAACAACTGTATGTCTTATTTCTAGGAAATTATAAAATAACAAATATAAAATCAATTCGTCTTTTGCATAAAACCATTCTAAATAATATTTTAGTTACATTTAAAAATAAATAAATAAATAAATAAAGTTTTAAAAAAATAAAAATAAATAGTAAAATAAGAAATAAAATACATCTCACAGTATTTTTTGTATAGAGTTTTTGATGATGAATAAATATTTTATTAATGTTAATTTATCGTATTTTTATAATTCGTTTTTTCACACTCAAAAACATTTTCTTCAACTATTTTCAAAAGCTTTTAATCCTAAAATAATATTTCGCACAAAATAAATATCGTTTGAAACCGTTATCGACAGCTAAAAGCGAAAAAAAATAAAAATAACAATTTCTATCAGTCAAGTGGAAATGACATATCCTAGCCT